>JAFIRS010001075.1:0-445731 GCA_018342105.1 Gonioctena quinquepunctata
AAAAACATAAAGAATATATTCAAAAATGAATAAATATTTTGATATTTTATGTTACTTATTGATATTGAATATTAGTATATATTAAATTAGCTATAAACATTGACTTTTCATTTACAGTAACCTATATCTGTGAACTACTCACATTTATTAAAATCTACGGCGCTTTCACGGTACTTCAAACTACCCGCGCAGAGCACCGTTGCCAAGCCGTTGAAAACCATCCAAAGTAGCTAACTTTATACATTTTTTATAACAAAACGAATACAGCTTGTCACAGTTATTTTTACAGAAAGATTTGTAATATCTTCAATTATTGATTCTGTTTTTCAAAAAAATTCTATTGTTATTTAATAAAAAGTTCGCTTCAACATCAATCGGGATAGGGTTTGCGTGTTAAATATGCAAACTTTAAGAGTGAATATTTATAAATTTAGTGCCGCAAGGACTATTGAAAAAAAACTGTGTATAAAGGACACTTATAAATATGTGTATTCAAAGTTTCAGAAAAATCCTTAGAAAATGCATTTTTTTGGGAACGTCCTTAAGTCACCAGTCGTGACACAGAACAAACTATACAATCAATTATGTGCCAATCTCGAAATATAATATGTGTAAGACCATATCAAGAAACTTTTACACAGAAGCCAAAATATTTGAGCCTAGTCTGTATGTATGTTACTTTACTATAAAAGCTTATTCAATTGATCGTGATTCAGTTGAATTATGTATTTACTTCTTTATTTATGTTTCTGTTTCCTAACAGTTGAAGTAGAATAGTACACATGTAAATATATATATATATATATATATATATATATATATATATATATACAGTGCTAGTCAAAAGTCCCCTCCCCCCCTCGTATCTTTTGAACGGGTATACTTATAATAATGAAATTTGGAGGGTGGAAATAAACGGATGTAGGCTTCTCAACTGGTCATAACAGGTGGCTAATAGTCATAAATGACGTCACAAGGCCACTGTGACCAATAATTTTAAATGGGACCCTATGGCAAGTGACAGCTCGTTTGAAAGGTATTGAAAATACCTATTCAGTCATACCAATTTTGTTTGGGTTTCGGCTGATTTGATTGATAAATTGAAAAATACGAAAATTATAGTTTCATTTAATTAATAAAGATTTTAAAGTACGCCTCTGGTTAATTGTCAAAAGGTTGACGTTTTGAATTCTCTACTTGTCAAAAGTGTTTATACCTTGAAAATTTACCTAAGTTTATTGTTTAACAGACGTTTAAGTGTTTACATAGGCAAAATGGGCATTTGTAGCCGAAAAGTAGCAGCTATCTTAATAATTGGTGAATGTAGAAACAATTTCCATGCAGCGGAACGACTGTTTAATGAGGTACCCGATCGCCCTATATCGAGGGTTCATTTGAGGGAGCTTCTTCAAAGTTTGAAGCATCAGGTAGTGTTCAAGATCCAACGATCTGGTCGACCAACAATTAGTGATGAAAAAAAAATTGACATAATTGGAGAAATGGTAGTAAACCCTACTTCTTCCACAGCCCAAGTTGCGTCTATCTGTGAAGTCAGTCAAAGGACAGTACATAGGGTGTTGGCTAAAAACAAATTTCATCCATACAAATTAAAAATGGTGCACCAACTTTCAGATGTGAAACTATGTCCAATAAAATGAACCAACAACCAGGCTACATACAGACAATTTGTTTAAGTGACGAAAGTACTTTCTTTCTCAAAATGTGAGGTATTGGAGTGACACAAATCCTCACATCTTTCGTGAAAAACATACTCAATTTCCAGAAAAAGTAAATGTTTGGCAGGTATTTTGGGAAACCACATAGTTGGGCCTCTTTTTCTCAATGCTAACTTAACCGGTGAATTGTATCTGGAGATGTTACAAAATGATATTGAGGCGTTAATTCTTGAAATTCTAGAAGATAATCCAGATGAATTCACAACTTGGAAATAACGTTTCAACAAGATGGTGCTCCTGCACACTATTACGGTGCAGTAAGACGTTACCTAGATGAAGAATATTGTGGTAGATGGATTGGACGACGAGGTTCGATCGAATGGCCAGCTCGGTCACCGGACCTTACACCATTAGATTTTTTCATGGGGTACTTGAAATCTAAGGTTTCGCTAAGCACCTGAAGTATTGCCATTCTGAAACAACGAATTGTTGAAGAATGTAGGACTTCCCCTGACACACTGGGACAGATCGACAAGAGTTTAGCAATAGGATGCATTACTGCCAGGAAGTAGATGGAGCACATTTTGAACACTTATTATAAGAACTGGTTCTTAAATCTTTATTAATTAAATGCGAAACTATAATTTTCGTATTTCTTCAATTTATCAATCAAAATCAGCCGAAACCCAAACAAAATTGGTATGACTGAATAGGTATTTTCAATACCTTTCAAGCGAGCTGTCACTTGCCATAGGGTCCCATTTAAAATTATTGGTCACAGTGGCCTTGTGACGTCATTTATGACTATTGCGTCACCTGTTATGACCAGTTGAGAAGCCTACATCCGTTTATTTCCACCCTCTAAATTTCATTATTATAAGTATACCCGTTCAAAAGATACGAGGGGGGGAGGGGACTTTTGACTAGCACTGTATATATGTGTCTGTAGACAGGTATATTTTTTTTTTTATTTATTTATTCAGCCGTTTTGCTATACATTCCAATAATACAAATCAATTATAATACTACTGATAATAATTAGAAAGAAAAAAAAACAAATTTTTTTTTTTCCCTACACTCTAAGTGAGTACACACTTGTATTGTGTAGTGAGAAAAAAAGAAAAACAAAACAAAACAGCATAACATGAAAACCGACAATTTAAAGTCAGAAATAGGAAGGAGGAACGGAACAGTATAAACAATATAAAAATGGAGGGTTGATAGGAACAGAGTAAAACATACTACAATAGGCAGTAATTGTGTGAATCAAAATTCAACAGTGCAGTTAACATGGCTGTAAGTTGGTGAATAATAATAAATATACACATATATCTTTAAAAATATGTGTATATATGTATATAAAACTGTAAACTTCTTGCCTATTGATATTGTTATATGTAGTTATTAGGATTTATTCCTGTTTAGACATTAAACACTTTTTTGTATTCACAGAGCAATGTTACAATTAGAGGATTGACTATTTAAATATGAATGAAAATCACAAGTCATTATTGAATACCTTAAAAAATTCAGAGATAGGCTCGATATTTATTTTTTAGTTCACACATATGTTGCAACAAAAGATGTCACAGATGCTAGAGGGTTTGTTAGCATTACTGCAAATCAAATTTATTGAGGGTTTTTAATATTAAATTTGTTTGAGTCTTCTGCAAAAAAAACAAACCAAAACCCTCAGCCCTCTTCCATATAACTCCTTTGGGTGACGTTATAGTTTTGTGAGTTATGCGTTAGTGTTGTGCCTGGATGTTTGAAGTTTAATGATGTGAGCTTTAAAGTCCTTCAGATCTTTACCAATAACTCTGCAGCCAATACAGGTCCAATCATAGCCTTTATTAAAGTTTGAATCTACACAGGAATGCTTGTATTTGTCTTTGCAGAGGCGGCATATAAGCATGAGATGGCCTTCAGATAATAGATTGCAACATTTACTCTACTCAAGGAGGTATAATTTATGTTTTAAGCAATAATTATATACAGTGAGCACATAAAGGTTGGATTACATTCGCTAAAGTCTTTACAAGGTCAGAAGAGAAAAATCGCTCATTCACTTCAATTTAAATATTTGAACGTGCACCTTTTGACATAGGGGAGAGGGGGGACGTTCGGACAAAATGCAAAATATTTTCAAAAATATTTAAATTCAAATTAAAATATATTTGACTTAGGAAACATTTTAAACATTTAATCACTGATTTAAATAATGAACAGAACCAGTATTTAAATGATCAACAAAACAATTTAAAAAAAAATAGAGCTGGTTTATTTATGAACTTTTCTTGCCTAAATACAATATAAAATCAAATTAATTTGAGGTTTTGGAAAAATTTTTTAATTTTGATGAGCCTAGAAAATATCATAACACATATTCTATCAAAACCTTGAGTAATATTTTCAATTTATAATAAATAACCTAAACTGAAAAATAATCCAAATTGTCAATATTGTTACGGATCTGGGGTTCGTGTCTATTAAAATACCGTATTAATTATTGTCCTTTTATCTACACTTTACAGAAAAACAATCGAAATTCACTATCCAAAATGATAATACGACCCCAGACAATGATGCAACAAACTTATATATGAACCACAACCATCCACCTCAATTATAAATACCTACTACAGAGAGTTCTAACGATTTAAGAGAGTTTCAAAAATTTGAAAGTGGTAATACATTAAACATTAGCGTTTTGGAAAAGATAAGACCCTTTCCCAAAACTGAAATTGGAATTAAAAAGAGAAAAAAAATAATAGAATGAAAGCCAAAAATGTACCACTGAACTTCTCATCAAGCAAAATATAGAACTTGAAAGACAAAAGAAGACAAAAGTTACAGTGAGCAGAGCAAAAATGAGGGTTTTCAAACATTATTCAACATTCTGATATTTCTATTCCACAAGACAGTAAAAATGATTCGTCAGATGATGAATCAGTCTCCTCATTACAAATGCTAGAAGACGTTGAAAAATTTAATTGAAATAAGAAATAATGGCAAAGTTAAGTGTCCTGCATCAAAAAGGTACAAGTAGAACCTTGTCATATCCCTTTAATTATAATTTCAGTTTTTATGATTTGAGTTAAAGATACCAATGATTATCTACCAGAATTTAATCTTTTTGTTGAGGTTTATTTGCAAGGCTTATGATTTTTTGAAAAGATGTACAAATTCTAATTAATTCACTACCAGCCGAAAACTCCCAATATATATTTTACTAGTTGCCGAATTCCCCCGGGTGGGGCAGGCTTTTGTCAAAACGCAAAATATTTTCAAAAATATTTATATAAAAATTAAAATATATTTGACCCTGGAAACATTTTAAATATTTGTATCACTAATTTCAGTAAAAAAAAATAATGAAATATTTAAGAATAAAAAAAAAATGGCCGAACCCTCTTCCCTCTTCCATATAACTCTTTTGGGTGACGTCATAAGTGTGCAGTATGATGTCAACGACTTTTTATTTTAATTGTAACCCTCATATTAGATAGTGTCAATTAAAATATATTTCTATGCATACAATACGTTAAATTTTATCGCATGGTACATGAGGAAATTGCCGAGAAGGAATCAATTGAATGTTAAAAGCACGCACTACTTATGATATGACCCTGGTAGATAAAGGCTAAGAGCTAAACATAAGAACAATTATTTAGTACCTGGGCAAAATTTGTGTACATGCCACCTGCCAGATTTTTTTCATTTTTCCCTTTGAAATTGAGAAATGATTTGTTTTGGGAAAAATAAATCCCAAGTGATTTGTTTAGGGATGCCAAAAACAAATCATTTGTCAATTTCAAAGGGAGAAATGAAAAAAAAACTTGTCAGGTGTGGGGTTTGAACCCACGCTTCCTTCCGAGAACCAGAGTTTAAAACCTGTGCCTCAGACCGCTCGGCCAATCTGATTTGTGATACGAGCAAACAAAGAGAATATTAATGAAAAAAGAACATACCCACAGAACTTGTCTACAAATTTTGCCCCGGCACTAAATTATTTTTCTTATGTTTGCTGTGAGTACTAACATTTTAGAAATATTCTGTTATTCGATCGGCCAGGTTTTCTGCAGCCACCTCTAGCCTGTATCTACCAGGGTCATATCATAAGTAGTGTGTGCTTTCAACATTCAATTAATTCCTTCCCGACAATTTCTTTATGTACCCTGACATCAAATCTAACATGCAGAGAAATATCTTCTATCAAATGACACTATCAAATATGAGGGTTGCTATTTTTTTAAATGTCGATGACGTAATAGCTGGACCAATTATGACGTCACCCAAAAGAGTTATATGTCAAAACGTGCACGTTCAAATATCTAAATTGACTTGTACTAGCGACTTTTCTCTTCTGGCACTGTAAAGACTTCAACAAATTAATTCCAACCTTCAAGTGCTCACTAATGATACGCCCCTGATGAGTTCCCAGCAGGATAAGATTACTTGGGACGACTCTTGAGGTTACAGTTATTTATTTAATTACTTGTGATTTAAAAAATAAAAAAATAGAGGTGAGTTATGCAAGCATAAAACAAGATGAAGAAGACCAAAGATCAAATCATCACTCTCTGTGTCGAGGACAACAGGGAGAATATGAAATACAATTGCTATATCAAATGAAACTCAAAATAGAGGCATTGTGGAAGAGCAAACTGACTTTTCAGTGTAAAAAATTCTCTGTACTGAATATACTATCAAAGAATATCAATGAGTTAGATATGCAGCATTCTCAAACTTCAAATAAAAGAGAGAAAGAAATCATCAAAAATTTGAAAACCAGATCTCCAACACAAAAACTTTAAATATAGTTGAAAGAGGAATCACATCATAAGTAGCACAGAACAATGAGGCCCACCAACAATAATAATATGTCTCTATTCAGATTAAGAAAAAGCGGAATTCAGTAACTCTTTTCCAGAGAAGGAGGCAACTGCTCTTCCATTCAACCTAGGAACAACTCTAACTACATAACATGGCTCAACGATGACAGAAATGACGCAAACGAAATAAATTCAAAACTAGAAGAACAAAGAGCATCCTGAAAAGTCACTGGGGAATCCTGGAGAAATCTCTGAAAGTAAATAAAAGACACTCACTTCACTAAATGATTTTCAAGAGTGTCTTTTGTTTACTTTAATATGGAATTTCATCAAGTATTGGCCAAATTAATTCAAAACCTAGGAAAGTATTTGGGACCACCAAATTTCAACTTCAGACTCGTGTCCGGTACTTTCATTTGCATGTCAATATTAGTAGAAACAATAGAATTTGTGGGCAATCATCAATTGGCAAATAGATACTTACGAGTCAGAAAAGGCTTTGATTCTCTAGGATTTGTCTCACAATTGCTGGAAACCGGTTCATAAAATGTCCCATCATCAGCATCCTTTTGGTGGCTTTCAACAGACAAACCATATCCACTGAAGCATTTATTTTCAATGGGCTCTTCCTTTATTATTTCTCCCTTTAGAATGCAATGAATGGCATCAAACTGATTCCTACTACTATGTGTTATAGAATCTTCTGGTAGTCCATAGTGTTCTTGTGCCATCGTGTCTCCTTATCTGTGGCAATCCAGTCAATCATGAAATAATTTCAATCCAAGAGTACAAATTATTTTTTGATTAAATATTGGTAAATATCACTTAGAGACTTGCTGTGATGTATTTCTGCCTCCTAAACACGAGTCCAAGGCTCTCAATTACCTCTAGTAGTACAGCCCTCCAAAGATAAGATAAGGTACTTTTCTTCCTTTTTAGAAATAAAAAACATCCAAAACATAACATTAATGTTCACTGTAGGTCTTAGTGTACCCATCGAACACATCGTGAATCAATAAATATGTTATACAAAAGTCACTACATTCATAACCTAATTTTAGCCCAGCAAATTTCGAAAATAAATCATTGTGGTTGAATTTGGACCAATAGATGTTACAAATAATAATCGAAATACTTTTTATTGCAAAAAAAAGAGGGAAACGGGACTTGAACCTAGAAGGGCCTATATCTGAAAGTAATTGAGAGCGCCGCATTTTGCCTCTTCTAGCAAAAAAATGCCAAACATCTATTCGGCCCTCTTCACCTGCAACATACATTTTGAAGTTATTTACTTAATTTGCTGGGTGGAAATTGGAAATGAGGTTATAAATGCTTCGCTTCCATATAAATGGACTGATCCGTGAACAGGAGGCAGAACATTGAAGTACGGCTAACGACGTATCTCTTCATGAGAAATTCAGCTGATAAATTACCTTGAAACTTGGAAATATCTACATTTGAAATTTATTTTCCCTAAAGGTGGCCTTCACTCTTCAGGCTGCCTTCGATACCAGCTTTTAGCGTCAGTCAGAACCATAGACATATAATAATATGGACTGGTTGTGAGAAAGAGACCATTGATATCGGAACCTGTGAAAAAGGACAGAATGAGTTCAGGCAAAACATTGGTTTCCTATATTGTTTATATGTGTTTTCGTGTGGTGTTTTGCAAGTTTTTTATAAATTTATCCAGTGTTTCTGAACTGTTTGACAAGTTATAAGCATTCTTGAATACCTATGCCTTCTTCGTGTGCAGCCTACAATTGTGTAGTTAGATACAAAAAAGGGCTGGATGTGAAATTTCAAAGGTGAGAAAGCATGGAACGTAGGTAGTGATTTGTGGATTTTTCAAAGGTTTTCGAAGAATGAACTTATGAAAAAATTTTAATTTATTTTCTGTCACGCACAAACTGGTAACATTTTACGTAACTTCTCTTGTTTTATTTTTGTGCCCAGCTGGAGTTGACAGATTTAGGTAATATTAGTATCATAGGCGGGTGGTAGGATTTTGTTTGATTCAGGGGTAGAATTTGATGTTTTTTCCAGAACAATTGCTTAAACTAATATTGGTTAATAATATTTATGAAAGTATAATGTAATTTATTTGATTCACAAAATTTTCCTTTTTTTCCGAGAACAAACGCAGATATATATGTTTTTAAATCGAAGAATGTTTTCTTCAAACGTTTTAAATATACATGGAATTTTTACTTCGTTGGAGTAACAGCATACTTTTACTCCGCCGGAGTAAAGATATACTTTTACAGCGCCAGGCTGAAATGAGACAGACTTCCCTGCGGATTGTCCGTCGATCTCTGTCACGCTCAATAGAAAAAATATCACTTTCATTTCCAATAACACGTACTATTTTCCTCAGTATTTCCCAAAAATAATTGGGCCATTTTTCTGCAATCACGAAATTTTATAGATTACATAAACGTTTTTTATATTGGCATTATTGATAACAAATTTTGAAATCGCTGGAGTTCCCAATTTAGTTCAATTGCACTTCTAACTTCATGATATCGAATATAAATTCAGTTATCTCTATGGTCAGAACAAAGGCAGCGTTTTTACGTCAACTGTCAATTTATACTTGGTACATATTTGACTTAAGTCATTTTTCTTCGAACTTAACCACGCAAACCAGAATAATTATTGTATGACGTCACGGTTTTTGTTGTTGAGGGTTGAATTTTTTTATTACGGCTTTGATTAATATTTTGTTATCTTCTCTTTACTTATGTGTCTTCGAGTTCTTGAAAATACAATGAAAATTAATGTGGCAAATTTATTAGTACTGGAGTTTATAGAAGATATTCAGATTTCCCCACATCCTTCTTTAGTATCCATCAATTCATCGGGAATACATTTTTATCAATATCTGGATCCGGAAACGTCAAATTAATATTTATAATTCAATGATTGATTAAAAAAATTAAATTAGACATTTCCTCTGTCGGAATCTTAGATCACAAATGCTACTCTAGATACGGCATCTAGAGGGGTAACTCTGAGAGGAGGTGAAGGAATCTCGGCGAGAGTAAAGGTTTTCGATATTCATATCCTTTTCAAAAGCTTTGTAGTTGTAAGTCTTGAAGGCGATGTACCTTAAGAATGCATGTTGGACTTTTTCCAATTTGTGTATATGGGCATTGTACTGGGGAGACCAGACGCAAGCTTCTGTGAGGCATTCTGCATTGCATTGTTTAGATAGGGCGGGATGGCGCAGTGGTTTAGCGTCCGACTCAGGAGCGAAAGGTCCTGGGCTCGATTCTCAGCAAGGGCAGATATTTTTAATTCAAATAGTGGCAATTAAATTATAAATTTCGTAGCTGGGCTGAGGATGTCCTTCGACGATTCGCTGTTGCGTTCAAATCAACAGTGCTGCTCCTAGGTGGCGTATGGAGTTAGTAACAAGGCCTACCCAGAACACTGTGTAAATTGAATTAATTAAATTTAAGGTTGATTAATTTTTGAAATTAATGTTATTGATATATTTTCAATTATTATATTCTATGTTTGTGAGTCATAGACGTGCAGTGCAATAATCGGGGATTGCAGTAATGCTTTTAGCAAAACACGCTGCATCCCCACGACAACTTCCTCCTTGTCTACGCCGGTTAGAGGCCGGATGGGGACGAATTTCCCGCAAGGAGGAATGTCCGGCATGCGCCAAGTGGAAGCAATATAGGACAATGACGTAGAGAGAGAGATTGTTTAGATAACTGATAAATGCATAGACAAATTGGCGATCATGACCACTAAGTTTTTGGTACGGCCAGTCGCGCATGGTGGCGCTGCCCGCAATCGACAGACGTTTCGACGTTTGTCATAAAATGACAAACCACGTAATAATTTCAGAAAAATTCTAGTGTTATTGTCATCGAAAAATTAATGATAGAAATTGTACTATGGACTTGAATTCGAAACCCAACGTCGAAAATAGAATATTTTGTTATTCGAGTTGACGCTGAAATTCCTGGAAGTATTCTTTTACAAGGTAAAATATAAGCTGCTTTTCACAAACTGATACTTTTTCCATCCATCAGTTGCAGAATTTTTTTCACAAATTAGTACTTATTTCCATCCAAAAGTTTCCATTTCCTATCACCATTTGAGGAAGTACGAAGTACATGGTCTACTTAATGATTATCATCAAACTGAAGTATTTGTTATACCTACTCGTTCTCCTTTGTGCTAATAAATTAACAAAATTATTGAAGGTGTGTTGTAAATGTAATTTGTTTTCATTTTGGTTGATTTCATGATAAGACATTTTGTTGTTTTTCAGTGTTTTATTATTGTTTTGTCTGTAGTTGTACCTTGTCCTAGATAAAATAAAAGTATTTTTATGGCGTTTAACTTATTATTCTTATTTTATAAGAACTTTTGTTCTTGATATCATGAAACAAAGATTTATTTTGAAACTTTATTTTGACCACGAACTAACATTCTACGAATTGATTACTGTATTAATTTTATTATTGATCGATTTGCCATATAAAAGTAATACATTTAAAAACCCGCTTTGTCGCAATCGGTAACTGAAGAGAAATCTGTTTTACCAACTGTACTAACTTAGTTCGGCCAGTTGCGAGATATGTCGCCACTGTCTAAACGTGGTGCCACAGTTTATAGCTAAAGCTATAAACTGTGGTGGTGCCCAGGGTTCTTATTATTAGGACGGGGTTACGAAATAAGTGAGCATTTGGACAAGGGGGCGACTGAAGAAAGGGAGGGGCTACGTCATTGGAGGGAAATTAAGTTGGCTATACTGAATTTGGTAATTTTGGTTATATTTGCATCAATGATAATAACACGGCAGTGTCACGGAGATTATTCATTGTTTATCTTTGGGAAATTTCTGATTCCGAGTGATTATTGTTTGCTTCTCGTATGTTTAATGTATATTCTTAGTTCATTACGTTTTTGTTTGTTATTATTAGTGTATAGTAGGTTATTGTTTACTAGAATATCAGTTTTTTCATTAATTTCAATTATTAGTTAAAAATGCCGGGACACTTCAGGTGCTCTGTTAAATATTGTGACAACACTTCTACATCCAACTCCGCTGATGGTACATTGAGTTTCCACAGATTCCCCAAGAATCATACAGTAAAGCAGGCATGGATCAATTACTGTAGGAACTCCAAAGACAATATATAAATGATACCAAAATGTATAAAATATACCATTTGCTCATAACATTTGAACTATGTATTTACTTTCCCACCCTTTGAATAGAAACCAAGCAAATTCTAAATCACGCTTTCTTGTAACACCTGAGCTCTAGACTAGTGTCAACGTCAGAGTGTGATTTTCATTTGACTATTGTTCGAGAAGAATTTCTCTTTAGAGGATGCAATTTCCTCAAATTGTCACAACAGAAATATCAAATTCTTGCATAAAGAAAACTACAACTTTTGTCTCGAGTCTTGGTTTATTTGTAACAAATAAACAAAGACACAGTGGAAATAAGACAAAAGTTGTAGTTTTCTCTCTTCAATAATTCAACATGAATTTCCACCAAATAAAGAATCGAACAAGTTAGAAATATTCAAGCTTCGTATTTGAAATACATTTCGACACTAAGCTTTTCAATCTTAGATTATATGATTCTTCCAACTTTTTTGGTGGCTTGTAAAAATTATCGGCACCTTTTTCGTTTTTTGAAACATCTCCCTTTATATGGAGTTCACTTTTTCATCGCTACAGCCACTTTCATATGCTGCATCTATTATAAAGAGACTAACATTCAGAACCTATAGAATATATTAATAACAAATATGTATCAATAACTTTCAATCACACGCACATTTTTCAATTTACTCCCATCGCACCGATTGGATTCAACATAACTACTTTCATTGTAAATTCAAACTTGGCGCCTCCCCTCCAATGACGAAAAAAGATGCCGGACAAAATCGGTGACATTTCATAACCCCGTCCTAATAATAAGAACCCTGGGTGGTGCCAACTTTTTCTGCAGGTTTGACAACTCTCTTTATTTTTAGTTTCTCTATGGATAATTGTGGGTTAGCTTGGAAAATTAAATATATTTCACAACTTTCCTGGTGCAGATTGCATATATATCCGAGTTAATTTTTGGTAAATTGATTTGCTCAGCTAGAGGCTCACCGGTTGGTTGTACATACGTTTTTTGCCTCGAACAGAATTCGGCCATGGTAACAAAGAATTCCTAACCTCATTTTCACCCAGGAAGTAAACGATTACAAAAACTGTTTTGAATGGCTTTATTTCTACTATAATAGGAAAAAATAAGGCATATTTTGTGTTGTATTTATTACGTAAATGATATTTTACAGATCAACAATAAAAAACATTAAATTATTTTCTATTAATGTTGGATGGAATAAGACTGTTTAAATTTCAACAGGGAAGGAGCGATAATGTCATCAGAACATTACGAGTGCTCAGTAAATTCAATAACAGATATGAATAAACGTGAGAAAGAGCTGCTTGCCCGAAGGAATCACTTTGATGTCATTGATGATATTCTTAAGGAAGAAATAATAAAAGAAGAGCACACCGAAATCAACTGGTCGATTGAAAATGGAGAAAGCTGCCAAGAGGAGGGACAGGATGAAAAATTTTATGAACTGGTTTCTAGCAATTGTGAGGAAAACCCTAGAGAATCGAAGCATTCACTAACGCGTAAGTTCCTATAGTACTTGCCAACAATTTCCTGAATTCGCATTGTTATTTTCTCTCTCTCATTATTCATCCATACTATGTATCATCTGCACCATATTTTGCATTATCTCGTCATCATTAAGTGCTGCTGTGTAGATTCTCCCAGTGTCCTGGGATGTTCTGTTTGTTTTGTGTTGTGTTCTGGATTTTCTGTCTTTTTGACAGTCTCCACCCGTGCTTCTCAGGGAGTGAGTGTGAATCAGTGTGAAAAGAGTAGCCAAAGGTAGCAGACTAAATCTCCGAAAATACCCTAATGCTGGGGCCAGTGGCGTACCACCCGATTTCCCTTGAAACATATATATGATATTAAATAAAAAGTAACATATTCAAAAGTATATTGACTTGAATAACTTCACTGATGGTTGGTTTAAAAGCGGGGGATTTAACATTCAAAACGGGTTCCTGAGGGAAAAAATTGCATTCGGGCTGTAGCGCAACCCCCCAAGGACCGTTTTACGGAACAATATATATATATATATATATATACAGGGTGTAACATAAGTACGTTAAAATATTCAAGTGACATATTCCTGAGACAATTTTAAGAAAAAGAGTCTATAAACTTGTGTCCGGAAATGCTTTGTTTCGGAGATACAGGGTGTTGAAATTGAATTTTTTTGTTCGCTTTTTAAAAATATTTTTTTCAAAAAATAAGTTATTTGCACGAAATTTGGTACCCGGGGTTTTTTTGACGTGGGAAATCATTATTTCGCATAAATTTTCATGTAACATCTAGAGGGCGCTGCGTACACTGTCATTATTTATTTCAAATTGCCCTAACATTTTTGACAGTAAACTTTGGTACTTTTCATGGAAAACCTTATTCCCACACCTTTCCAAGTAAAAGGTACACTTCCTCAACAACGCTGGAGGTGATCATTTTCGAGATATTTTACAATTTTCTATATCGATGCAATGTTACTTAGCTCCTAGGGCGCTAAGTGAAGTTGCTGAAGAACATTACAAAAATTAAGAATGTGGTAGGTCTCGTCAAAATAAACTACTTTTTTCCTATGAAATGTTTATCGAAAAATGATTTGTTTTCGAGATACATGGTTGGTTTTTGTCATAAGTTTTTTGCAACTGCAGTTATTTTCATCAAACTTTAAATACAGACTTCTTTCAAACTGAGCATTATCAAACTGCTTAATCAATCCAAATTAAAAAAAATTGTCAGGTTTAATTATTCAATTAGAAAGTGCTACATTTGAGTTTGTAAAAAACAATTGGAGAAGTACATGTTATTTATTAGGCAATTAAACATATAAAAATTGAACGAAACAACTATTACAACAACTGTTCAAAGTGACGACATTAATACAAGCTTCTACTCTCCTCATCAAAGAATTCCGCACCCGCTGAAAAATGCCGGGAGTGTTTCTTGTCGTTACGCAGCAAGCTATGATGCGATCCCTTAATATTCCCTCGTTTTCAATGGGGCTGGCATAAACTAGTGATTTTAGGTGACCCCAAAAGAAAAAATCGACGGGATTGAGGTCCGTGACCTCGGGGCCAATGCTGAGTGCCTCCTCTTCCCATCCATCGTGGAGATATGCTATGTCTAAGAAATTTCTTGCTATCAGACTTAAAATGAGCAGGGCTCCATCGTGCATAAATCAAGAATGATTTCGGAGACCAATGGGAACATCTTCCATAAGCTGGGGAAGCTCGTGTTCCAAAAAATTTTGGTAAGCATCTCCATTCAAACGTAAGGGGAGAAAATAGGGCCCAAATTAAATAATCCCCAATTATACCTACCCATACATTAAAAGAGAATCTGTCTTCGAAATGAGTTTGCGTTATCGCATGTGGGTTATCTTCCGCCCAGATGTGGTTGTTATGGAAGTTCATGATACCATTTCTTGAAAAATTAGCCTCATCTGTGAAGAGGATTTTCGATAAAATTTGGGGATGTTGTTCGACTTTTCTTTGAAGCCATTGAGCAAATTCGATACGTGGTTGAAAATCACGTAGCGTAAGTGCCTGGATAGTCATGTGACTCACATTTAAAGTTTGACTAATTTTTCTTGTACTTGTCTCTGGATGTTCACTAATTTCTTTGAGAACCGCCTCCTCCAATTCCACAGTTCTTGTAGTCCGTGGCCGTCCTACTACAGAATTTCTTTCAAAGCTTCCAGATTCGGAAAGTCGCCGGAAAAGATTTGCAAATGTCGCTGCACAAGGAGTGACGCGTTGGGGATACCTTTCCTGATCGATGTGTCTGGCCTCGGTTGAATTTCCGTCAGCCAAGCCGTAGCAGCCATTTCAGCATTCGTAAAGTCGGGCATGGTACCAAAAAATCACTTTATAAACTCCGAACTGTGAATTTGTCAATAAATAGTTAAAAATGTGACAGCAAACTTCTATTTTTATAAACGAACGTTCATAGCCTACTCGATTTAATTAACTTAATTTGCAAGCGGAGAGTGACAAAAATTATTGAAATCAAATTTGGCTATACTGATTAAGCAGTTTGATAATGCTCAATTTAGAAGAAGTCTGTCCGGGTATACTGTGTATAAAGTTTGATGAAAATAATTAAAATTGCAAAAAACTTATGACAAAAACCAATCTTGTTTTGAAAAATTTCTCGAAAACAAATCATTTTTCAATAAACATTTCATAGGAAAAAAGTAGTTTATTTTGACGAGACCTACCACATACTTAGTTTTTGTAATGTTCTCAGCAACTTCACTTAGCGCCCTAGGAGCTAAATAACATGCATGGATATAGAAAATTGTAAATATCTCGAAAACGATCACCTCCAGCGTTGTTGAGGAAGTGTACTTTTTTTACTGGGAAAAAGTGTGGGAATAAGATTTTTTCATGAAAAGTACCAAAAGTTTACTGTAAAAAATGTTAGGGCAATTTGAAATAAATAATGACAGTGTACGCAGCACCCTCTAGATGTTACATGAAAAGTAATATGAAATTATGATTTCCCACGTCAAAAAAACCCCGGGTACCAAATTTCGTGCAAATAACTTATTTTTTGCAAAAGTTATTTTTAAAAAGCAAACAAAAAAATTCAATTTCAACAACCTGTATCTCCGAAACAAAGCATTTCCGTACACAAGTTTATATAGACTTTTTTCTTAAAATTGTCTCAGGAATACGTCACTTGAATATTTTAACGTACTTATGTTACACCCTGTATATATATATAATCAAGAAACGAAAGAAAAAAATCTCATTAAAAAAAAAGAAAAATCAGAAATCTTTTAATTTTATAGGTTCCTCAGAACAACAGGAAAGACAAATAAGCTATGGAATGATCTACACACACACAGGGCAGATTATCAGCAGGGTTGCCAAGCGTACTATAAATATAGTATTTGGACAATAATTACAATGTTATGTATTGTTACGAAACAGAGTCCGTTTTTTTCTTTGTAAAAAATACTCGGTTAATTATTGTTTGTTTATTACACCTCGAAAACTCAACACAATAATGCATTCTGACAATAAAATAATCACAGTTTACTAGTAAAATGAAAGTTTACTAGTGCGTACTGCACTAAATAACATTTCACCTTAAACTCGCTATGACTGAATTATTATTTCTTGAATGAATGACTACTTTCGTCTGTCCTGTGCGAGGTAAACAACGCAGGGGCGTACTGTATTTATTTTCGTAACAGTACTATACTTCCATCGCCGTTTATTAGTCAAGAGTCAAAATGGAGTTTTTTTAGCATCTCAATACTCAATTCCCACAATGTAAGTTATTCAATAACAGATAGAGGGCACTTGAAATCAAATCTGTTATTGGAGAGTTGATCACCTCGTATCTTGATCTAGGATTTGAAATTGTGCAGTGCAGAAATATAAATGATTTTTATGTTAAATGGTACCTTTGAGATATTTGAGGGTTAATGGGGACGATTTCTAAAGAAGCGTACATGGATATATCAAAATTTATAATTATTTTGAACTGTAGGCAAGTTTAACTATAAATTAATTGAAAAATATTCTTGAAATTAAAATGTGAAGAGTTATTTGGAAATTTTGGTGGAATGGATCAATACAATTTTTGCAGAAACCAAAAATATTTATACAGATGTATTGAATTCACTGAATTTTAGTAGTGGTGTTATTAAGAATAAAAGTGACATTCATGAGGTGAAAGTGTAGATTGACAGACAACTCCTAGAAACATTTGCCAACTATGCAAGCCACGCTAACGAACTTTCACACTACCAGAGTAAAAGAAGAACATGTGACCATGTCGACTGTAATTGATAATAATGAAACCGATACCATTTCATCATAGTGCTGTGCGGTTCATTTGTATGGAATCAATTCATACTAAGCAGAATTATGAACTTTAAGGAAAAATTCTGAAACCGGACAAATTTGAAATTGCCATGTTCTATCATGAAAATACCTCCGGATTTACCTCTTCTGAATTATAATTTTCATTTGAAAGGGGGTTGTGTGGCACGTCGTCCAAAAGGAATTTTGAATTTTTTTTATACGCAATTAAGTGTGCCTTGAAAAACTAAAGGGGGCCATGGAACAAAGATTTTTTTATTTATTCAATTTTATTACCCTGCTCAGCACGTATCACAGTGGTCAAAATGGGGAATTGGAGCTGTATAAAGAATATCCACAAACCATTCAGAACTCTTCGATTCAATGAGGAAAAAGAATAAGATGTTATGCTAGAGATTAAAAATACTGAAATATTCTATGAGAAATCCTTTTTTGGATATTAGGGGTTGGAGAATCTACCCCTGGCTCCTTAGGAAAGTTTTTCATTTTCACAATACAAAACATCTTGCCAAAATCTGTTTATGCTACAAAAAAGCCTAAAATCTATTCATGCCAGCAACAAGACATTCGAAAAGCATATCAATATATATATATATATATATATATATATATATATATATATATATATATATTTCCATCCCTCCTGTAAATCTGCGTCAATACATTTGGTTTTGCCCATGTAATTCTGCGTCACCTGTATTTCTGCGTCTGTATATGGACGCAGAAATACAAACTTCGCTAAATGATTACTTATTACATGACTGTACTACAGAAAAAAAATGAGGGGGACGTCAAAATGATGGTATGGTGTGCAGATAGCTATAACCTAGTTCTGACATTTGCCGATAGAGGCGCTGCTATCGTAGGCGTATATTGAAATGGGTATTTTCTCCACCGTTTTCGCGTCTTGAAAAATTTGCAACACTGCATCGTAGTTATTTTACGTCGTACGTATTTCTGGCTCCAGAAAATTAAATACACGGTTTGTTCAATTCTCCAGTGAACCAGTGTTCGAGTAAATTCTAAGGTAAGTTTATATTTAATCGGAAAACAACTTCAAAATAATTCTGCTTAGCCACGAATTGAATATTAGCTTTGTAGAATTTGATATTATCTTCGTTCAGAATTGTAGAACTGTTGAAGTGTTATTTGGCGAATTCATTCAAATATTTTGAAATCTCATATTATCATGATTAGTATGAACCAGCAGTCGGAAATGACAACAAATATTTAATTTGTTGATACTTTAGGGATACTATGTGGATGAATGAACACTTGGTTAGCATTATTATATTTAAATGTAATATGCAATAATATTAATAACAGAGCTCATCTTAATATGGAACAAATTGATATATTTCAAATGTAGAAAGCTTCCTGAAGAATCCCAAGACAGGTCGATATTCAGTTGCATATCTTCTGTATATGTCAAACTCATATATAATCATGAATGTCAAGGAAAGTTTTTAGTACAAGCTTTTATTTAACTTGCCTTGTTCATTTATTTTTCTATCTGTAGCGTCGGGTGAAATCTTGTAGGGAATTTTGACATACGCTACTACTCGTCCGATTAACTTGAAATTTGGCAGGTGTTCATAATTCCGGTGACAATGCAATATGGATTTTTTGTTAGAGAAAAAAAAATGACGACTCAAGATGGCGGTCAAGTTTTGTGCGGAGATTATGATTTTTTTGTCAAAATTCATAAATTCAAGATGGCACTCAACGGTGGCGTCGAGTTTTGTGATTATGATCTAATTCGATTCAAAATTAGTATGTGGGGTTTTCGGGGTCGGAGATAATGAGTTTTTGTCAAAATTTATAAACTGAAGATAGCGGCTGCAATATGGCGAACAAATTTTGTGATTATAGTCCAATTCTACCAAAATTGGTATGTGGGGGTTTCGGGTCGGAGATTATGGAATTTTTCGCCAAATGAAGAGGACGGCTCCAATATGGCGGATAAGTTTGTGATTATGGTCTGATTCTATTCAAAAGTGGTATGTGGGGGTTTTCGGGGACATACATTATGAATTTTGTCAACATTCATGATGGAAAGGCTAAGATTCATAGACAAAAAAAATCGAAAATAGTTTTTCTTTGCACCCAATTGTGCAATTGAGTTGAAGGTAACGTAAACGAATATGAAAGAGAAAGGTTTAAAAAAATTTGACAATAAAACAAGAAACACAAATGAACATATGTCAGAGAAATGAATTATGATGTTTCACTCCATACTTTTATTTTTAGTCGTTAAGATTTTGAATCACAATTGGGTTCAATGAAAAATTATTTTCTACTTTTTAGTGCACTTTCTACGCGTAAATACTACCGTGTTTTTAATTTTTTTCAAAGTATTATTTTGTAAAATTTATTAATTCTATGCGGCGGCTCCCAAAATGGAGACAAGTTTTGTGATTATAGTCCCAATTCCATTCAAAATTGTATTGTCGACATTTTCGGATCGAGATTATGTTTTTTTTGTCAAAATTCATTAATAAAGATGGCGGATGAGTTATGTGATTATGGTCTGATTCTATTAAAATGAGTATGTATGGATTATTGGGGTCGAAGATTATAAATTTATTCAAGATTATTGGTTTATCGGTAAAATTCATAAATTCATGGCGGATGAGTTTTTTGATTATGGTCGATTCTATTCAAAATTGGAAGTGGAGGTTTTAGGGTCGGGGATCATAGTTTTTTGTCAAAGTTTATAAATTCAAGATGGCGGACGAGTTTTGTGATTATGTTTCGATTCGATTCAAATTGGGATTAGAGATTATGTGTTTTTTGTCAAAATTCAACAAGATAAGAAACAAATTTTATGACCACTGGTCTAGTTTTTAAAAAAATGGAGATGTTTTTTTTGGAGTAGGAGATTATAATTTTTCTCAAAATTGAAAAATTTATGATAGCGGGCAATTTGGATGGAAATGACGCATTTGTGGTCAATTCAAAAATTCATTCTATCGAATGAATTTTGTGGCGGGAATCGGTTTGGGGTGTGTATTATGAATTTTCATTGCGACTAAAAATAAACTAATGAATGTGGGAAAACCAAGCTTTCACTGAAATGTACTAAGACAGGAAAAATAATTTCTATAGACATTTGACGCATTTTAATCTGAGAGTAACAAATTCTAAGATTCGTCGCCCAAGATTATCTATTCTAAATTTCAACTGGAAACAATCTGCGACAAGTTTTGGTATCTGTTGCTCACAGAATAACCTCCGTCACACATCTAAAGAAATAACTTTCTCCTATTCAGTGCGTTTTGTTAAAATATTAATTTTGTTTTTTATTAATATTCATTTAATTATCTTCAGTCATTCATGAAGAATTTGCAATATGTACCTTTAAAATCTCCGTATATTGCAAAACTAGTTTACCCAATGAATTCTGACCAAAAATCCGTTATATCTGTCCCTGAATAGCAATTGATATCGAAATTGAATAGAATCGAATCACAATAATTGTCTACCACCTTGAATTGATTGAAAATGATGAACACTTACCAAATTTGATTCAATGAGTTGAAGTGATTTACAATTAATTGACTTGCAAGTTTTGACCAAAATTCATTGACAACAAGTTGGATTTTTTTATTACCTATTCCTTTCAACAACATATTGTTCACTCCCGAGGCATTCCCATATTTCTTGTTATTTACTATTCAGCTCAATATTTTATATTTTTTTTCATAAGTGGCATTCTTGAAGATACATTCTCCTTCAGATCAACATAAAAACTAACATGTCAAGAGGAAAAAAAATATTAGATCTTCTGCAGAAGCCTTCTTGCGGTTTAGGTGAGTAAAAAACATTCACTTCAGTACTTAAGAGATCAGACGCAAAAAATAAAACTACTACATATATTCTACAGTTAACATTAGATGAGTGTCATTCCGTTTATTCCCAAAATATCAGCTATTTTCATAAACTGTATGACATTTGGAGCACTTTTTAAAGCAATATGGGTCATAAGATTGGATTTACTCTGTTATTGTCTAAAATTCAATGATTACCACTCCCTAATGACATCGATTATTGGAGATGGTGTTGAGTGCCTACAGTATTTCTGTTTGAACTACTCTAGAAATCAATACCAGTTTTTCTCCATGAAAAATATTTCTTCAATACTCTCTTAATACTTAAAAAAAATACCCAATATTATATGCTGATAATTAATTCGAACAAAATAATAAAAATCACAATACTGTAACGAACCTAGGCCGGACCTGTCGCCTCACATGTTGCCGTCGACAGCGATGAGATCATCCCCGGAGATGTTCGAGAACCATCCAGTGCGCTCTGCCGCGGAAGACAACGGTCAATATTGGAAACAATTGGAACACGCCGGTCGCCAACGGAAAGAATTCGAAACATCGAGAATGCTGTATCGGAGATAAATAGGCAACCCTCAAGTCTCAGAAACAATCTGAACGAGCCCATACGATCGAGCTATACAGTGAAGTAGTAATATAAATTAAGTTGTAAATTAAGTGTGAAATAAATTAGTAGAACCAAGTTAAGTTTATTTACGTTACAATTGGTGTAGGAAGCGAGATTTTGAAAATAAACAAGTGATCGTGGAGTGGATAGTCAGAAAAATAAATTGATAGACCTTTTTGTACGCCAAAAATAGACAGTGGCCCGGTTTTCGAAGTGGACAATTGGCGTGGAATATAAACTGCTACACTGTTCGCTGGAAACAGACAATAGACTGGTGGCCCGTGGAAAGAATTCGCGAAGTGAATTTTTAACAAACTGATAAACTTTTGTAAAACAGACTGATACCTCGCAAAGACAAAATGTGTTCAAAAAAAGTGCCTTGCGGATTTGAAGGTAGTGGAATTGAAACAGGAATGGAGGAAGGAACTGGAAACAACAGGTAAAAGCAAGTACTCCAGGAAAGACTTGCAAAGGACTTATACAAGAAGGTGAGGACCCGAAACATTTGTATTCGAAGTTCCCGGAGGCGATTTAAGTTTGGTAATGAATAAACTCGAAGAAACTACTAAATCCGTGAAAGAAGAACTGCAACAAAATTCGAGGACTTTGGAAGAAAATGCTAGAAATCTGGAAAGAAGCTTGAAGAGAATTCAGAAATCTGGAAGAGAAGCTTCGAGAAAATTCAAGAAGCCTGGAAGAATGCTAGAAATCTGGAAGAGAAGCTTCAAGAAAATTCTAGAAATCTGGAAGAGAAACTTCTAGAAAATTCAAGAAGCCTGGAAGAAAATGCAAGAAGCCTGGAAGAAGTTCCTGGAAAACACAGAAGGCCTAAAAAGAATTGTGTGGTGTGGCTAATTTTCTAGAAGGAAGAATGGGAACCGTTGAGACAGAGATAGATAAAATGAGGAGCAAATGAACACGGAGGTAGATAAAATAAAGGAAACGATCAGTAAGCTGGAAAAACGAATTAATAGTGCCCTCCACAGAGATGGTTAACGAAAATGCAATGCTGGACTTGAGTTTGAACTTGGATAAAGTTCAAGAGGGTATAAAAGATGTCAAGGTCATTTCTGGAAATAGGAAGTTTCCATGAAGCCGCCTCAATTCGACGGAAAAACTCCATGGGAAAATTACCGCCGACAGTTTGAAGCAGCGGCCAAAGCAAATGGATGGAATGCAGGGGAAAGAGCTGTAGCACTAACACTTGCATTACGTGGAGAAGCGACGATATTCTACAAACTCTTACCGCCCAAGAACAGGAGGACTATGATCAGCTGATTAAACATCTAGAATTACGATATGGCCACGCCCATTTGGAACACGTATACCACTCCCAGCTGAAAATCGCTGCCAAAATCGGCGAATCCTTACAAGAATTCGAAACTGACATTGCACGCTTGGTTCGTCTCGCATATCCAGCCATAACGGAAAATGTAATGGAGCGATTAGCGGTTCAGGCATTCTTGGATGGACTCCGTGACCAAGAAACCAGACAAGCGTTGATATTAGCTCGTCCAACACATCTCGTAGACGCACTGGCACGAGCTTTGGAATTCGAAGCAGCAAAACAAATCAAATCAAATCAAATCAAAGTATACTTTATTGTCGAAGATATATAAAATCTCATAGACAAAGCTTAATTGGTAGAATAAAAAGTACATAAACTATAATTAAAAATACAAAAAGTACAGTTGTATAACTAATAGAAAAATATAATAATAATGCTGCAAAACCCAAAGTAAAGTTCAAACGATTGAGGAAGACTCACCGGAGCCTGCTAACTTGGAAGCTGCCATAAGAAAAGTGATGAAGGAAGTGTTGCCTGAGAAAGACAGATAAGATGCCGGAATTGTGGCAAAATTGGACATGTGCGTAGCAAATGTCCAACATTCATCGACTCCGATGAGGAAAACTAAAAAGGTCGACGGGAAGGGCAATCGTCGGCATGTGTCCGGCAAGCCTCGGTTAACAACGCATATGTCGCTATCCTTCAACGACAGAACAAAGGTGTCGTTGAGACGGTCTCATCAATAACGAGCCTTGCACCATGCTGCTAGATACAGGGGGACTAGGACAATTTCGGCCTTCCTTTGCCCGAACACCGGAACGGATTGAACCGACAACTTGGAAGCTCACAGCAACAGGGAGCCAGCTACTGTTATGGCGAGCTACGATTGAAATAATTTTGGCAGCACTAAAGTGAAACATCAGGCACTGGCGGACATCGAAGACGATGCAATCATCGGAATGGACATCATGAATTCCAGAGGGTTTTGAATTGGATTTCAAAGGCGGCGTCCTACGTGTCAACGGAGAAGAGCTGGTGCTTCATGGGAGAAGTGAGGTGAAACCGTTTTGTTGGCTGAAGATGTAAGCGTACCTGAGAGGGCTGAAACCATTCTGGAGGCTCGCCTGGACGGGAGTATGAGCAGTGGAAACGTGGTGATGTTCGAGCCCAAACTTCATGATGAGAAAATTGGACGAGGATTGCACTAGGAAGACCTTGTTGCGTGCTGACAAATTTGTGCCCGTAAGGGTCATGAATGTCAATTATTTTCCAGTGACCTTGAAGAAAGGAACAATATTGGGCATGCTCGCCAGTTTCCTCAGTGATCCGAGTGTATCGAGGTAACGATTAGCCAACCCAACAACTTGCCCACAGAACTAGAAAAATTGGTTGCCATCTCTTCCAAAGATATAAAACCAGCTCAACAGCCCAAACTAAGAGATTTGTTAAGAAGTACCAAGACATCTTCGATACCGGACAAGGAAAAGGAGGTCGAACTAATGTGGTCCAGCACAAGATTGATACTGGGGTGCCCGACCGATCCGGCAATCAGCAAGAAGACTTCCTCTTGCCAAGAAGGAAGAGGCTGACAAAATAGTCAGCGATATGGGAAAAGAAGGAGTTATCGAACCATCTGACAGTCCCTGGTCCCTCCAGTCGTACTGGTGAAGAAAAAAGGATGGATCGACACGCTTTTGTGTAGACTATCGCCAACTTAATAATGTCACGAAGAAGGACAGTTACCCTCTCCCGAGAATAGATGACACCCTAGACACATTGGCTGGTTCCACGATTTTCTCGACCCTTGATCTGAAGAGTGGATACTGGCAAGTAGAACTGGCTCAGGAAGATCGAGAAAAGACTGCTTTACCATCGGCTCAGGATTGTGGCAGTTCACCGTTATGCCATTCGGGCTCTGTAATGCTCCCGCCACATTCGAAAGATTGATGGAAACAGTACTGAAGGACTCTCATGGAACACGTGTCTAGTGTATCTTGACGACATAATTGTGGTCGGCAGATCGTTTGAGGACCACGTGAAAACTTGGAGGAAGTATTCCTGCGACTGAGGAACTCCGGATTGAAACTGAGCCTAAAAATGCCATCTGTTCCAAAAGAAGTACGATACCTCGGCCACGTTGTCTCTGGGGAAGGAGTAGCAGTGGACGACCAGAAGATCAAAGCGTTAGGGTTGGCCCATCCCAAAAGACATTCACCAACTTCGAAGTTTCCTTGGTTTATGCACATACTATCGCCGATATGTGCTGGGATTCGCCAACATCGCTAAACCACTGACCAAGCTCACGGAAGGCCAAACAAAGTTCCAGTGGTCCGAAGAATGTCAAGACTCATTCAGGAAGCTGAAAGGAGCTTTGATCAACGCACCTATACTGAGCTATCCCCACCCAAAGGGAAATTCATTTTGGATACGGACGCCAGCGACGTGGGACTTGGAGCTGTCCTATCTCAGATCCAGGAGGGACAGGAGAAGGTCATTGGTTATTTCAGCAAGACGCTTAGCAAACCAGAGCGCAATTACTGTGTCACCAGGCGAGAGCTGTTAGCTGTTGTAAAGGAGTGGAACACTTCTACAATACGTGTATGGAAGAAGATTCCTGTTGAGAACTGACCATGCGCTCTCAAATGGCTCTTACAGTTCAAAAATCCTGAGGTCAAGTAGCACGTTGGATCGAGAGATCCAAGAATTCGATTTCGAGATCGAACATCGAGCCGGAACTAGCCATAAGAATGCAGATGCCTTGTCGCGAAGACCATGTCCAGATGATTGCTCACATTGCCGACGAGCAGAGAGAAAGAAGCAACACTTTGTAGAACCGCGGCAATGGATGACAACTGGAATGACAGCAAGATCCAGAAAGACCAAGAGAGAGACCACGACCTTGGCTTAGTCGTCAGCTGGAAGAAGGGCAATCGAAGACCATCATGGCAGGAAGTCGCAGGTTACTCGCCGGCTGTTAAGTCCTATTGGGCACAATGGAACTCTCTTATTCTGGACAATGGGATCCTGAAACGTGTTGGAGGCCGATATTGGTGGGGAAGACAGACGCCAAATAATTGTTCCCAGGAACAGAAGAGAGGAAGTGCTGCGGAAATCCATGATGGAGTCGCCGGAGGACATCTGGGAGTGACGAAGACCCTGCAGAAAGTGAGGCAACGGTTTTACTGGGCCAATTGTCAAGCTGACGTCCAGGACTGGTGCAGGAAGTGCGCTGTATGCGCTGCTAGCAATGGACCTCGAATACGACCCAAGGCCCCGATGCGTCAGTACAACGTAGGCAGCCCGTTCGAGAGAATCGCCATTGACATCGCCGGCCCGTTTCCGTATCCGACCACGGGAATAAATACATCCTTGTGGCAATGGACTACTTCAGTAAGTGGGCGGAAGCCTATGCCCTGCCCAACCAGGAAGCCATCACCGTCGCCGACGTCTTGGTGAAAGAGTGGATATGTCGATTCGGTATTCCAATGGAGCTGCACTCGGATCAAGGCAGAAATTTCGAATCCAACCTTTTCCAAGAAATATGTCTACTGCTGAACATCCGCAAGACAAGAACCACGGCCCTACATCCCAGTCCGATGGAATGGTGGAACGGATGAACAGGACGATCAACCGCCACTTGTCCAAGGTTGTCTCTGACCATCAAAGAGACTGGGACCAGTATCTTCATTTGTTCCTGATGGCCTATCGATCCGCAGTACACGAGTCAACCGGTCAAACTCCTGCTAGTATTATAATGGGCCGAGAACTGCGACGCCTTGTGACCTGAAGTTTGGGATACCGCCAGGACAAGACACTGCGGGAGAGGACTACGTCAGCAAACTTCGGCAGAGAATGGACGACATCCACGAACGAGTCCGGTTGAACATCCAGAGTGCCAGCGATAAAATGAAGAAGACCTATGACATCAAGGCCGACGCTGGAGGATTTAAGGTTGATGACCTGGTTTGGCTGTAAACCCCAAACGTCGTCGTGGACTATCACCAAAGTTGCGGAACTCGTGGGAAGGCCCGTATAAAATCGTGAAAAGGATAAACGACCTTGTGTACCGAATCCATAAGCCACCCGAGGGAAACCAAGGGTCGTCCATTTCAACAGGTTGGCCCCTTACGCTGGAAACCATGACCAAGTTCGCACCCTCAAGCCACCGGAGGATGATATGACGTTCGAGAAGTTTATGTCCTTGTATTCAAACGGGCAGAAAGTTCTACATGGGATTACTAGAGAGGAGTCACGAGACCTTTCGAGGTGCCTGCTGACTACGCACTAGGCGCACTGTGTGGCAGAAGATCTTCGAATGTCCAGGGCATCGCCGTAGTGTTCTCCAAGAAATTTGGTCAACTCCAAACACTGCGGGGCAGAATCCAGAAGTTGGTGGGTGCTACAGTTGAAGAAAGGCCAGAGAAACATCTACTACCTAGTTCCAAGAGGCATTCCCAAGATAAACCGTCCTATGAAGATGTCTGGAAGAGTCTCACCAAACTAAGAATACTATGGTGGACCAGAATCTGGTGGATCTAGCAATTCAAAATTGTCCTGTGGATTGATGGGTTGGACTGAGAGTCATAAGAAGTATGCTGGAGGCGATATTCAGATCCAGCGGCGTCAAGATTTTGGTTTGCTGTAACCCTCTTCCACGACCGATCATGAAGACCGTGGAGTGTTACTTCCATCGAACTTCACGGTGCAGATATGGGGAGTCATGCAGATATCGTCACACTCCAAGGATGAAATTTCGGGACGAAATGTCTTTAAGAAGGGGGCAATGTAACGAACCTAGGCCGGACCTGTCGCCTCACATGTTGCCGTCGACAGCGATGAGATCATCCCCGGAGATGTTCGAGAACCATCCAGTGCGCTCTGCCGCGGAAGACAACGGTCAATATTGGAAACAATTGGAACACGCCGGTCGCCAACGGAAAGAATTCGAAACATCGAGAATGCTGTATCGGAGATAAATAGGCAACCCTCAAGTCTCAGAAACAATCTGAACGAGCCCATACGATCGAGCTATACAGTGAAGTAGTAATATAAATTAAGTTGTAAATTAAGTGTGAAATAAATTAGTAGAACCAAGTTAAGTTTATTTACGTTACAATACATTTCAATCCATTCAAATTCGAATCTGATTGTGTACCGTGCAAACATTGTTTGGGTTACTTTAGACCACCACAAATCTGGCGCCACATAAAAAACTGTCCACAAAACCCAGGAGAAAAAACAAAATTTTCTCATAAGTCAGATGCACAAGATATTTTGATAAGACATCTTGCCATAGATCAAAAACTCAAAGACACAGTATTTCCAAGAATGTTAGCCGATAAAGTATCTTTGTTGCTAAAAACGATGTTTTGATTTGCAAATATGGTGCACAATATCTTACAAGTCATAGAGAAAAGCACCATATTAATGTTTGTTCTCGAAAATGCGAGAACTTGCTAAGTTATTGATTGAGATAAAAACTCAATCCCGCAATAAAACATTTTTATGATGCTCTACAACCAATTTATTTCGATTCTTTCATTGTAGCTACAAAAATAGTAGCTGGATATGATGCTAGAACAGAAGATTATACATCTGCAACCTTTGCTATGAATATAGCGCGTCATTAAAGGAATGTTGCAGTTTGGCTATAAGACTAACCTTAAAAAGAAGATCATATAACTCCACGATTGATATAGCAGAGATGGAGGCTAATTTCAAAACCTTTCAACAACTTCTCTCAGATTCCGAAATTTGAAATCTCCACTGTGGCAGCTTCTTGTCTTAATACGAGAAAGTGGAACAAAATAACAATCGTGCCCCTAGCAAGTGACATAAAATTATTCAGATGTTATCTCATAGAAAAGGCAAATTCAGCACTTGAAGAGCTTAAAACTAACCCAAAAGTGAGAAAGCTACAAACTTCTTCTAGAAGTAAGTTATTGTCGATCAATGTTATTAAATAGAAAACGTGGAGGTGAGTTACAGCTTGCCTCTTTATTTATATCAAAATGTTCCAGAACATCAATCATATGAAGAGTTCAATGACGCCATATCCCAAACAGAAAAAATTCTCATGAAGAAATTCAAGCGAGTTGTGACCAGAGGAAAGCGAGATCGTGGTGTACCTGTTTTGTTCACAACTGACGTACAACAACATTTAAAGGAACTTTAGCATTAAGGGATAATTTTGTAAAGAAAGAAAATATTTATCTCTTTCCTACACTGCATCATGATACACCCATAACAGGATATAAGGTTATGCAGAAACATGCTAAGCTTAGCGAGCAAAAATCCCAAGCAATTCGTCTACTAGGCTTAGAAAGCATCTTGCCACAATGAGCCAAATACTAGAATTATCTCCAAATGATATTGAGCAATTGGCAACCTTTATGGGGCACACCAAAGATGTTCATAAGCAGGTATACCGATTACCTGCGACGTCTTTCAGACGCAAAAAATTGCCAAACTTTTAGTGTTGATGGAAAGTGGTCAGGCAGGGCAGTATAAGGGAAAGACTTTAGATGAGATAGACTTAGATCTGGAAGAAGATGTCAATGAGGAATCATCAGACGAAGAGGCGATAGAAACAAGAGAAGAAATATTAGAACAGCAAGAACCTTCAACATCTTCGGTCCCACCTAAGAAAAAGAATACTTGTACCTTGGACCCCAGAACAAAAGAAATTGGCCAAATTGTATTTCAAAGTCCACATCCAGAATAAAGTGCCTCCCAAAAAAGGGAATGTAATGATTTGAAAGAGACCCATTCTGGGGTCTTTGAAAATAAAACATGGGAACAGATAAAAGTTTTTATACAAAACATTTATCGAAACAAATAATTTTTTCACTTGAATCCATGGAACTATGGAGTTGTTTATTTTAATTTGTCCTTTTAATAGAAAATGAATAAATCACTTTTTGTTTGTTGCAAATTTTATTACGTTCTATCAATAAGAAAACGAATGGTTGTAATGTGTTTTTGCTAGTAGTTTCCTGCTACATAATTTTTTCATTATATTTTATTGTGCGTTGATCCTTTTTACCGCTTTATTTAACTTCGCACTATTTGTTTGTCTGCGTCAAATCAAGTGAATTTTGACACACTTCTAGGTGTTCCTAATTCCGGTAAAAATGGAAACTTTTGAAGAAAAAAACAAAATGGCGGCTCCAAGGTGGCGGACTAGATTTGTGATTATGGTCCGATTCACTTCAAAATTGGTATGTGGGGTTTTCGGTGGTATTATGATTTTTGTCAACATTTATAAATTCAAGATGGCGGCTCCAAGATGGCGGATGAGTTTGTGATTATGGTCCGATTTGATTCAAAATTGGTGTGGAGTTTGAGGGTCAGATATTATGATTTTTTTGTCATAATACACAATGCACAAAAGGGTGCGATGAAAAAATTATTTTATACTTTTTTAAAACTAATTCTTACCTTTATATAAAATAAAATTTTACTATTTTGTCTATTTCTACAGATGAATGGAATTATCCGGGGAAAACATATTTAACAGAGAAAAATAATTAGAAAAGAAAAAAACTCTAAGTGGAGCACATTTTCGTGGGCTAAAATCATTCGATGAGTTTCTCTCATTCCAATCTTGATGGAGGCTCATTATAGGAGCGTTTAATATTTGACTTTGATTCTATTCTTGGGAATCATCTTATTTGTTTTAACATCAGACAAATTCAATGATACACAATTCGTAGAACTCCCGAAGTAGGTGCACTACAAAAACGAATTTTCATGAATACACAGTAAGGGAATCAAAATACTTCTCACTCTACTACAGTGAAGGGAAAAGATCCACTCATATATTTGGCAACAAGGCTGCCAGAAATATCAGAACAATGGATAAATATATTCAAAGAATGACGCAGAAATGACTGACTGATGTGATCGAAATTATACAGGCGCAGAAATGATGGAACCTTGAAAAGACGCAGAAATACTGGAAGAATGTTCAGTAAATTTTGTTTTTTTGTTTTTCAAGTATATCGAAAAATTTAACCGGAATAATTATCCTGAATTGATATTATAACAAACTGATTTGAGAAAATAGAATATACTCCAATATTTCTGCTAGACGCACAAATGATGGTATCATGAAATGACGCAGAAATGATGGTGGGATGGAAATATATATATTTATATATGTATATATATATATATATATATATTTATATATATATATATATATATATATATATAATAACTTCACTTGGCTTTTTCTTTAATAATAATAATGTTTATTAACCAATTCAAAAACTACAAAATGATCAAAGAAAATATATCAAATAGTGTGGAGAATTTGGAAAGAATAAATGAGAGGAATACTCAAAAAATCTCTGGAGAGCTTGTCTCTGAGATGTTACGTTCAGCTTATTTTTTTTTCAATTTACACAAACTTGATTAAACTTTACACAAACTTAATTAATATAAAGGGATTATGACCAAGCACCAACTGGAGGAAAATAATGTTTTTAAATATATAAACACATATAATCACATAGATATGCGTATGTGTTCCGATTTTAAGTATTTGCTGGGAAAATTATGGCATGAATTGTATGTTTATCAGAAGAAATTATCAATTTTTAACCGATGAAACCAAAAAGGAGGAGGTTCTCTATTCGACGCGTATATTTTTTTTAAATAATTTTTTGTTATGTATCATCACGCATAACTTTTTACTGAGGCATCCGATTCCGATAATTCTTTTTTCAGTGGATAGGGTGTACTTCGAAGTTGGTCCCATTTGAATTTAAAAGATGAAATCCACCCCTAAGGGTAGCAAAATGAAGGATATTGATCACTCACCCTCTGAATTCTGGTCCGTTAACCGATTCTATCAGGCATAACTTTGTATTGGGATCTTCGATTTGGATGATTCTTGTTTTATCAGATAGGGTATACCTCATAGTTGATCATATTTGGATTCCGAATGGAATTATCCACCCTTACGGGGGGAAAAATAGGGGATAATTGATTTTTCACTTGTGAACATTGGCACACATATGTAGTTGACAATGACAGATCGCTAGTGTCATTATCACAATCATTATATTCTATAAGAGGATGGAATGATATACAAAGTAATGAAATAAACTAACCAGAACAACAAAAATAATTTATTTTACAACAAATAGTAAAAGTAGATAATCATATTATTTAACTGGTAATAGTTGAAGTAAGGTGGGTAAGTAGGTATTTTGGAAGTAATAAAAAACAAGCAGTTAGTAATTAGTAGATTTCAGCCACAAAAAATTGAAAAATAATAACTTTTTAACAAAAAATTAAACCGACTTCATTTGCTCGTTTGTTTGGCGCCGACTCAAAATTAGTTACTTACATTAGTGTAGGAGCTTAGTTATTGAGACTAAGAAGGTTTATTTTATTTTTTACTTTTCAGTTCCGTATTTCATCGGTTTAATTTTTTGTTAAAAAGTCTTTATTTTACATTTTTTTTAATATATATATATATATATATATATATATATATAAATAGGGCATATTTTTTTTATTTCAGGGCTAAATCCCTCTTTTTTTTAAATCAACCATCAATGAAGTTATTCAAGTCAATATATTTTTGAAGATGTTCCTATTTATTTCTTCAAGAACAAATTGGATGGTCGGCCCGACTCGAACTGAAAAGTAAAAAATAAAATAAACCTTCTTAGTCTCAATAACTAAGCTCCTAAACTAATGTAAGTAACTAATTTTGAGTAGGCGCCAAACAAACAATCAACGGAGATCATTAAATTACTTCAAAAAAATTATCAGAATGTCACCGCCCAACTCAATGCCATCATTTTACGCCTTACCTAATTCATTTGCTCGTTTGTTTGGCGCCGACTCAGAATTAGTTACTTACATTAGTTTAGGAGCTTAGTTAATGAGACTAAGAAGGTTTATTTTATTTTTACTTTTCAGTTCCGTATTTCGTCGGTTTAATTTTTTGTTAAAAAGTTTTTATTGTACATGTTTTTTAATATATATATATATATATATATATATATATATATATATTTGGCATATTTTTTAATTTCAGGGCTAAATCCCTCCTTTTTTTAAATCAACCATCAATGAAGTTATTCAAGTCAATATATTTTTGAAGATGTTCCTATTTATTTCTTCAAGAACAAATTGGATGGTATGCCACTGGTCCCGCATTCAGGTATTTCTGAAGATTAAGTCTGCTATCTTTGTCCGCTATTTTCACAGCAGTTGAGTTTGTGAAGCAGTGTCTTTCGAATTTTTTGTTCTTTGGCGATAACCATGGTGTTTGTTTCGTTTTTCACAATTCCTTTCTCATTCAAATTCATTGTTCAGTGTACATTGACACATCTAAGCTCGATCAAAGTCCATTATTTTCGAATATCCAGCTAGTTTGAAACTAAATTTTAGATTTCTGGGAAAATACAAATTTTGACACCAAGGGTTCTGAGTACATTTTTGCTGCTGATCAGGAAGTAGACAAGATTAAAAATGAAATCAAAGTAGAGAATGATGGTGAAGATTTTTCTGAAGGTCCTGATGATTTTTCAACAACTAATGATAAATTGAAAAGACAGATTCTCAAAACTGAGGATGAGATTGATATTGTTTTTGAGGATATCAAACCTGGAATACACAGGGATAAATTGAGTGGAAACAAGTGCCTCCCAAACACTTTTGCTAATATTGTTCCTCATGAAAGTTCAATTGGTAAGTGATATTCATTTGATTATACAATATGTCTCTGGCTCAATTCACTATATATAGATATATCCAATATATTTCATCAGGTACTCACTTTTAATTTAAATATATTTGAAACCCAAATTTAATTCATACATTTTGATGGATCAGAATTTTTCAGTGTCTTTTTTTTAATAGAGTTTTTTATTGAAATTGATAACATTTTCAATCAAACTAGATGAATTTCGATGAAATATTAAGTGTAAATGGATAATTAATTCTGACATCAGAGAAGCTCACAGTCAATTTCTTCCAGTTCATTAGAATCTAAGCGTCCTCTTCAACTCCATTTATATTTCATTTAAAGTTTTATGTTAAATGTTGATTATAGTAATGTGTTCATTCACAGCTTTTAAAAAATAATTGATTTTTTATGTAAGAATTCCACTCTTTTAGATAATTTGGAAAACTACTAAATAGAATAGGCTATTCTAAGGATACATAATTTTATTTTTTGTGACTTTTTAGCCCATTGATCTTGTATTAATTATTCCTTCAGATTTTGGAGCAGGCCCTCAACAAAATACAACTATAGAAGAGGATAAAACAGATGTCGAAAGGGACAATCTAAAACAATTTCAGTGTAACTTTTGTTCAAACACTTTTTTTAAAAGTAGTGATTTGAATATCCATGAGAGGACTCATACAGGAAAAAAAAAATTTCAGTGTAACTTTTGTTCGATGTCTTTCACTCGAAGTAGTATTTTGAAGGTCCATGAGATGAGTCATACAGGAGAAAAACCATTTCAGTGTAATTTCTGTTCGAAGTCTTTTAAGCAAAATCATATTTTGAAGGCCCATGAGAGGATTCATACAGGAGAAAACTTATTTCAATGTGATTTTTGTTTGAAGTCTTTTACGCTAAATAGTGAGTTGAAGAGCCACAAGAGGATCCATACAGGAGAAAAACCATTTCAGTGTAAATATTGTTCATGGTCTTTTGCGTACAGTGGTACTTTGAAGAACCATGAGAGGACTCATACAGGAGAAACACCATTTCATGTAACTTTTGTTCGAAGTCTTTCACTAGAAGTAGTTCTTTGAAGTTCCATGAGAGGATTCATACAGGAGAAAAACCATATAAGTGTAATTTTTGTCGAAGTCTTTTTTGCAAAGTAGTTATTTGAAAAAACATGAGAAGAGGACTCATAGAGGAGAAAAATAATTTCATTGTAATTTTTGTTTAAAGACTTTTTTGCGAAGTAGTACTTTGAAGAACCATGAGAGGATTCATACAGAAAAAGGACTATTCTAGTGTATCTTGTTAATGAAGTTGAGGAAATGTTGAAAACTATATAGACCCATCATTCTTCTGAGTACCTTCTCGGAGGTCATAGAAAAAGCAATTGCAAAAAGAATTACCCAATTTCTCGAAACCTCCAATGCTGAGGATGCTTGCACTTACTTCTATGGAAAACTGTATAATATCTTTGATCCTTGTGTCCCAACATATAACATACGAAACAAAAAATAACTATCCACCATGGTTTGAGGCCTGTATTATAAAAGACATTCGCAGAAAATTAATACTGTGAAAAAGAAAATAATGCTAAATCTTTTGATGAGTTTAGGCTATTGAGAGCAAAAATTAAAATCAGCATTAAAGAGTCATATAAAAATTAGGTGCAGAGGTCTGAAGCTGAAATATCTTCCAAACCAAACAAATTCTGGCATTTTATCAATTCTCGTAAGTCTTCATAAAAAATTAGCAACAGAATGGTGTATGACGACAAATTGCTGCAAGAGTCTCCAGAATTCCTATAAATCCTATACTCTGTCAATGCAACATGATTCTATACCCAATAACTGCAGTGATGACTGCTTGCCCCTTATATTGCATTCCACACATTTCAGATCACACAGCTCATAAAATAACATTATATTTGGAACCAGAACATACACAAAACACTCGTACAGCAAAGAAAATAAAAGAGAATTGTTAAACTCTCTTGAATGCATAGACTGGAGCGATGTTATGAACATGAATCCAGCGGAAGTAAACAAACATTGGGAATTATTTCATGATACTTTCTCTTTCTATTTTAATAACTGTTTTCCTCTCAAATCATACCTACAAAAACGAAATATTCTAAACAAAAAATCTGCAATGATCCTGAAGTCATTGAATGCAAAAGAAGGCTAGATATACTATATGTCCTTGCCAATTCAAATGTAATTTACAAAGAGCAATACAAAGACATAAAAAAAGAATTTAACAGCTTGCTCATAAAAAACAGAGCCTTGAATTATCAACGACAGATTGACAATTCTGTCAATAAATATAAAACAACCTGGGGTATAGTCAATGAAATCAATGGCAGCAAAAATCTTAAAAACAGAATTTCCTATACTGGGGTCACCAATTGAAGTTGCTAATAAAATAAATGACTTCATGATTGATATTTCTACCACTCTAACTAGTGGTGATGACAATATTCCAGTTAGTATAATCAGGCACTGTATTCTGCATATCATATAACCTTTAACGTTTATTTTGAATAACTCTTTACGTCATGGTATTTTTCCTGATAAATTGAAAGTAGCTTTGATAACGCTGTTACACAAGAATGGAGATGTGTCCAAAATCGAAAACTGTAGGCCAATCAGTTTACTATCCTCTTTCGCAAAAATATTTGAGCAATGAATGGGCAACAGGCTCATGAAATGGTTAGAACACAATAACTCATTAAATAAATATCAGCATGGATATCAAAAAGGCAAATAGGAATTTATCGTGATTTTTTATTATTATTTTTACATTGATTTCCTTTAAATTTATAAATGTTAAAGCTCAGACCGCTGTTTTTTAGTTTCCTCAGTATATAACAACAGCACTAGAAAACAATGAGTTAGGTCTCGGAGTCTATCTAGATTTATCTAAAGCATACGTTTGCATAGATCACAATAGTCTTTTGAAGAAGTTAGAGAGATACGGTGTGAGGGGACCTGCCTTGAAATGGTATCAGTCATACCTCCTTAACCGAAAACACAGAGTGACTATCACAAAAAATAATATTGCCATCAAATCTGATGAGAGAACCTTTAATATAGGCGTTCCTCAAGGATGTGTAACCGGACCAGTTCTGTTTGCTATATATATATATATATATATATATCAATGACCTCATCTCAAATATTGACTCTGAAAGGTATAATCTCACATGTTATGCAGACGGCACTAATTTCTTGGTTCGGGGAGAAACATTTCCAGAAATAATACATAATCTAAGTACTCTGCTAAAACTATCAACTGATTGGTTCCATATGAACAACTTATTACTGAATGAAAATAGAACAAAGGTTATGCTTTTCACTTTGAAAAACCGACAGAAATAAGATTAGAAAACGCTGCTATTGTGTATCAGGAAATGTAAAATTCTTAGGTCTGAAAATTGATGACCTTTTGCGTTAGGATCATCATGTAAGGTACATAAATACCAAACTGAATTCAGCATGATATAGTTTGAGAGTAATTTCAAAATATACGAACTACTGCACTATAAAAACTGTATATCACACAACTATAGAATCAGTTATCAGATGTGGAATAATCTTTTATGGAAGCAGTAGAGATGCGAATACCATTTTCATTATTCAAAAAAGAACATTAAGAATCCTTTGGAACATAAAAATTGGTGATTCATGTAGGGGTAAATTTAAGGGCAGTAGTTTAGTAACTTTTTATGGTATATTCATTCAGGAATGCCTATTATATTTCTTTAAAAATAAGGAAAATTTTGATCATCTGAAACCTCAGGAAATTTACAGCACAAGAAATAACTTCTATAATTATCCCCATCACAAACTAGCAGCCACAATAAAAGCGTGCTGTACAATTGCTTGAAATTTTACAATAAACTCCCAGCAGAAATAAGAACCATTGATAAACTGTTATTGTTCAAGAAAAAAATTATCAAACTGCTTGTGGAAATTGAACCCTATTCTCTCAATGATTACTTGTCATTCAATTTAACCCAGTAAATCAAAATGTACCTGACCATTGTTTCAATTAATATGTTCTATGTAACCTGTTATATATTGTGATATTCCTTGAAATAAAATTTTGTTTATTATTATTATACGTATTACTAATTTCAGTGAGAAGGAGGTCCATCAAACTGAAACCAAAATTAACTGCGGAACCAGACCATGTACCAGCTTTTATAATCCGAGACTGTGCCTCAGTATTTGCCCGACCATTATCAATAAATACTCTTTAATATAGTTATGTCTGAAGTCAGAACATATTCCGACGGCTTGGAAGCTATCAAAGCTCTGTCCTATATATAAGAATGGTGATAGAATTAACCTTGCGAATTATAGACCAATTTCGATTATATGTAACTTCTGCAAAGTTTTCGAAATTCTCTTGTAACGTAATTCATCTTATAACATCAACAAAATCATTTTCCCCCAACAACATGGTTTCATGAAAGGTCGATCAACGGTTACAAGTCTAACTACTCAATGCATCTCCGAAAATATTGATAATCGAGCCCAAACAGATGTCATCTACACGATTTCTCCAAGGCTTTTGACAGACTGGATCACGGGATTCTGATCGATAAACTAAAAGCATTTGGCTTATCTCTCTCCTTAATTAACCTATTCAAATCATACCTCGATAACCGTAAACAATACGTCCAGTCAAATGGCTTCAACTCTGTCGAATATCTTGCAACAACTGGCGTACCACAAGGCCCCAACTTGGGCCTTTACTTTTCCATGTTTTCATACCATGTTGAATACAATAAAAACTCCGTCAAAGACAAACCCAACAACCCTGAAATCAAATTCAAATTCTTTTTTAGAACAGATGAGCCAAAAAAAGTATTTTTTTTAACAATTATGTCCTTAAATATTCAATAAGTGAGGAACAAAGTGAACGAACTACTCATACTCTTAGAACACAATAATTGAATAATATAAGTTGGTGATTGTTTACATTTATGTTATATAGTGAAACCTAATTTTATAAGCTAGTTATTTTATGCTGTACATATTGGCTTTCTGCAAGAGCAATAGGTTCCTCTTTTATTGAGAACATATTCTTTGTATATTCTTACACATATATTCAGTATATTATATTTATATCATTAATACTTATTGTGTGAAATTTTTCATTGTAATGGGGTTTATCCCGTATAAATAAATAAATAAAATAAATGAATAAAAAAATAAATAAATTATTCTAAATTAGTCCTCCTAACAGAACACGATCACAGAAAATGAATCGATATATATATCCCAGGATACGTGCCTCTAGCAAAATATTGCAGGACCAAGTTCTCTCATGGCGGAACTATCATACTAGCCCACGAGTCTTTGATGGAAGAAATGGATTTTAGCCAGATGAATGAAATTTATTGAAAAATAGGAAATCCTAATATACACGAAAATTTGTAGGTACAAAATATTCTGAACAAAAAAGTTATAAAATATAAAATAAAAAAAATAAAAATAAAAAGACCAATCATTTGGTGAACAGTATTAATAATATGTATATATATATATATATATATATATATATATATATATATAAAACTAAATCAATTACTACAAATAAATAAAAAAAAAACTTTATATAAATAGTGTCAGTTGTATGGAAGGTCTGAACAAAAATGGAGGTTTATCTTCTAATATGCAAAACTTCATTTCTTTTGAACTCAACAACAGTTTTAGAATCTTTAATGATTTCAGGTAGTTCATTATATTCCTTCAAGCCCTTATAAAATAGGGACTTCATTGTATTACACATATTGACACATGATATATAAAAATTGTCTTTCTTTCGTATTATAACCATGGATTTGACTGCTGTATTTGAGAAATTCATTTAGATATGTAGGTACCATGTTGTGAGTTATTTTAAAGATATAAATCATAGCATTTAAGTAGAATCTGTCCGAAACTGGTAGCCACTGTAATGTGTCAAGCATAAGGGAGATGTTAGTGTATCTGTTACATTTTAATATTATTCCTCATTCCCTGTTTTGAAGCTTTGAAATGCATTAATTTTGTTGCAGCAAATGTATACAATAAGCTCGCATGGTAGTCAAATGTGGTTGTATGATTGTATTAAATACAGTAATTTTAGAAAAACTCGAGATATTTTGCGAAATTCTACTGAAAAGAATAATTTTTTACATATTTTTTATAAATGTATGAAAATGAGAGTCAAATGACAGAATGTTGTCAATCATGAATCCGAGATACTTGAATTCTTTCACAAATTCTATGGTCTCATTGTCTATGGTAAGAGTACAGTTGTTGATATTGATGTTTGAATATCTAAAGGATGTTGTCAGAATCATTGCTTTAGTTTTGGTAGTGTTCAGCCTGTTATTATTTAGGTACGTACTAACTAGTGCCAATGATTCATTCATTTTTTTTCTACAGCATGATTTAGGTTGTTACTTGATACTGAAAGAAGTGTATCATCAGCAAATAGGTTTATAAAGTTACACTCATGATGAAAATTGATATCATTAATATATATTAAAAAAAGGAGTGGTCCCAAAACACTGCCTTGTGGAACACCAACCTTATTTATAATTGGTTCTGAGAACGTATTGCCTATCTTTGTTATTTGGTTTCTATCCGATAAATAGTTTTGAAGCCACTTGAGTACTGTTCCAACAATACCATAACTCTCAAGTTTCTTCAACAATATTGAACGATCAATAGTCTCAAAAGCACCTTTAAGATCTAGAAATACCGAAATAACATATTCTCCTCTATCTATGGCTTGTTTCCAATTGGTGATAGTTAATTGCAATGCAGATTCACAAGAGTGGTTTGCTCTGAATCCCGATTGATTTAACATAAGTATGTCGTTTTTATTTAAATATTCCAAAAGTTGTTTATAAACAACAACTTCAAGAATTTTTTCTACACAAGGTAGAGTATTTATTGCTCGAAATTCCCAAGACTTTGTTGAACCCACCACTTTCTGAATAGGCACTACAATGCTAGTTTTTAGCTTCTCTGGAAAAACTCCATAATAAAGTGAAGTATTAATGAAATGTAGTAATACGTGACCAATCACTTGAAAAGATGATTTTATTACTTGTGTGTTCATCAACTCATTTCCTGACTTATTTTCTATTTCATTGATTATAATCCTCAGCTCTGATAAGTTCAAGTTGTTTAAATTCACTAATAGTACCGTCAGATTCATATGGATTAATACATTCCCCATCATCATCCTTGATGGAATTTATCACGTCACTTATGCTGTCTACAAAGTAATTATTAAATCTTTCTGCCATTTCTTTGTGACAATTTACAGTTTTTACAAAACCATTTATTTCGAATTCAATGCCGTTATTGAAACAGTTGTCAGAGCTCTTTGGATTGATAAGATTTTTCAAGGTTTTCCACATTTTAATTGCATTATTTTTATTCGAATCAATATTGTCGTAGTAATACTGTTGCTTTTTATTTTTCAATAGATTAACAAAGTCATTCCTGATAATTTTGAAGTTTGACCAATTTGCTTCTGTACTATTTATCCTGAATAGTCTATACGCCTCGTCTCTATCCTTAGATTTGATCTTCAATTCATGATCATAGTATGGTAAACTATTGTTGTTGCATTGAAATATTCTTGTTGGTGCTATTTTGTTTATGACAGATTCACATTTATGCGATATATCTTCATACAACTCATTGACATCAACACAATTTAATTTAAAATCACATGTTATCAATTCCAAATTTATTTTGTGTAAATTTATCTCTCCTAAGTTTCTATATGTTTTTAGAACCGTTTCATTTTTTTGAGTATAATTTGAAAATAAGTCGATGGTTATAATAGAGTGATCTGTTATTTTAGGTATATCATGAACAGTTACAGAAATATTTTCAAAGTTAGCTAGAACATAGTCAACGATAGTAGAACTACTTAGTGTACATCTGGTAAAATCTTTAACTAATTGTTGAATTCCATATATATTAAGAATATTTTTCATTTTTGAGCAGTAATATTCATCGCTTAAATAATTCAAATTAAAATCTCCAACTAGGATGCTTTTCACATTTCTCACAAAGAAATCATCACATATCATTTCGAAATCTGAGATGGACAATCAAGAACAGTTGGTTCTATATAAAGTCTTTGAAATGTCACTAACATTATGCAAAAAAACTAATCTGTATGTTATTTGTATACAGTGTCCGTCATAAAGTTGGAAAAAAAAATTGTTATTGAAATTTCTGAAAAACTCTAATGGCGGTTAGTTTCTGCATGTCTGACAACTAAAAAATCCGTTGCGACTTTATCACTTTACCTCAGATTTGGCGGGAATTAAAAAAAATGTTGTCTGTGTCAAATTGACAAGATATCGAAAAAAATTATTGAGAAAATGTATTTGGAATCCAACAGGACCCCATGTACCAATTTTAAACCAGATTGAAAAAAAAACAACAAAAATACCATTTTATTCCTCTACACTTATTAAGAAACATTATACATTCTTGTTTTATCTGGAAACAGCTTTAATAACCTAAATCACATGAGTTGGGTCAAAACTAATCTTATATTTGTGGAATAGACATTTTACGGGACATTAATTATGAAAACACGATTTAGTCTTGTAATTAGGTGTAGTCATGCCCTGTATATTGATGCACATAAGCTTATTCAATATTCTCAACCCGTAAATAAAATTGAAACCAACTAATATTTGTAATTAAAACTTAATAATACATTATTTATCCTAATTTAATTTAGTATTGTTTAGGTAAATGTGGAAAAATAAAAAAACTCAATAAACAAACAATGTACAAATTTTCGATATTCTACGTGACCACCTTCGCGCTCCATACATAGAATTGTTCTGGAAAACATTTCGCGGCGAACATTTTTCAGTATAGTTCTGTTGATCAGTGCTGCACAATTCCTTATACAAATTTCTAAATTGACGTTGTTTATAAACATTGCTTTTCAGGTAACCAATATTAAATTTAACAAGGATAAATAATGTATTATTAAGTTTTAATTACAAATATTAGTTGGTTTCAATTTTATTTACGGGTTGAGAATATTGAATCATGTGCATCAATACTACACCTAGAGTGACAAGACTAAATCGTGTTTTCATAATTAATCTCCCGCAAAATGTCTATTCCACAAATATTTGATTAGTTTTGACTTAAACTTATGTGATTTAGGTTATTAAAGCTGTTTCCAGGTAAAACAAGAATGTATAATGTTTCTTAGTAAGGGTAGCGGAATAAAATGGTATTTTTTTTTCAATCTGGTTCAAAATTGGTACATGGGTCCTTGTTTGATTCCAAACACATTTCCTCAATAATTTTTTTCGATATCTTTTCAATTTGACCCATTTTTCGGCACCACAAACACCTTTTTTTTTAATTCCCGCCAAATCTGAGGTCACGTGATATAAGGCGCAACGGATTTTTTTGTTGTCAGGCATGCAGAAACTAACTGCCATTAGAGTTTTTCAGAAATTTCAATAACAATTTTGTTTTCCATATGTAGCCAACTTTATGACGGACACTGTATATAGGACTCCAACTGGTGACTTGGATACCTTTTTTCACAAGCTCGAAATGACACATACTGTCAAATAATTCTTGCTGGAGATTTCAACAGATCTTCAAAAAACATTTTCTGCCAACACGCAAAAACTGTGTAACCTACTGGAATCATACAATATTCAAATGCATGCGAATTCTCCAACTCGAATATCTCAATATTCTTCCACAACAATCGACTATCTCTGTAGTAATATAAACAAAGACCAAAATTGTGGTTGTTTCAGGCATATTGATAGACAATACTATTTCTTACAACCCAATATATTCAACCTCACTTTCAATGTGATGTTTCAGTAATAATTGAAAATACTAGCATAAAAATAATCAATACAACATATAAAGGAATACAGATGAAATTATAGTTGTCTTTAAAAAGTTTTTTTATTAGTTATTTTATTTTTTGCTTTTTAGTTAGTTTGCCTTAATCTGTTAATTTCTAATAGAGTACAAACTTCAAGAAAATAGTAGTTTTTGTGAATGGAAACAAAATAATCTGCTGTGAAGATAAGAATACATCTGCCCAGGACGAACAGACCAGCATATTGGAACAAACAATAAGTGAATTAGCTGAAGAAGGTGAGATGAATAAAAATTACATTAAAAAACTGATAAAAGAAAGGGATCATTTTTCACAACAAGCTATGGACATGGAAACTGAAATCAATGATCTGTTAATAAATCAAAAAAAGACAGTGAAAGAAATGGAAGATATGATTAAGGAATTGCAAAAACAGATTAGGAAAAAAATTCCACAAAACGCTGTTAGTACGCAAACTGGTATCATGTGTAGTCACAAATCGACAATAACGGAGGAATAAACCAGGGGCGTAGACAAACAGGAAATAAATACATGTGATCAAGGAACACAGGTTTTGCTGTTTCGTGACCCAGATTTCTGTCCTGTCGATATTAAAAAATTGAATGAATCTAGGCGAAATAAAAATAAGATTCTTCTTATTTCAAATTATCATGGCAAAAATATGTCCCAGAATCTTACTAATGAAACACTTCAAAATTATGAAATTCAGTCTCTGATAAAAACAAATGCTAGCAACGACGAGTTGCTTAAAACTGTAGAGGAAAGTGTTAACAACCTGACAAAGTCAGACATTCTGTTGTTATGGTCCAAGGACACTGATGTAACTAAAATGACAAATGTATTAAATAAGATAACGCACACAAACACCATTGTCATGACTGAACCTTACTGTTACAATGAGGGCAAAAATAATAATAAGATTTATAAACACAATTTATTTTTGTCAAAAGCAATTCATAGATTGCAGTCACCCACAACACATGTTTTTGAATGCAATAGTCACCTAAGAAGATCAAACTTTCATAGAAATGGTTATAACCTGAAGAAAACCGGTATATTCTTCTTGAGCAGAGCTATAGTGAACTATATCAAAACCAAAGTCAATATGATAAAAACTGTGAAAAAAATTGACAAAGAAATAACACTCGGTGAGAAAATTAATTTGGAAGTTTACGTCACATCCGAACATCTACAAAATGAATCTCTAATACTAAAAAAAAAATTGATACAAATAATGACCTGCAGGATACTTTTATGTTCCCACAGCGTCTCAGTTGGAGGAAAACCACGATGAAACCAATACACAAAATTTTCTATATCCCCGTCTGTCTCAAATTCAATTTTAGCTGAAAATTCACCGATTCTTCCATCAAAAAATATAAGTCTTCTTCATCAAAACATTCAGTGCCTAAGAACCAGTACGAACGAATTGGAAAGACTACTAATGGACTATGAAATTAACTTCTTGTGTATGACTGAACATTGGTGTTGTGAAGAAGAACTAAAAGTTAGTGGTGTCAATGGTTATAAACTAATATCAAATTTCTGCCATGAAAGAGGTAGACACGGTGGTACGCTATTTACTGCAAAGAGGGTATTGAGGGTCACTTAAGAAAAGACATTTGTGACTTATCAGTTACTAATAATTTTGAATGTGCTGGCGCCGAATTTTATCTGGACAACTCCTTATACCTTATAGTTTGTATATATCGCCCCCCAAATGGGGATTTACCGTTGTTTTTTGAGAAAATGTCAGTCCTACTTTCCCTACTTTTCAGAAGTAACGGCTTGTTTATCATAGCAGGAGATTTTAATTTGAATGTAAGAGCAGAATCGAAAGAAAAATATGAATTCTCAGATATCTTAAACTCCTTTGATGCTGTCCTAACCATTAATGAATACACTCGTGTTACAAACAGATCTGGAACGTGTATTGATAATATTATTGTCAGAAAGGAACTTAAATATACCTCAAATGTTATAGACACTTGCCTCTCAGACCATCGAGCCCAACTCATAACTATCAAACAGCCTATATCGACCAGAAGCAAAATTTCATTCATAAAAGAATATTCTCAGATAAAAATATTGAAAATTTCATATCAGAAATTGGACGACTCACCTGGCATGAGGTTTTCAGCGAAGCTGATACTAACTCGAAATGGAATATATTCTTAAGTAAATTTTGTGATCCTTTCAATTTGTTTTTTCCCATTAAAAAAATCAAAAACAAGCCAAAGAAAAACGAAATTTGGATGTTCAATGAAGAAATCAAAAGAATGAAAGAAAAAGTTAGCACCTTGCAGATAATGGCTGTTGGTAATGAAAAATTCAAAAATATATATAATGAATACAAGGAATCCTACAGATTACTTCTAAATAAAACAAAAAGCGACTATTACAAAAATATGATTCAAGAAAGTGACAATAAATCAAAACCACTTGGAATGTAATCAATATTCTCAATAATAAGACTGCAAGCAGCACAGCTGTTTTACCCAACTCAATATTTCTGTATCCAGTAGAATCTATATTAAGTAACAACAGAAAAATTACCTTGAATAAAATGAATCCCAACTCAATATTTCTGTATCCAGTAAGGGAAGAGGAAATAATTTTAGCAAGCTGTAAACTGAAAAATAAAATGAGCAGTGGTATCGATAATATACCACCAAAAATTTTAAAAATGTGTATTTCCTCCTTATTACCAATTCTTTGCCATATCTTCAATGCGTGCCTAATATCTGGTACCTATCCAGATCAAATTAAGTTGGCTGTAGTAATACCCCTATACAAAAAAGGCGAACATAATGATATGACTAACTACAGACCAATTAGCTTGTTATCAGCTTTTTCAAAGCTATTTGAAGTGATCATATCAATGAGAATTGTTAGTTTCTTTAACGCACACCGTTTGCTCAATGATTTCCAGCATGCATTTATCAAAGGTAAAAGTACAGAAACGGCTTTGTTCAAGTTTATAAACGAAATTCAACACTTAATTGAACAAGACTCGTGTGCATGTGGTATTTTCCTCGACCTTAGTAAGGCGTTTGACTGTGTTGACCACTCCGTTTTACTTCGAAAGCTTTTCAATTATGGAATCAGAGGAAATGCCTTGGATCTCTTAAAATCTTACCTAACTAACAGGAAACAAAAAGTATGTATTAGGAAACAAAATACTGAGTTCTTCTCGAACTTTACTTAAATAGAAAAAGGCGTACCTCAGGGAATTGTGCTTGGTCCTTTACTTTTCATTATATATATAAATGATTTCCCAGATATTTTCAAACAATCAAGTACTACAGTCGTGAGTTATGCAGACGATTCCAATGTCATTCTACCCATTAACAGACACCTTACTCTGGAGAACTCAATTTTAAACAACTTTTCTAAAGTTTCAACATATTTTAGTACTAACATGTTATTATTAAACACCGCTAAAACAGACTGCATAATTTTTAAAACTGTCCACAATAATATCTCCTTCCCGGAGAATATTCAGCTTGGAAACGATAGTATATCTTTTTCAACCAGTACAAAACTGTTAGGAATCTATATAGATGACAAATTAAACTATGGAATACATATTGAAAATCTCGCAAAAAAACTGGCAATTAAATGTTATGCAATTAGAATTTTGAAAAGTCACTTAAAATTAGATGCACTGAAAACGGCATATGGGATTGTTTATCCCTTTCTAAAATATGGAATATTAGTATGGGGAGGGAGTACACAACTAGAACGAATTTTTATCATGCAAAAACGGATATTGAAGACTTCAATATGAAATATACATATTCTTGTCGTAATACTTTCAGATGTATCGAAATGCTTACCGTTTATGCCATTTACATATATGTTTGTGTCCTTTTTGTGTACGATAATAAAGCAAATTTTGAAGAAGACAGATTCAGACATGAGTATTCTACCAGGCAGAAATCCAATTTTACTGTTCCCAAGCATAGACTGACAAATACAGAGAAAGGGCCACATTATGCATCCATTAAATTCTATAACAATTTACCGTTAATCATTAAAGAAGCTCGCTCAAGACAAATTTTTAAAAAACATGTTTTTGATCTGTTGTGTGACATCGAGCCATATTCATTACAAGAGTTCATGGAGAAATAATTTTACTACAGCTGAATAAAATTTTCAATCTATCTTACACCTATGACTGTGATATATTGATATATTTTTTTTTCAATACATGTTGTAATTACTTTTACTAGGAAGGATTTCTAGTTATAAGTGACTTCTGTATTTTTTATATTTTCTTTATTGTATATTATTGTCCGACTTGAGTTTTCAACTGTTTAAATTGAAAGCTTCAAATAAATCTATCTTTCTATCTATCGTTATTACAAGGTCTCTTCCCTGTAAGTTTTGAGCTGAAAGAAATCATGATCTCCGACCCCAAAAACTCCCACACACCAATTTTGAATAGAATTTGACCATAATCACAAAACTCGTCCGCCATCTTGGATTTATAGATTTTGACAAAAAATTCATAATCTCCGAACCTGAAAACCCCCACATACCAATTTTGAATAAAATATGACCATAATCAGAAAACTCGTCTTCCATCTTGGGGCCGCCATCTTGAATTTATAATTTTTTTACAAAAAATTCAAAAACTCCGACCGCGAAAACTGCCGCATACCAATTTTGAATCGAATCGGACTATAATCACAAAACTCGTCCTCCATCTTGGGACCGCCATCTTGAATTTATGAATTTCGACAAGAAATTCACAATCTCCTATCCCGAAAACCCCCGCATACCAATTTTGAATCGAATTTGACCCTAACTAACCAAGAACTCGTCCTTCCATCTTGGGGCCGCCATCTTGAATTTATGAATTTTGACAAAAAATTCATAATCTCCGACCCCGAAACCCCCACATACCAATTTTGCAAGATTTGACCCTAACTAACGAATGAACTAACAAGTGAAACTAAATAAAAGCTTACAAAAAGGCTGTTAGCATCCATGGACCGTGGCTTATATTACGATCATATATTTTATAGTCTAAGAGCCGGTGGGAGGTCGACCTTCACCGATCTGATAACTCGATGAGACATATTTTTTATCAAATATAATTTATAAACAAATATGCCTATGATAACTTGCCTATCGAAAAGTGTTCATAGCTATTTTGAATTGAATTAATTTTAATCAACTTTCATATTCACTCTTTGATAACCGAATGAGTTTTTTCAACTGATAGTTTTAACACTAGAATGCTAGTAGGCTTGCCTACTTATTTCTGTGCATGGTCCTGGCAAGCAGATGTGAACAGGTAAGTCAATATAGGTAATTCACCCATCTGTTAACCAATCGATATCTTAGGTAAGATAATTTAATAACAAAACCAATCATAAGGCTTGCCAAAAATCATATAAAATATTTTCCAAGCTATAAAGTCTTATTTAGTATTTGATAGGTGCGAAGAGAAGTAGAGCGTCCGAGGTCCTGTGTAGAAAGGACAAACATAGCAGCTGCACGTTTACCGACCGTTGAATGTATCCGAGGCGCATGCTCGGAATTTGGATGACAGTGACAGCATTTATTTACACTCGACAGTAATTTTGAACTCTAATTTATTATAACTCTAATTTCGATCACAATTTTTGTATTATTTCACACTATATATACTTACAGCTATGAAATAATCAAAAATAAATTATTTAATATATTAATAAAAATTCAACAATTTTTTTTTTCATTTTAAAGCTAAATTATAAAATGTAAAAATGATAATAAAATCTATATTTTTTATTTAAAATTGAATAAAGAATAATTTATTTATTATTTAAAATCAAATAAATGCCGTAAAGCGGGAAAGAATAAGTGTTACTTTTAAAATTTCAGTATAATAAATTAAAAAAATCATCAATATAGAAAAATTAAATTTAATACATTTATGTTGTTAAGAGTGTTTATTACAAATCATATAAAAGAGTTCAAAATTACTGTCGAGTGTAAATAAATGCTGTCACTGTCACTCAAATGTACACGAGCATGCGCACTCGGATACATTCAACGGTCAGGTAGGGTGCAGCTGCTATGTTGTGTCCTGTTCTATTACACGGACCTCGGACGCTCTACTTTCTCTCTCGCACCTATCAAATAGCTAAAATTCTAAAACTTCATAGCTTGGAAATAATATTTTATGTACGATTTTTTGCAGGCAAGCCTATACGATTGGTTTTGTAATTAAATTATCTTACCTATGATATCGATTGGTTAACAGATCGGTGTAGTTACCTATATTGACTTACCTGTTCACATCTGCTTGCCAGGTAGCCGTGCACAGAAATAAGTAGGCAAGCCTACCTAGGCATATTCTGTGTGTTAAAAACTATCAGTTGAGGTGAAACTCATTCGGTTATCAAAAGAGTGAAGGTGATGAAAGAAAATCGATTAAAATTAATTCAATTAAAAATAGCTATGAACACTTTTCGATAGGCAAGTTATCATAGGCATATTTGTTTATAAATTATATTTGATAAAAAATACGTCTCATCGAGTTATCAGATCGGTGAAGGTCGACCTCCCAGGGTCTCCTCTACTATTAGGTCATCCTTTGGTAAAGGTTAACTACAGGTTTTTTCTCTTTCTAGATCATGGCAATAAAAAGAGAGAAAATCTGCAGTTAGCCAGAGGTGATACCAAACCCAAAGAGAGTAAACGTTATCTGAGTAGGAGAGTCTATTCCCCATAAGACAATGGTGACACTAATAGAAAGAGGTGAAAGATCATTTGTGAGTCATAGAGACATATATGGACATGTCATGGCCACCATTCTCTCTGGACAGTGGCGGACTAGCGCACTCTGGTATCTGAGAGTTACAGGCTCTTGAATGTATATTGGCACTCTGTATGTCACGTGGGCCACCTGTACTCATGTCCATGTACGTCACTATGACGGGTTAATGCTACAAGATTCCGATTGGCTAGAGCTTATTAGTACCTCCTCCTCCTATTCAGATAACGTTTACTCTCTTTGAAACAACTCGCCCTAAGGGTATTCAAATTAAAGGTTAACTGGTTAACTAAATAGATATATTTATTATTTGTTTGAAATAGAAAGTAAAGCTGGTCAAAATGAAAATAGTAACAACAATAAGAATAAAAAAATATATAAGATTCTGCACTATAATATACTTTCAACTAATAATCACGTGCATACAACAATAAATGAGAACATAAGATTGTGAGGATTTTTTTAGTACTAGTTAGGATTTTTTTGGGTTGGTAGTAAGCATATCGTGATCATGAAAGTTCGGTTGGCAACACTGGTATAGGTGGTCTGTGTGTGGCATTTGTCATTGTGCTTTTTTTTTATTTAGAAAACTATTAGTTTGCTTGGAAAATAAAATAAATTTCACATTTCTGGTGCAGATTGCATATATTTCCGAGGTAATTCTTGGTAAATTGAATTGCTCACCTAGAGACTCACCGTTTGGTTGTACTTACATTTTTTGGATCACGACTTGGTTTCGTGCACATTTGACAGATTGTCGACATTGGAGAATACAATTCACATTTCCGCTGTTAAAGAACTTTTATTCGAAATGTTTACTGGTTTTATTGTGTTGCGAGTGAAATATTGTGACAATGGACCTGACAAAACATGATTCTAGTTTAGGTGATGTTCACCGAGAACAGTATGAAGAAAAAAATGTTTATTGCTTTTCACAACAGCACAATATGAAGGGCATGATCATCTACGAATTAAACAATAACATATGTAATCCAACTACTGAATTCTTTTTGAAATCGCAAAAGTGAGATTGTTTTACCTCCAATGTCGACTATCTGTCAAATTTCGTGCACCAAATGATGACAAAAACTGTTTTGAATGGCTTTCATTCCTACTAGAAAAGGAATTTCGTGTTGTATTTAATACATAAATGAGTGACAATTTGACACAGCAAAAATTTAATATTTGATGAATTTCTACTAGCTGACCCAACAGACGTCTTGTCCAAATTTCTATATTCCTTAATTTCTTTTCCTGAAAACATTCGTCCGCGTAGATTTTTTTCCTTTGTTTTTCTTTGTGTTGTTTCATTTAGTTTATGCCTGTGACTCTGCCCGCGTGCTGTTATCCTGTTGACTTGTTATCCAGCTATCCTGTTATGGTAAATATAAAGTTACTCTACACATGCACTCTGAATATAGGGAAAAAACTTTTCTCACGTGTTTTTGCCTCCTGAACACGAATCCGGAAGAAAAATGCGGCGGTCTCATACCGTTAAAGAACTAAGAAATAAGGCAAAGTTACTAAATTCTATCAGTCAAAGTATGAAATGTGTTTATTTGGAACTGTGTAAGGAGGATTTTTTTTATAAAAACGTCGATATTTTGTGCAAAGTTGTGCCAAAAATAAGTGATTTAGGGTATATTGTTTATGCTGGTAAAAAGGAGGCATTTTGAGTGATTTTTGTGCAAGAAAACGGTGCTTGAAAATGAGGTTAATTTTTTTTAAAAGTTCTCTAACTTGGGAACGATATGAGACTGCCGCATTTTTTTTCCGGATTCGTGTTCAGGAGGCAAAAACACGTAAGAAAAGTTTGCATGTGTAGAGTAACTTTATATTTACCTGAAAATATTCTCCGTTTTCCAATATTTGTGTATACCAATTTTCATAGCCATCGGTTGAATGGTATAGTAGTTGAATACAAAAATACAAAAAAGGTTAGAATACATAAAAAATCTTGTACACCCAAAAAACCTTGGATAACGAAAGGCCTACTTGCATCTATAAGGAAAAAAGAGAAACTATATGAACAAGTACGAAATTATAGAACAGACCAAAACTTATTAGAGATATACAAAAATTATAAAAATAAGCTGAATAAACTTATTGATAAATCTCGCAGAGACTACGCAAGAAATCAATTGAACAATCTAAAGATAACTCCTCAAATCTTTGGAAATGTGTAAACAACATCTGTAACAAAACAAACTCAAAACAAAAATAGAAAAAATTATTGAAGATCAGGAAGAAATAACAGATAAAGTAAAAAATTTGTAATAGTTTTAATGAGTATTATAGTGATTTGGGTAAAATTATGCAGAGTTGATAGAGGATCCAGAAAATTTCACACAGGACACGAACCCATAGGGAAAGTATGTATATATTTCCAACTAATCCCACTTGAGGTGAAAAATGTCATAGCAGAGTTGAAAAATAAAAAATCTCCAGGCTATGATGGTATTCGACAGAAGTATTAAAAGAAATTTCAACGAAATTGCACCACCCTCTCATTCATGATTAACAAGTTTTTTGAAAACGGATATTTTCCAAGGACATTGAAAAGGGCATCATAAAACCACTTTACAAAAAGGATCTAAATCTGAAACTATCAGTTATAGACCCATAACCTTGATTTCAAACATAGCCAAAATTGTAGAAAATTATAAACGCCGCATAACAAATTTTTTACAAAAAACGCAGTATTATCAGACAAACAATTTGGTTTTAGGGAAGGAAGATCTACTAACGATACAAATTTTGTTTCAAATATAAGGCACTTGATAAAAATACCTACACTCTAGTATTCATTGATCTTTCAAAGCATTCGATACTGTGTTCATGAACGACTATTAGAAAAAACTCACATATGGAATCAGGGTAATGCATATAACCTCATGAAAAATTACCTCACTGAACGACAACAACAGGTGAACATAGATGGTGTTAACAGCTAACCTCAGCATTGTTACTTACGGTGTACCACAAGGAACTGTGTTAGGTCCCCTACTATTTACAATATACCTGAATAGTTTATTGGCAATGAAAACTGAAGGGGAAATCATCAGTTTCGCAGATGACACTGCCATAATATACAGAGCAGAAAAATGGGATGAAGTAAAAAAAATAGCAGAAAGAAACATGAAAATGATAAGAAAGTGGTTTCAATTGAACAAACTTACCTTGAATGAATGCGGAAAAAACTAAGTATTTACCTTTTGTCTCATATGCGAATCATTTACCAAACCTAGAAAACATAAAAATCGATGACGTTACTGAAATCTCTGAAGCTGCGTCTATAAAATACCTAGGAATTGAAGTTGACAGACATTTTAGGTGGGACCTCCAAATAAAAAACAGTGTGAGAAAAATCAGAGGACTTTTATCAAGGTTCAGGTATCTAAAAAAATTCTTGGACATACCCCAACTCAAAATAATATATTACTCCTTAGTGCAGTCTCTTCTTTCCTACGGAATTCTGGGCTGGGGAGGAGTGTATGACGTACATCTTGAAAATCTGAATGTTATACAAAAGTGGATTTTAAAAATTATTTTAGCAAAAAATCGAGAATATCCCAATGATGATCTATTCATCGACGCCCAAATATTTGACATTAGACAGCTATAAAGCTTGAATATTCTAAACAGTACTTTCAATAAACAAATACCCCTTTCTATACCATCTCATTCCTATAAGACGAGGCAAAGAGAACTAAAATATTGCTCTATACGATGTGAGAAAACCATTGGGCAGCGTAGTTGTGCTTACTTGAGCACCAAACTCTATAATGAGTTACCAACCACCATTAGGGATAGTAAAACCTCCAATGAATTCAAAAATAAAACAAAGAAATGGATACTAGAAAAAAAGCGTCAGTTCTTTCACAAAATAATAAATAACTATTAATATCATAACTCTCCTCATAAGAATCCATAATCCATAATATATCCAAATTTATTGTTAAAAACATTAGACTCGTAATAAATTATATATTCTACTGTCATGATTTTATCATATTTATCGATTGTCTGTATCTTTATTAATTCTATAGCACTAGTATTGTACTTATTTTATTTAATTTTATTATTGTAAATAGATTTTTAGTAAGCTTTTGGTAATTGTAATGAATTATCTATTTTAGTGTTACATTCTTACCATGTTGATCAATTTTATTGCATTTTAAACTAATCTCATTGTACCTTGTTCATATCTTCTATGTTAATTTTATAACTCGTAACTTATTATTTTATTATTGTATTGCATAACCTAGATTTATGATCTCCCCCATACCACGTACAAGCTGAATATTTCAGTTTCTGTGGTCTCCCCGTTTATTCACAAAACCCTCTAAAAATATTGTATCATATTTCATATTTCGAGTGAATAAACATTATTATTATTATGCGCTGCAGCGCCCCTAGTGGCGAGTTAAAGTTAAATGGATAGCATAAAAATCTCCATAAAAAAACACTTAGATGTGCTAACTTTCAAAAAAATAATCAACCAAATATGTCGTTCCTATCGTCAGTTATGATCGAATGTGCACACAAAAATGATGATTTCTGCAGTTTGTCCGAATTTTCCCAATCCCGTTTGTAATTGTCCCGATTTTTTTTCCTGAAAACTTTTTCAGGACCATAACGAACAAAACATACAAAAATCCCATAGAAAAAGGCACTTTCCCGAATTTTTCCAATTTTTCTCTTTGAAAAAAACCATCCTCTGTATATTACAAACGTTCCAAAAAAAAAATTGCCAAATTGGTCCAGACGTTCTGAGTTTTGCGCTTAGCAACACAATTTGACATTCATTTTTATTATATACCTAGATTTATCTTGTAAGGAGTTTATAATAATAATAATTCATTCTCATCAGACATTAAATACGTGTATAGGAGTAGTCAAGATAAATTTACATATCATACATATATACACAGAATACAGGAAGAACATAGATACGCAGATAACAAACTATTAAAATGATAAAAGACAAATACTCTTTAATTTCGTAAAACATTTTTCAATGAGATAATTTTTCAACTCTTTTTTAAATGTGTTCATTGACTAGATGGCAGTGAATTGGATGCTCTCGTAAACAATATCTGGTAAACAATATCAGTATCAGGTAAACAATATCTGAGCTTAGTTTTGTGGAGTTCTATATGTACAAAATCCTTGTGTCGAGTTTGCATATTATGTGTTTTACTTTTTATTAATGTTTCTTCATAAAAGGACTTTCTGAATTTCGACAGGGAAGGAGTTATAATGTCATCAGAACATTATGAGTGCTCAGTAAATTCAATAACAGATATCGGTAAACGTGAGAAAGAGTTACTTGCCAGAAGGAATCACTTGGATGCCATTCATGATATTCTTAAGGGAGAAATAATAAAAGAAGAGCCCACAGAAGTCAAATGGTTGATTGAAACTGGAGCCTGTGACGAAAGCCTCCAAGAGGTGGGACAGGGCAGAACGTTCAATGAAACGGTTGCTAGCAATCTAGAGGAAAACCCTAGAGAATCAAAGCATTCTCTGACTGGTAAGTTTCTATAGTATTTGCCTATTGGATTGTGCCTACAATTTCTGGAATTCACAGCATTATTCTCTCTCTCTCTCTCCCCTCTCTCTCTCTCTCTCTCTCTCTCTCTCTCTCTCTCTCTCTCTCTCTCTCTCTCTCTCTCTCTCTCTCTCTCCTCTCTCTCTCTCTCTCTCTCTCTCTCTCTCTCTCTCTCCTCTCTCTCTCTCTCTCTCTCTCTCTCTCTCTCTCTCCTCTCTCTCTCTCCTCTCTCTCTCTCCTCTCTCTCTCTCTCCTCCTCTCTCTCTCTCCCCTCTCTCTCTCTCTCCCTCTCTCTCTCTCTCTCTCCTCTCCTCTCTCCTCTCTCTCTCTCCTCTCTCTCTCTCTCTCTCTCTCTCCTCTCTCTCTCTCTCCTCTCTCTCTCTCTCTCTCGGTTATTAATAGTTATTTTCTGTGCTGTTATTAGAATGAACGTGCGTACATTTTCAACTTTCGTTGGACTTACAAAAAATGCCCCACACCTCCCTGCTCTGAAAAAATATCTAATGGATAGCCTGAAGTCTCCATAAAAACATATCAAATAATTTCTTACTCATACTTGCACTTTTTTTAAATATCTAATTAATTGTAAGCCTCTGCAAGAGTGTATCAAAAACGCATCGAAGATATTTTGACCCACAATGAATTAACACCTATTTATTTTGAAAAAAATCTTTTTTGTTAGAATGTGATTGTCTATATTATAAACAATATTTTAAGAAGATTTTCGGTACTGATTTCGATTATTAAAGTTAAACATTCTAAAAGTCATCATTTAAAATATTTGATGTAATACTGAATTCATACCAATTCAGCAAAAAGAAGGCTTAAATCTGATTTTATTGTTCAACCATCCCTTCTAAATACCACCCCTTTGTGTCATGTTTTTTTTTTTTATTTTTTTTCAATGATTCTCGTCAGCTTTAGAAGCAATTCCGCGCTTGAAAAAAAAACCCGAATCTGTTTTTTTTTTAACCACTTTTTCTAAAAACCCTGTTGTTAAAGACAAGATTTTTTAAATATTTTCCCGTCATTCTCGTTAGTCTTAGAAGCAATTCCGCAAAACCCAATTATTTTTTTCTTCGAATCACCCCACAAAAAAAAAATTAGTTCCGTTTTTTTCGTCAATATTCCTGACATGATTTGGAAGGTGATTAAACATCTTGAGGCCATTGTAAGCAATTGAATCCTTAACGAGAGTTGATGTTATAATTAGAAGTTATTGAGGACTATTTTGATAAATGTTTTTTTTTTTATCAAGCAAACCGTTTGTGTTATAAAAATGGCATGTAAGTTAATTTTGAAGAAATAAGGGCCTGCTGGAATCCCGTCGTTTGACCTTGAAAATATATCTGATTGCTCTTTTTTTAAGAACAAAAACCGACTGTAAATGAGTTTTTGCACATACTCCCCAGAAAGGAATTCCATATCGCAAGTGCCATTCTATCAGTGAGAAATAAACTGTTTTTGCTGCAGAAGATCCTAATTCATTGGTGGTTACTCTTACTGGGTAACACCCTGATGAAAGCTTTTTGTTGAGAGCGGTGATGTGTTCATCAAATTTGAGTTTATTATCTATAGATACCTCCGTAGTGTTTCCCTCTTCACGATTCCTTTCTCCTCATTCAAATTCATTATCAAGTACACATTGACACAACTAAGCCCGATCAAAGTCCATTGTTTTATTGTATCCAGCTACTGGTAAATAAAGAAATTATAGTTTGAAACTAAATTTCAGATTTCTGGGAAAATACAAATTTGGACACCAAGGGTTCTGAGTACATTTTTGCTGCTGATCAGAAAGTTGACCAGATTAAAAATGAAATCAAAGTAGAGAATGATAATGAAGATTGCTCTGAGGGTCCGGATGATTTTTCAATGACTAATCCCGAATTTAAAAGGCAGGCTCTCAAAACTGAAGATGAGATTGATACTGTTTATCAAGACATTAAATCTGAAATACACGGGGATAAATTGAGTGGAAACAAGTGCCACCCAAACACAATTGCTAATATTGTTCCCTGTGAAAGTTCAATTGGTAAGTGATATTCATTTGATTATACAATATGTCTCTGGCCACGAAAGTTTATCTTTAAGACATAGATTGATTCACATTTGTGACTCAATGGATATATTCATTATATTTCATCAAGTAACCTGATGACGTACTTACTTTTTTAAGTTAAAAATATTTTAAACAAATTTAATTTATACATTTTAATAGATCAGAATTTTTCAATTTCTTTTTCTTTATTGAGGTTTTATATTGGAAATTTGATAAGTTTCAATCAAACTACATTAATTTCGATAAAATATGAAGTGTAACATAGAAAATTGATTGACATCAGAGAAGGTCATAGTCTAACATTTCTTCTAGTTCATTAGAATCTATACAACCTCTTCAACTCAAATTCTTTTGAAGTTTAATTCCGTTTTTTGTTAAATGTAAATGCCTGCTTTTAAAAATTGGTAAATGTAAATGCCTGCTTTTAAAAATTGGTAATTTAATTTTTATGTGGAAATTACACTCTCGGATAATTTTACACATAATAGAATAAATAGGCTATTCTGATGATTATTGATTTTATCAGTTGGGACTTTTTAGCCCATTAATTTTGTATTTATTATTCCTTCAGATTTTGGAGCAGTGCCTCAACAAAATACAACTCTAGAAGAGGATGAAACAGATGTTGAAAGGGACATTCAAAAACAATATCAGTGTAACTTTTGTTCAAAAACTTTTTCAAATAGTGAAAGTTGGAAGAGCCATGAGAGGAATCATACAGGAGTAAAACCATTTCAGTGTAACTTTTGTTCAAGGTCTTTCACTCGAAATAGTATTTTGAAGGATCATATGAGGATTCATACAGGAGAAAAGTCATTTCAGTGTAATATTTGTGCGAAGTCTTTTTCACAAAGAGTAATTTGAAGCGCCATGAGAGGACTCATACAGGAGAAAAACCATTTCAGTGCAACTATTGTTCGAAAACTTTTTCAAATAGTGGACATTGGAAGAACCATGAGAAGAATCATACAGGGGAGGAAAAACCATTTAATTGTAATTTTTGTTCAAAGTCCTTTATGTATAGTTGTGATTTGAAGCGCCATGAGAGGACTCATACAGGAGTAAAACCATTTCAATGTCACTTTTGTTCGAAGTCTTTTACACAAAATAGTACTTTGAAGAGCCATGAAAAGACTCATACGGGAGAAAAATCATTTCAGTGTAATATTTGTTCAAAGCCTATTTCGCGAAGTAGTCATTTAAAGCTCCATGAGAGGACTCATTCGGAGAAAAACCATTTCAGTGTAATATATGTTCAAAGTCTTTTTCGCAAAGTAGTATTTTGAAGAAACACAAGAGGACTCATGCAGGAGAAAAAAACTTTTAACTTTGAATGACTATATAAGTGTACGCAAAGTAGTATTTTGAAGAATCACGAGTGGACTCATGCAGGAGAAAAAAACTTTTAACTTTGAATGACTATATAAGTGTAACGTTTGTTCAAGGTCTTTTTCTAATAGTGTCATTTGAGAACCAAGACTTCAGGAAAAAAACATTTAGTTGTAAGTTTAGTTCAATGTCTCACTCGAAATAGTACTTTGAAGGACAATATGAGGACTCATACAGGAGTAAAACCATTTTAGTTTTAAGTCATGAGAAAACTATCAGGTCTATTCCGTAACTTGTAGCGATGTCGTTATCCAACTATTATCGTTATATTAACGATATTTGTGTCAAATCGTATTCCGTAAAAATATAAAGTCGTTACGATATCGGTAGTGAACGGCAGAGTCTAACGTTCTCTAACGGGAATAGGATGGGTGCAGTATGTTAACGACTTGAACTAGTTTTGTAGAAATTGAGGATTTATATTTTGATATGGCAGGTTTAATCAATATTTTAGGTGGAGAATTGTATAGAAGGCAAGTTGTATTGATATTTTTCATATGCACTTTAATGAATTCTGAAGAAAAATAAATAAATTTATTCGTTCGAAAGTGTTCATTATTTTCGAGGGTTTCTAAATACAACATATATTGCGTTCTGGTGGTCTTCGAAGAACGTTTTCTCTTAACTTTGGTATTTTCCATGATTTTTTAATACAATCCAAACTACCCCGATCTTCGAATACCTCATCATACAAGACTTCTATTCTATACTGACATTTGATTATGAAATAACAATTGTTAAGTTAGCAACATTCAGCACGAAACGAAAAATTATCATTAACCATCCTGAAAACATTCATTGGATCTCTTTACTGAAATTGCCAAGGTCATTTCTAGCGACACCTTTTAAGGAATAAGTATTTTTGACATATTGTTCACACGCATCGTTAAGAGCCGGCTACCGACAGTCGTTTGATAACGGATCGTTCAATAACGGCTTTTTACAGAATAGACCTGTATTTCAGCCTTACGTTTGTTCAAGGTCTTTTTCTAATAGTGGTCATTTGAAGAACAACAAGAGGACTCGTACAGGAAAAAACGTTAAATTGTAAGTTTTGTTCAAAGTTTCACTCGAAATAAAGGACCATATGAATCAAATCATTTATTGGTGTTTCCAATTTACACTTACGTGCTTACACAAGTCAATAAAAATAATATATACATGTAGTTATGATACAACGTACATGATACACACACATACATATAATGGTTTAGATAAAATTTACAAACAGTGATAATCTTGGTGATTACCCATTCTTAATTAAGTTTAAAATCTTTGACATCACAAGAATACTCTAGAAACTCTTTTACAGAATAAAAACACTTCCTAATTAAAAACTTCTTCTTCATCACACGTTTGAATACTGTGACCTCCAGGTTTCTGACCTTTTCAGGTAACTTATTGAAAAAATGAATTCCATAAAACTCTGGCAACGCTTAAGTCGGTAGTAGTTTGTTACTAAGTCATTATTTTTACGTGTGTCATAATTATGAAACTCATTGTTGATTTGTACTCACAGTAGTTACTTTTAATATGGATTAGATTTTGTAGAATATAAATTGATGGAAATGTTAATATGTTTTTCTCGATGAAGACTCTTTACAGTCAGCGGTGTATTCCAGATGAGGACTCTTACAGTAGGAAAATCATTTCAGTGTAACTTTTGCAAGTTGTTTTACTAATAGCGGTCATTTGTAGGTTCATGAGACGACTCATACAGGAGAAAAATCATTTCATTGTAATATTTGTTGTTTTTTCATAAAGTAGTAATTTGAAGATCCATGAGAGGACTCTACAGGAGAAAAACCATTTCAGTGTAATATTTGTTCGAAGTCTTTTTCACGAAGTACTGCTTCGATAATCCATGAGAAGATTCTTACAAGAGAAAAACCATTTCAGTGTAACGCAAGAGGGCTCCACAGAAGATTTTTTTTTATTCTTGACAGTTTTTTTGGGATTATAACCTTCCACAGTCTGAAAACAAAATTAAATGGATCAGTGAATATTTTTCAATTTGTGAAAAATAATTTGGTGTCGCAGAACTTTTGCACTGATCCATTTAATTTTGTTTTCAGATTGTGGAAGGTTATAATCCCAAAAAAAACTGTCAAGAACGAGTATTCCTCCACAAGAAACAAGCTTCAAATAATAAAAAATATTTGATTGTAACTTTTCAATGTCTCACTCGAAATAGTACATTGAAGGATTCATACAGGAGAAAAACTATTTCAGTGTAATATTTGAGGTTTTTTATGCAAAGTTGTAAGTTAAAGCGCCATGAGGAGAAAAACAATTTCAGGGTGTTTCAGGAACATCAGAAGAATCGAGAACAGATAATTTCGAACATGTTCAATCTGTCTAAAATATTTTCATCAATACAGTGTTGCCGCTTCTATCAGAAAGTAGTAGCTACTTTGTTATTTCAAATGGAACACCCCATATATTATATCATTTTTGAAATCCTTTTGGAATCCATTGCATTTGTTGTTTTCCTCATGGCTTCGAATTATTTTGTATCGGCGGAAGTTTTCGGCCCTCCCAAGTTTAAGTATGGGACGCACCCCTGGAAAGGGGTATTCCCTTTTTCCCAATTGGTCTACGTTATAAACATGGGAATTATATAAAAATTTTTAGTAACATTAACCTACAAAACTAATTTTTTGAATTTTTTCATCTCCATGTAAGTAGCACTTATCGTATCATATTACCCATGTAACTAAGTCTTTGTTCTTCTTTCATTGTAGAATACTTTTATATATGCTGAAGATGAACCTATAGAGGTTCGAAACATGTTCAATAATCGATGGTATTGACCTAATCGATCTTAATATTATATTGTGGAGACGACTTCGTGTTTTTCTTCTTCATAAAAACATATAGGAACAATCTGGCTCAACAGTTTCCTAAATCCTCTACAATTAGTGGCTTCAGAGAGTGAAAACCATGAATTGTTTATATCTAGTCCGTAAATCAGTCGATTCTGAATGTTTGGTGAATTTATTGTGCATAATAATGACCTCTCGTCATTGAAATATCACTGTTTCCGATTGTTCTTAGGCGCTTATATGGACCATTTTGTTTTCATTGAAACCGTATTTACGCTCATTGCCTTCCAAGATATGCCCTATACTTCCATGTACAGCATTTTGAATTGGATTCCCCTGTATATTTGCATAGATCATTGATGAAACCCCAACAGTGGAATGACGCTGTTGATTAGTAGGATACCCGCCATCGCACCATAATCTGTACCATGCAATATCAGTTCATCTTAACTCTGTCTGTCCGCTGAAGGCCCGCTGTGTAATAAAGCGGGTGGTAGTCTAGAGGCCTACTGGTGGCCATCGCGACACGGGCTAGCCGGGCCGACGATGTAAAATGATTATGGCCCGCTTATGTTGTTTGTCGGCTGTTTTTAAAGTGCCACTAGAGGCCCACACATTACATGTTTGCTGGGTAACGTAGAAGAACGCCACTTCTTTCTCTTGTTGCTTAACTTCCGATGTTATGAATTGTTATTGTGTTGTATATTCTCTTATTCAATCTTTTTTTCGCAAAATATTGTTTGTGCTACCAACTGTTCACATTTTTAGACAAAAAATCTATGAATTTGATATAAGAAATATATAAGAGCTTCATGACCAAAAGTAATTGAATTGATATAACCAAAGTAAAACAATTGTCATTGGAGAGGCATAACTTTTGGAGGTTTTTCTAAGCTAGCAACTTGTGCAGCACTCCTCTATTCAATTACTTTTGGTCATGAAGCGCTTATATATTTCTTATAACAAATGTGTCATTCATAGAGATTTTGTGTCTGAAAATGTGAACAGTTGGTAGCGCAAAACATATTTTGGCACCAACACTCGATATATAGACACAAAATTCAATAGTAATATAACTTTTTATATACAAAAATTAAAACATTTCGGGATTGAAAATGAATGATCCAGCATATGCAGTTTGTGATTCTCTACACAACCCTGATCGAATTATTATAATTGGAAAAGCAGAAATTTTTGGAGTTTTTTTTTTAAGTTGGCACTTCCCTATTGGAAAGGCAGAAGTTTTTGGAGGTTTTTTAAGTTGGCAACATATTGGAAGCTTCTATACTATCAAAAAGAAACCTGAAATTATATTCTGGTAGTAAGAAATATTTCCAAGGCATTGGAACTGTTGAGTATTGAATTTGAAATAACCCTTAACTTGACTTCTGTTATATTTTCTATGAATTTCGAGTGAACAATTTTGAATTAGTCATAACTGTCGACAGATGACAGGGTATGAGCCATTTTTATTGGAAATGGCACATTTATGTCTGTCTTTTTAGTAGGATCAAAAAGTCCGTCGTGATGATGCTGAATTCATATTTCATTATTTGGTGCTTGTGCTTACAGCGTGCTGATTTCTGATTGGTCAGTTAATGTCGCAGAATGGGTGACCTGTCATTTGTACCCAAAGAGAGTAAATGTTATCTGAGTAGGAGAGTCTATTCCCCATAAGACAATGGTGACACTAACAGACAAAGATGAAAGATCATTTGTGAGTCATAGTGACGTATATGGACATGTAATGGCCACTATTCTCTCTGGACAGTGGCGGACTAGCGCAATCTGGTATCTGAGAGTTACAGGCTCTTGAAAGTATATTGGACGTGGGCCACCTGTACTCATGTCCATGTACGTCACTATGACGGATTAATGCTACAAGTTTCTTATTGGCTAGAGCTTATTAGTACCTCCTATTCAGATAACGTTTACTCGCTTTGATAGAGCTCGGCCAATATTGAAACGACCACTTTGACGTTGAAAAGGGCAACATTCTTAATTGAATATTGATAGAAAGATTTTTCTGTGAATTGAGAAATCCACGATTAAAATGAATGTATTTTTTGTGAATGTCTAACAGAAAACAATTACTTCCCCTGTTTATATTTTCAACAAATCAGACCACTTTGACCTTCCCCTGTCTAACAACCAATTCTACTCGAAGATGCCCGAACTAAGGCTATCAATAGAAATTCCATAGGCGTTCCAAATTATTTGTAGAGAACTTACACTCCTGTAACTTCTGAACGGAAAAAATATTTTTCGAGAAATCTGCCAGAGGGATATAGATATATTTGTATAAGAAAAGTTGAACAAATAACTGCACTACCTATTTATTAATCAAACAAACCTAACCTTTCAAACGCTGCATGCCAAGACACTGGTGAAGATTCGCCGTAGCATAAGCTACCACAATTGTCTAAAGATCTATAGACATTAGACGCATTCTTTTTGGGGCTTCGTGCACTGGAGCTGTACCGTGTTTGATGCACCTGAGCTACTCCCAAATAAAACTGATTTTAGTGGTGTTTTCAGGATGAATACTTTGCACATGCGCATAAGATTTAGTATTTGACATATACTGTTTCTTTTCTATTTATTGTTTTCGTTGAAGAGTTTGAATTGATTTGAAGGGTTTCAGAAAGCTCAATCGAAAATCTAACAATTATATTAGATATGTCAGATTCTGAAAATGAAATGTTGATAATGGTAAGTTAACAGCAATGAAAGATGAGTGGATTCAAATCAGTATTAACTTTTCAAGGCATTAATGGATAGACCAGGTAACCATTTGAGTAGTTCAGACTCTACTAGCTCTTTGGACAGTTTGTTTGCTGATTCTGATGAAAGTGGGCCTAGGAGTAAACGTACCAGAATTGAAAATTATATTGAGGAAACTGTGAAGGAATATGACAACAATGAATTCAAATCCAATTTTCACTATCATGAAGACAACTTATAATATCATTGGTATACATCCTTTTGTTTGAAAATTGAATATATTTTTACTCTAAAAGTTTCAGGTCTCTTCGAACAATCAAAATATCATCCTGCGTACTCTGCTGAACGACCCAATGTTTCTGCCGAGAAAACAATTTTACTATCTCTGTGGTACCTTGCCAATTATCCTTAGGTATTGGTATGCAAGCTGAAGTTGGAGAAAAAATCAACAGACAACAGCAAGTCTTCAATAAAATGTTTAATTCATGAAGTGTACTCTCTTTTCAAATGTAAATGTTCAATAAAATTCATGAAACATAATATGTTTATTCAATAAATATCCACTTAACAAAAATCTTAGAATATCATAGAATGGTGAAATTATCACAAAATTCCACTCAAAAATGATCTATAAAGTTTAAATGTGAAGCTCAACTTTGCCAAACAGATCAAATATTTTGAAGAAAATATCCTCACCTCACACCTCAAAATGGAAAAATAAATTGTTGAAATATCACAAAAAAACCCTTACTCTAAACAGTCGTTGAACTCAAAATGGATAAATGAAAAACTCAATATTCAACAAGATAAGTTCGAAAAAAAAAATCTTTTAAAAAACATTAAAATAAAAATAAATAGTCAAAATATCTCAAACATCATTTATTTGCAACTCTTTTTCATTTGCACTATTCATATTGTTTTGATTACTCTTAGATAAAGTTTAATATTAATGTAAGGTATTTACTGCGCTACTAAAAAACAACAAACATTAAACATAACCAAAAAGAGCTTGTTACACCAAATTCCCGGTGAGTGCAAGAGGGGGCAGGGGAAGGTTGTTGGTGTTGCTCCGGAGCTTGAAGCTCTACCTAAAAAGAACGGGTCGGTGCCAGTGTTTTGTGCTCCTGAGTAGCTCCGGTGCTACTCACACGGCCAAAAAGAAAGCTGTAAAACCACAGCAAATCGTGTTCACTCGTGTTTTCCCCCTCTCTACCTACCAAACGGTCGTTTCAATTTTGGAGGAGCTCTGAGCCATAGAGAAACTTTAATTTGTCTATGCTCTGAGCTTTATTTACATTTACCCAGTACCCAGTATAACACCAAAGATTAGAGGTTGGTAACACTGTTGCTGCTGTCACAGTCACATGCATATCATTGCATATTCTTATCATAGAATTGTAATTATAATATACTGACTAGAATGCGTTTCAAGCTGCGCGAAATGTCCCATGCATGGTGGCCGCCATTGTTGTTTATGTCCTCATCGCAGTAGCGGAACAAATCCAGTGGCATTTCTTGTAATGGAAAATAGGGTATATCATAATAAAACGTTTTTTTTAATAAATGATGCATCAAAGGTACAGAGAATTGTGAATATAAATGTTATATACCTATGTAAAAAATGTTTACTCTTCCACCCATCTATTATATGAAGATATATGAGACATGTTTTACATATCCTTATAATTGAATAGGTATTTCTATCAAGATTTTTTATTGCACTATTACATCAATATTTGAAAAATGAGTAAGTTATAAGGTCACATTTGATGGGTGCCAGATCATAGGGGGTTCAGAGATAACAAAGAAACAGATTGCCTCGCCAAAGAATAACAGACATACAATTACCTGACTCAGAAACCTTCTGTGGAAGTCCATAAAAGAGAAGAGTTTCGAGGCTGGGAAACATGAAATGAAATCTCACTGGAATAAAGTGCCAGGATAAAGCCAATAAGCGAAAAGGCTAGTGAGCCTATCGCCAAAGAAAGTTAAACAGCTTCTCGAGTTGGACAAGAAATACTTGAAATTGGTAACAGGACTCTCATTGGACACTGCCCTCTGAGGTATATTTTTAACATTGTATTTATCCAAGCGACGAAACCAAAAAAATTAAATATACGCGTCGACTAGAGAATCCCCTCCTTTTTGGTTTCGTCGGTTAAAAAGGAGGAGGTTCTCTAGTCGACGCGTATATTTTTTTTATGTTTGACAACGCATAACTTTTTACAGAAGAGTCCGATTCCGATGATTCTTTTTTCATTGGATAGGGCATACTCCGAAGTTGGTCCCATTTGAATTTGAAAAAAAATCCACTCCTAAGGGTAGCAAAATGGAAAATATTTATCGTTCACCCTCTGAATTTTGATCCGTTAACCGATTCTATCAGGCATAACTTTGTACTGGGTTTTCCGATTTGGATGATTTTTTTTATTACCTCATAGTTGATCATATTTGGTCGGAATGAATTAATCCACCCCTATGGGTAGAAAAATAGGGGATGATTGATTTTTCACTTGTGAACATTGGCACACATATGTAGTTGACATTGACAGATCGCTATTGTCATTATTTTTGTTCTCCTACATCTGTCACAATAATAACATTCTATGGAAGGATGGAATTATATACGAAGTGATGGAATGAACTTACCAGAACTATCAAAAATAATTTATATTATATAACAATAAATAGTTGAAGTAGATAATCGTATTATTCAACTGTTATTAGTTGAAGTAAAGTGGGTAAGTAAGTATTTTGGAATTAATCAAAAGTTGAGTGGGTAGTAATTAGTATATTTCAGCCACAAAAATTTAAAAATAAAAAGTTTTTAACAAAAAATTAAACCGACGAAAAACGGAACTGAAAATAAAAAATAAAATAAACTTCCTTAGTCTTGATAACTAAGCTCCTAAACTAATGTAAGTAACTAATTTCGAGTCGGCGCTAAACGAATAATCAACGAAGATCATTAAATTACTTCAAAAAAATTATCAGAATATCACCGTGCATCTCGATGCCATCATTTTATGCTTGCTTTACGCTTTACCTAGCTTGTTTGTTTGGCGCCGCCTCAAAATTAGTTACTTACATTAGTTTAGGAGCTTAGTTATTAGGACTAAGGAGGTTTATTTTATTTTTTGCTTTTCAGTTCCGTTTTTCGTCGGTTTAATTTTTTGTTAAAAAGTTTTCATATTAGTGATCTTTGCCTCTCGACTATACCGTATATTTTCATTGTTTGAGAATATTTTTTGCCATTTGTTTAATTCTATATTGCTGACGCTTCAAAATGTATCATATTAAAACTGTTTTTTGAAAATGCCTTTATCTGAAAGGGAAAGGATTGAAATTTAAATTATGATTGGTGTTGGCGATATGATGCGGACTCAACAAGAGGTATGCAGATTATTCCATGAAATGCACCCAGATAGTGAACCTATTTCAAAATCTACTGTAAGCAGAATAGAGCGAACATACAGAGAATTAAGACACGTGAGGGATGAACCAAACCAAGGTAGACCTACAGTTAATGAAAATAATCAACAAGACGAGACGTAATTTTGTCGGCATCTGGATTTCTTACAAAATACATTAATTCCTGATTTGACCCAGCTTTTTCCTGATATTCAAATAGCCAATAATTTAGACCGCAGAAGGCGCACCGCAACATTTTGATGCGACTATCCAGTAGCTGCATAACTACGTAATTTCATATAATAATTCTTAATGTGTTTATTCTTCATTTCGTTTTTTGTAAAAATACAGTATCGTATAACTTTCTAATAAAATTTTGAAAACACCTTTTGTATTGTTGCCCACCCTCTACCAATTTGACGTTGCTAGTGATATATTTTTAGAATCAGCTCAGCAAGTTATCTCATAAATTAAAAAAAATAGGGTGTTTATTTAATAAAACCGCTGATGACGTCATCACTCGAAGGTAGTTCATCCTGTATATTGGATTATTATTTAAAAAAACAGTAAATCAAAATAAAAATTGGACCTGTTTCGGGAATTTTTAATGATATTGTTTATTTAGCTAATAATGAATGTATGTGTTACTTTGTGGACACACTGAAAACGCGATATGTATAAATAAGCATGGCCACATATCATTACCTACTACTACAAACCAATGTAACACTTCATTATATATATAACAGTTTTTAATTTATCCACTATGATCACTATAACAAAAAAGACAACAAAGTACAAAGACACATCCAAACCGAACACAAAGAAATTAAAGAAAATTGGAATGATTTGGCAACGCTTATAAGTGCCAACCGACAACGCCGTTATGTTTACAAATAGATGATATAAATACTACCGTCATACGTTCAGTTGATTATCTTCGTCGCACGCATATAATATGCTTATGAAGTCATACTTTTCTTCATTGTTTGGTGTCCTCCTTGGCTATCGCATAAGGGTGCCACGAAATTCGGGTGCGCAGTAGACTAAGCGCGTTCTAGTCAGTATATTATAATTACAATTCTATGATTCTTATTTATACGTGTAGGTGTATCATCTCATATGACCAAGGTCATACTCGATGTTAGTGTTGACTAGAAACCGTATGGGGGTGCTGAGATCGACTGAAATGACCAACACGCAATCGCGGGGTAGGGGGGTGTCCTTCCTTACTGTCATTCACGATTTGTCATCTTCCACGTGTGGAACATAAACAACTTAGGATTTTTCTGTTTGCTTTCGGTGTTCGGAGAAGTATTCAATCAAAATGGTATTCTAATGTTGCGTGGCTTCCTGTGATAACAATGGAAATAATGTCAATATGCATCGCTTTCCTGTTCATTGTACACAAGTATGTATTTCACTATCACTCCTGAATTAATATTTCGATGGGTGCTGCACTAATTATATGTAATAATACATTAATGTAGTTCACACAATGATGATGGTAACTTATCATCAAATGGTGCATTTAGGGGTGTTGGTGATAAGCGTACGATAAAGTGATCATATCTACAGGTGCTATCTTTTTCAAACAATTTTTCAAAATATTTTCATTACCAAGCACACCGCATATAGTGAGGAGGGTTTTTCCAGCTTATCATGTTCAATATTCTTTCTTCAGAGAAAAATTCCTTAGTCGCTGGTTTGAGTTTTCAACACGGTGATAGCTGAGTTTGTCATTTTGATTGAATATTGCCTGTTTGCATCACACTATGCTGAGAAATCCTTTGTGTTGAGGAATCCTCAATACCACATAGAGAACGGTGGTCGGGGGTTCTGGGCAGAAAGGTTTCCTTGGCTGAGTACGAAGGTCTCGTAATTTATTTTCAAGAGTCGAATTCGAAAATTGCCGCCTATTGATTAGTTCATGACTCCAACCACGTAGGTGGCACTGAAATCAGTCGGGAAATTTTGACATTGAGTTTGCGGTCTATACATAGAGAAAATAAAAATAAAGAGAGTGGTCAAAACTGCAGTAAAAGTTGGCACTACGTTTTGACAGAGACAACAGTGGCGACATATCTCGCAACTGGCCGAACTAAGTACGGTTGGTAAAGCATAATTTTCTTCAGTTACCGATTGAGATAAGGCGGGTTTTTTAATCGTGTTACTTTTATTTGATTGATATGGTATATATATTAAAAGTTATCGATTTGCCATTCCTGTATTTTATATGAAATACAGGAATGGCAATTCGATCACTTATAAAATATATACAGTAATCGATTCGTAGAACCTGTTAGTTCATTCGTAAATAAAATAAAGTTTCAAAATAAATAAAACAAGAATAATAAGTCAATAAAAACACATTTTATTTAATCTAGAAGTAACAACTACAAACAAAACAATAATAAATCTCTGAAAAACAACAAAATTAATAATAATCTTCAGTCTTATCATAAAATCTAACTAGGAATACCAACAAAACAAAGACAATAAATCAATAAAACTCTGCAAAAAAAAACAACGAAAATAATAATCAGTTTTGGCATATATATATACATATATAAAATTTGTTGAGATAGTTTCTCGGGTTTCTGTCCGCGTTCTGTGTTCTTGGTCCTGAAAAGGTCCGATTTCACCAAGTTTCGGCAAATTCACATTTGCCATCTTCAGGTGATGTCTCGTTCATTCGATTATTTCGAACTCAATAATCACCTGAAGATGGCAAATGGAATATATATATATATATATATATATGAAAGAGAGTAATATCGAGGGGAATGTTAAAAACAAAATGGAAGGAATTTAATGGACATAGCCCTCAGAGAGAAGTGCTAACGGTAGACACGTGTTTAGGGCTCTCGGCCCTCATCAGTACGGTGGAGAAGTGCAAGGATGAACAACACTTGGTAGAAAACGACAAATCAACGAAGTCAACAAACAGAAGCCAGCCGCTCATTTGTGATTTCGGTCAGCAGACCCTGAATTCCAGGGCAACAACCAACGTCACCACGGAGGCAGCTATAGCTACCTGCGTGACATCCGAGTCCAGGAATATAAATATCGAGGGGAATGTTAAAAACAAAATGGAAGGAATTTAATGGACATAGCCCTCAGAGAGAAGTGCTAACCGTAGACACGTGTTTCGGACTCTCGGCCCTCATCAGTACGGTGGAGAAGTGCAAGGATGAACAACACTTGGTAGAAAACGACAAATCAACGGAGTCTACAAACAGATGCCAGCCGCTCATTTGTGATTTCGGTCAGTAGACCCTGAATTCCAGAGCAACAACCAACGTCACCACGGAGGCAGCTATAGCTACCTGCGTGACATCCGAGTCCAGGAATATAAATCACAAATGAGCGGCTGGCTTCTGTTTGTTGACTCCGTTGATTTGTCGTTGTTCATCCTTGCACTTCTCCACCGTACTGATGAGGGCCGAGAGCCCGAAACACGTGTCTACGGTTAGCACTTCTCTCTGAGGGCTATGTCCATTAAATTCCTTCCATTTTGTTTTCAACATTCCCCTCGATATTACTCTCTTTCATATTTATATTCCTGGACTCGGATGTCACGCAGGTAGCTATAGCTGCCTCCGTGGTGACGTTGGTTGTTGCCCTGGAATTCAGGGTCTGCTGACCGAAATCACAAATGAGCGGCTGGCTTCTGTTTGTTGATTCCGATGATTTGTCGTTTTCTACCAAGTGTTGTTCATCCTTGCACTTCTCCACCGAGAGCCCGAAACACGTGTCTACGGTTAGCACTTCTCTCTGAGGGCTATGTCCATTAAATTCCTTCCATTTTATCATTGCATTTGTCGAGAACAAGTTGCTCTGATAATGAAATTTCATCGAATATAAGAGTACAGTTTTTATCAATTTCTTGCATGTTTTTTATTCGGAGTGCTAGCCTGGAAAATATAGATTTGTTTATACCAGGTTCAAAACGAACATCTCTCAAAATGTGGTGTAAGGTTGACTTGCTCGGTAAAGCAATACATCTTCTTAAAAAATTGTAAGCTCTTGGACCATTCTTAAATGAAGCCAAAGAAAAAACTTTGTCTTCAATGCTCCAAGTTGGTCTATCTTTCTTTGAATTTGCTATAGAACTATTTAAGAATTGAACCCCTACAGGATCTAGCTTTTCATTGAGTTTTTTGAATAATTCTGTTTTCGATAATTCGAACGCTTTCTTCAATTTATTTTTTGATTTTGATAGAGCATTTTTCAATCTGCTGATTCTGTTTCTCTGTTGTCTTGAAATTAAGTAGAGTTTTTTCTTTCGAGGAGATGAGGAATTAACTCTAGTTTCATTAATCTTGTGAAGAACTCCACCTTTGAAATGTTTTTTTATTGGTGTACATTCAGAGTCAGTGTCTGAATACTCTAATTTTCTCTTCGGAGTTGCCGAGTTGAAAATATCATGACATGACTCTAATGAACTTTTTGGTATTTCTGAAAAGCCAGAGGTGGATGGTTCAGACAAAAGGATATTGCTTAAAACTTGTTTTTTGTTTGCACCAGTTTTGACAGGTACTGCATATTTTAATAATTTTGTTTTCGAAATGGTCTTCACAAAGGTAACATCTTTTCGGAGTGTATTGCATATTCAATATTTTGAACCACTGTTGCCTTTGTTCAACATTTGATGTGAATTGAAAGAATTTTTTATTTTTATATGATGAATCAGTAATTGGCCAATAATATTTATTGTGGCAATTTTCTATTGAACACCTATATTTACATTTACCTGGGCCTGACATCTCAACAAACTTTTACTATGCCCAAGAAAAATATACCTACGTGCAACCTACATAAATATTATTTAAAATATTATTCATTGCTGAATTATACAGCATACAGCTGTATATTGTTCGACAATCTGAAAAAAAAGGAAAAATCAACCAAAATAAAAACTAATTACATTTACAACAAACCTTATTCAATGATTTTGTACATTTATTTGCAGGAGAATGAGTAGGTATAAAAAATATGTACTCCAGTTTGATAATCATAAATCAATATCAATCAAATAAATAATCAATTAACTTCTGTTTTGATATTATACAGCATACAGCTGTATATTGTTGGATAATCTGAAAAAAAAGGAAAAATCAACCAAACTAAAAATAAATTACATTTACAACAAACTTTCGATAATTTTGTACATTTATCTGCACGAGAATGAGTAGGTATAAATATGTACTCCAGTTTGATAATCATAAATCAATATCAATACAATAGATAATCAATAAACAATGTGATAAACAATAAACTTCTGTTTTGTTTTCAGACAAATGTCGAAATGTCATGTCATGTCATCACATCAGTCGTCTGCCGATTGCGAGCAGCGCCTCCATGCGCGACTGGCCGTACCAAAAATTTGGTGGTCAATATCGCTAGGATTTCAAACAGTCTCTTTATTTTTAATTTGTCTATGGGTCTATATCAGTAAATCAGTATCTTGTCTCTTGTCTATGATTAGGGATTTCGGGGCGTGGAGTGTGGAAGAAACTGTTTCTAATATTTGTTGTAGATATTTCATAGGTAATTTTTGTTCAGCTGAATTGTGCACCTAGAGATTTGTTGCTTGGCGGTACTTACGTGTTTTGCATCTTATACACGAATCCGTTCATATATATCAAAACATTCATAACCTCATTTCCACTCAGACTCGGCAAATTAAGTGTGCATGTCATTAAAAATGTATTTAACTAGTGTATAGTGATGGGCTGATTCGAATGAAAAATAATCGATAATTCAATTATTGAAATCATTCGAGATATCTCGAGAACTTGACCAGAATCATTCGAATGATCAGATCAATCAAATGCACTACCGAGTGATTTGGTTCTCGGGTAAGTTTTCAGTATCTGTTCCACTGCGCTCACTGAATCCCAGAGACGAATGACAAATATAATCGAATAGCAAATCCACGCAGTACAGATAGATAAGGGTAGAAAAAACCGCACACATCCAGAATCACCAACTCGAAACATTAATTTGAATTATGCTATGAAAATCGAGAACTTGAACACAAATATCCCAATGACTCTAATCACTCATCACTCAAATACCCTACCGAGTGAAATGCTCGAGCGACGAGTACCCAGATTGAACGATTTATTGCTAAAAAAGTGGTATATTTTGTGACTGTTAACCATACATGCCAACAAGCTCCCACAAACTTTTAGCTAATTAAAAAATAGCATGCTGAGGAATATGGTATATTTTCTCTAAACGTTTACTCTTGAGAATTGAAATTTGCCATTAGCTATAGTAGAGTAGAAATAGCTAATCTTACTGCGGCAGACTTGAAGTAGAATACGTAATCTTGCTTATGACCGTTAAATTCAGCGCTATTGAAGAAGTAAACATTGAAATGTCTGCTATACAATTGTAACAATTTCAAAAACCACCAAACAGCAAGAGTCTAGGTGGGCGATTCAGCAAACGAAAATTATCATTTCAAAGTAAAAAAAGTGTGATATTACTTTGTTATAAATGTAATATTTTCAATCAATACTAATTAAAGAAACTCAATCAATCTGAAACAATTCAATAGACATTCTAGATCCTCCTGCCTATTGTAAAATATTAATTATAAAATTGTAAAGAAATTAAAATGGGATGATATTTATTTATTTATTAACGGACAAGCCAATTATACAATTACAAAAATATAATAAAAATACAGAGTATGTACATATGTCTATGGAAGACTAACATAAAAAAATTATAAATGTTTTACAGTTTTTTTTATCACTTTCCGATTCATTGTAGAGTATAACACCATAATCTGGAGTCCCTACTACCTTAAATATATCCAACAACTAGAAAATGTGCAAAATAAATTTTTAAGGACCATGGCCTTTAAACTAGGATTAGTTGTAGGTGAATATAATTATAGTAAAGTAATGAATTTATTGTCTTTATCAAGTCTTGAGAATAGGCGAATAATAATCATTAGTTTATCTTTTTAAAACTATCTCTGGTATAGTAGTATAGTATAAGTGGTAGTATAGTATAAGCTTGATATTTGTAAACTGATTTGGGGTTCACCTGTATATAAATAAATATAAAGATGAATTGAACAGTTCAACTTCGTAGTTTGCCGAGTATTTGCTATTTTCATCGTTCTATTGAAGACCTCATTTTGGCCATAATTCGTCCTACAAAATGGTATTCTAAAAATATCACTAGTTTTGTTTCTCCTAGAATTTGCAGAAAGTGTATTCAGCCTAATAATATCAGGAGAATCTATGAAGCCATTGATGGTTTTATGAAGGAATACTAGATCAATTTCCATTAGTCTGTGTGTTAACGTGTTCATATTTAAAATATCTAAGATTTGTGGATAGCTATATTCATTCTTAATAAATCCCATGTGATAGGCACAATTTCTTAAGAGATCAGAATCAACTTTGTAGCAAGGAGACTAAATTATAGAATTGTATTCTAGTATAGACCTTACCAGTGCACAATATAAGATAAGAATTTATTGGTCTTTATGTTACAATATTATGTACACTTGAAAACAAACACACATAATTTGTTTAGACACCTCATAAAAAATAGAAAAGGTATACAAATCACATTACAAATATAGCTAAGTAACCTAAAAATATATTAAACACATTCTTAAAAAACACATTTAAAATTGAAACAATTTCCTTAGTGCCTTTTGCCTTTAATCAACTGGCCAGACTGCATCAAAAACCTCATTTATTGAGTAAAATGCTTCACCACATTTTTTTTTTAATGGTTTTTCCATTCTTTTGGAAGCGTATTATATATTTTGCCATATAATACTTCGGTTTGTTTTTCAGTGTTTACTAATTTCGTTTTTGCTGTTCTAATGACCTCTTTGCTTTTAGTATTGTAATCATGTATAAGTGCCCCAGTAGTATATTTATCTTTATTTATATGTACGTATAAGATAGCTTCAAGTATATATAGACAAGGTACCGTAAGAATCTCTAAATCAATGAATAAAGGTTTTGCATGATCTCTGAAATTAGCTCGAACCATCTCTCTGATAATTTTTTTCTGGGATATAAAAACATAATTTGCTGCTAATACTGATCCCCATAATAATATCCCATATTGCAAATAGCATTGTATAAGACCGAAATATGCAATTCTAAGTACATCTTTGCTTACCACGCTTCTCATTCTCCTCAGGGCAAAGCGACCTTTGGACAGTTTCTTTTTGATTTCTGTAATTTGTAATGATCTTAACGGACAGTTCCTTAGCAGTACAAAAGAATAATTCCTAGCATTTACGAGCCGAGATGATGTCTCTGTTATATGATGCTTAAAGGTCATTTTTGAGTCGAATGTTACTCTTAAATTCTTTGATTTTATTGGTCGTTGATAGGTCTGTGTTGTTAACTCTGTATATATAATCTGTAATATCATGACTATGCTAAAAAGTAATTTTTTGACATTTATTCAAGTTTATTTTTAATAAATTAATATTACACCATTTGGAAAAGTTATTAAGATCCAACTGCAAACTCTCAGCATCGGAAATGGATTGAATTGTTCTAAACATCTTCAAGTCATCAGCAAACATTAGAAAAGAGCTGTTGATGATGACATCAGAGAGGAGTGACAAAAAGGTTCAATAACAGAGGTCCCATATGAGATCCCTGTGGTATACCTGATGGGACTTCAATTGGTTGTGAAACTGAGCTCCCATATTTCACTTATTGGACTCTACTCGTGAGATAGCTTTTGATCCAAACTAAAATGTTTGCTTCTATACCCAAAGCTTCAAGTTATCTTAGTAATAAACTGTGATTGCCTCTATCAAAGGCTTTACAAAAGTCCATATATATAGTCAACCAGCAGCTTATTCTCTAAAGAATTGGTAATGTAATTTTGATAAAACAACAAGTTTGTTGAGGTTTATCTACCTCGACAGAAACCATGTTGTTGGTTGGCTATAATATTATTGAGGTCCCACGATAGTTTTTTAGTGACCAAACAATTTAACATTTTCGCTATCTCAGACTTTTGTAATCACAGATAGCTCTATAATTGCTTATATTCTCACGCGAGCCACTTTTATGAATAGCTTTAATGAAACTGTGTTTTCAGCTAATGGGAAATATTCCTTTCTCAAAACAGGAAGTGAATGGGTTTTGCTAAGGTGTAAATACATTTTTTTATCAGATACAAATGTATCTCATCTGGGCCAGTTGACAAAAAATAAAAACAGATCATTAGGTTTTATTCTCTATTTAATTTATTTCCACAGACAAAGAAGAGAAGGACAATGGCACAGATCACTATGAATGTCCAGAAAATTCAATAACGTATATCAGTGAATGTGAGAAAGAGCGACTTGCCCATAGGACTCCCTTTCATTCCCTTTCATGATACACTCAAGGAAGAAACAATAAAGGAAGAGCTCACAGAAATCAAATTCAGTGAGAGTGGAGTGTACGATGAAAGCCATCAAATAGTGGATGGGGATGGAAAATTCCATGATGTGGATTCTAGCCATTATGAGAAAAACTCCAGAGAATCAAAGCCTTCTCTGACTCGTAAGTCTGTATAACAATTAGACCAATCAATAGAGATTTTTTCGTGACAAAAATTCTAACCGGAAACCAGCTGTGTTATCATAGAAAGACGGTCGTTATATCCTTTTATCTGTCATTGCTTAATTTGTTATAAACATTTAAATGCAAAACAACTTTTTGTTTTTTGCTTGTAACATGAAAACTAATGAAGTAGATGTTATCAATGGACAAATTGTAGAGAATCAAAATGCAAAAAATGAGCCCTAGCACGACTCGATCGGATTATTAGTAACAGAGAAAAACCGGAAAAAACTGCTTTCTTTTTAATTTATTATTTTTCTAAAAGATTTTGAGAGTTGAAGTATAATATTACATTATGACTATCCTCATTTTGCGTTAAAATGCTGCGAAATAGGTGAGAAATACTTGCAAACTTGACCGAAAACGGGCGAGTGAAAAAAACACAAATACAACAAAAAAACTATTCTTCACTGAGTAAGAAAAATATGACATGACTTCTTGAAAAATAAATAATAGGATTCAAAATTTGTAAATAAACATATAAAATTAAATCATTCAGATTTGGTGTCGTCAGATGTTGTATTGACGGCTGGATTAACTTGGTAGACTTCTCTATCCCAAGGCGATTCCTCAGTTTGCTATGAACTAGCCCGAACTCTGATAAAATCTTTTCAACACCGGCAGATGAAGCAAGTGCTGTATGCAACTGTATAGCAAAATCTATAATTTTACTCTTACTACTGAAAAGGGAAACATTCTCAATACCCCACAAGAGGTTATCTTGACGATGGAAGATAGTGACTAAGGTTTATCTTTCAGTCGCAGATGATTCCACATCTGATTTTATGAACATCCTGTTTATTTTTTCAACAAATCACTCTTACTACTATTTTGAAAGCGACCTTATCAATGGTTTAAAATCTGATGTAGATTTAGTGAAAGAAAGGTAATCTTTGAACGGTGAAGAGAGTTCAGCTTGATATGGCAATTTTTGCACTTCACCCTTTTTATTTATCTGTCTGAAGAATGAGTAAGTTTAAATTTGTTCCAAACAGTATATCTTTTTCTCCCAAACATTATATTAAACACAAACAGACAGGACAGATTCACCCTGTCATCTGAAACAAAGTTGTAATCGGTGTTGCCAGATTTAAATATTTTCCCAAAACTATCATAGCAATGTTGTCAAATAAATAATTGATACCCAAAAAATTTGTTTTAAACATGTTTTTAATGTTTTAAATCATGTTTTTTGGACGAATAAAAAAAATCAAATCAAATAGTTTTTTTTTTATTAAATAAAACATGTTTTTCACCAACCCTGTTCCCACTACTCAGCCACAAACGCAAAATGAGAATAGTCATTTTGTAGTATTATACTTCTACTCTCAAAATCTTTTTGAAAAATTGGAATCGGACCACCTGTGACGCATCCAGGTTTGCTGCAATAAAGTGCTTTAAAAAATTCAGTTTGCAATTATACCAAAACTAATGATCCGACAGCATCTGAGTTTTTCTCACATGAAGTACATATTAATCAATATTATGTCGTCTAAAGCCTGCACTACCACTCAAAAAGTGGCGGAGTTATAAATTACAAAAAAGCAGATTTTTTATTTTTTTTTCAGTTTTTCTCCGTTACTAATAATCCAATCGAGTTGCGTTAAGGCAATTTTTTTTTTAATTTAAATTTTCTACAAGTCTTCTATTTTCCGTCCGTTTTCAAGTTACAAGTCAAAAACGATAAAAAAATAAAAATGCTTTTAAATGTTTATAACAAATTAAGCAATGACAGTTGCGAGTAGGAAACATAACTACGAACCATCTTTCATATGATGGCAAAATCGGTTTCCTGGTAGTATTTTTGTCATAGAATAAATAGAGCAGAAAATCTCTATTGAATATATTTTGCCTACAATTTTGGAAATTTCTAGTCATAATCATTTGCAGCTTATCTAAATCAAAATTTAGTGACTCAATAATGTCAGAGCTTCCTCCTTTCAGAGGTGATCAGAAAGTTATTTTTCTTCAAATGCAATTGTCATTCTTGAATTGTTTGTGCCCATAATTGCAATTTTAAAATGTACATTTTGTGATTGTCGCTTTATATCTTTTGTGATTTCAGGTGTTTCTTGACATCACTCTTCAATCGTGCTTCCTTAATAATAATAATATTTATTTCATCATTTAAATGCATATAGGTTACATAAATGATTAAAAACGTCAAAATTACAGTTAGGGTATGAAACAGTTGCTTTTCGATTTCTTGCTGTTTTCCTCTTCACAATTCATTTATACCGATTGTTAAATGCACATGGATACGTCTAAGCTCAATCAAATTCCATTATATCATATCGCTTGAGAATAACAAGAGAAGCTGTGTTTTGTGTACATGATACATGACCACCTGATCTTCGGCGTTTTTCCATGTATGATATTATTTACCGTATTTTATATCCTTACTTTTGTGACATCAATATTATGGGAAATAAAGACCTATTATTATTATATCCTAGTATTCCACTGTTATGGTATGTTATTGAACTAATTGGAGAAATGATAGTATATACTTAAATTTCAGGTTTCTTTAAAAAATATAATGTTGACATCAAGTATAATTTTGCTGCTGATTATCAGGAAGTAGACCAGATTGAAAAGAACATTAAAGTGGAGAATACTAATGAAGATCATCCTGAATTTATTGATGATTTGTCAACAATCAAAGCTGAGTTGGAAACGCAGACACTTAAATCTGAGGATGAGATTGATATTGTTTATGAAGACATCAAACCTGGAACACACGGGGATACTCAAGAAAGTTCAATTGGTAGGGTATATTCATTTGATTGTACAATATGTCTCTCGTCACAAAAATATATCGTCAAGTCACTGATGGATTCACATTAGGCGCCCAATTTGCTATAGATGAATATATTCAGTATATTTCATCAAACAATCTGAGAATTACTTCCAGTTCAAAATATTTGAAACCAAAATTTAATTCACACATTTTGATGGATAAGGATTTTTAATGTCTTATTTTTTTGTAATTTTTTAATTGAGAATTATTAACAAACTACACAAATCCCGGTAAAATATGAAGTGTTAGTAATTCATTCTGATATTAGAGAAGCTCAGTTCAACTTTTCTTCCATTTCATTCACATCTATTTGGAGTTTTATGCTGTTTTTTGTTAAAATGATGATAATGTTCCTGCTTTTTAAAAATTATTTTTGTGTGATTTGAAATGTATCCCTTTGAACTTGTATTTATTTATTCCTTCAGATTTTGGAGCAGTGTCTCAACAAAATACAACTGTAGAAGAGGATGAAACGATGTTGAAAAGGACAATGAAAAACCATTTCAATGTCACTTTTGTTCAAAGTCTTATTCAAAGAGACGTAATTTGAAAACCATGCAAGGAATCATACAGGAGACAAACCATTCCAGTGTAACTTTTGTTCGAAGTCTTTTACGCGAAAGAGTATTTTGAAGGGCCATGAGAGGATTCATACAGGAGAAAAACCATTTCAGTGTAACTTTGTTTGAAGTCTTTTCCACATAGTGGAAATTTGAAGACCATGAGAGGACCATACAGGAGAAAAACCATTTCAGTGTAACTTTTGTTTGAAGTCTTTTACACATAGTGGAAATTTGAAGAACCATGAGAGGACTCATACGGGAGAAAAACCATTTCAGTGTAAATATTGTTCAAAGTCTTTTCTGCACGGTACTACTTTGAAGAACCATGAGAGGACTCATACAGGAGGAAAATCATTTCAGTGAACTTGTGTTCCGAGTCCTTTGAAGTTTTATGCTAGGACTCATATGGGAGAAAAAACATTCCAGGGTAACTTCTGTTTGAAGTCTTTCACCAAAAGTATTTATTTGCGGGTTTATGGGAGGACTCAAAAGAATAACCATTCTAGTTGTAACGAACCCACCCCGGTCATGATGATTGATAACATTTTTGGTTGACTTTAATTTTTTTTTCACCCTTCTTTTTTTATGATATGATCGTCTAGACAGTCAGCTCCACTTCTCAGTAGCAGGATCAGCAATCCCTCTGTTCTCAGATAACAGCTTGTTTTTATTTCGGCCCACAGCCTAAGATACTATTTTTTTTTTTTTTCGGTGTATATATATATACACAACGTGGAAAAAATTAAGGGTCTTTCCTTTCAAGGGTTTATCTAAATAAGACTGTGTGAAAAAAAAAATAATATATAAATATATATAAATATATATATATATATATATATATATGTTCTTTAGGATACACAAGTTCTGTTCAGCTGAAGAGAAATAAAAGACGAAAGGTAAATAAATACATATATTAAAGCCAAGAGTTACAATCTCAACTTATTTGAAAACAAATCCAACGATTCAAATCTTTATATTTTTCACTAGACAATATTGAAAATTATAAAGTTCAGCTTATTATGAAATCGTCTCTGGTTTCGAATCTAAATTGATACAACTATGTAAAGTGTTTCTGAAGTGATGACATTTGGAATTATATAAACACGTGACCGGAATATATCTGTATTTCTAAAATAATCCCCAAAATATATTTCGTGAGTATATTCATAGATCTGTCATCGCCAATTGAGAGAATGAAGACTATAGTACATTTCCAGTACCCAACCAAAGAGTTGCTATGCCCATTTGACCGGTCAGAATTGTTTTGTATGCACACATAATAGTCAACTCGTTACCATCCTAGGCCACTCTTTTCGGTACTTCTATTTATATATAGAGTATATATATATATAGATTTATATATGCGTAAAGCCGGGATCCATGACTTGGCAGAGAGTAACATTGTAGCACTACAAACCTACTCATTTCAAAAATTTCTCAATTTAGCCATGGTATAGTGACATTGTGATACGACTTTCAACAACTCCGGATAACTATATCTTGGCGATTTCTAGTTTCTAGATTCAATTTACTATCGTTCAATTTTTTTTTAAGAGACGATTATAATAATATTTTTTTCCTAACTTACTTTATACTTGAAATTTTGGGATAACAGATTTTTTGCTTACATTTCCAACATTTAATGAGAACGACTGTGTAATCATTAGTCTTGGATCTTAACCACTTCCTCTAGAATTTACTCCCGACAACGTGTGAGAATAGTCCTCTAGTATGTTTAAATTGCCACAACCAAAGAGTTTGTCCTGACATAAACCTAGTGACCAGCTTGGAATGTAAACAAAAAAAAGGGAAAGGAATTTTTTTGGACGGGAAAAACTGAAACAGTCTTAGAAATCACTTAATGAGTGGCCGCCTTGTAAACGTTTTGAAATGGACGACACTTCGACACTGTTAGTTTTATCTACTTTAGCTACTTATCGCAGAACAAAAAGAAGATAGTTGGCCACTGTCACTTCGTCACGAATTATTATTTATTCACCTTTGTTTACCGTGTTCCAACATGGTTTTTTCTACTGAAGAAAGAATAGAAATTGTTGCAACCTACTGTCGAAATAATGAATGTGATGAAGCTGCTGCAAGAATTTATAACACGAATCATCCAGACCACAACTCGAGCCATCAATACGTTGAACAGTTAATGGATAAATTTTGAACTTCAGGTTCTGTTTGCAACAGAAAACATGAAGTATTCCATCCTGTCAGAAATGAAGCAGTTGAAGTTGCAGTTTTAATCGACAATCTATCAAACAAGTAGCTAGAGCATCTGGTGTATTAGCTACTAGTGTTTTTCCGATTTTGAAAGACACAAATTCCATCCTTTCAAAATAAGGCTAGTTCACGAATTAAACGAAGATGATCCTGATCGTCGACTTCAGTTTTGTGAGGAGTTTAGCGAGAAATTGACCAATAACCCAAACCTACTATACAATACATGTTTTTCAGACGAGTGTACTTTCATGTTGACTGCTGAAATGAATAGACATAATTGCCGTTACTGGAGCGACGTGTATCCTCATTTGGTGATGGAAACACATTCACAAACTCTACAGAAATTGAATGTTTGGGCCGGAATTCTTGGTAATCATATTGTTGGACCATTCTTCAATGAAGGTAATCTCAATGGAGACACATACTTAAATCTATTACAAGAATGATGACAATTCACTAGAAAACGAAATAACGTTCCCGCAGGATGGTGCACCCCCACATTTCGATGTTCGTGTTTGGACGAACGTTTTCCAATGCGTTGGATCAGCAAAAGGGGTCCAGTGGAGTGGCCATCTAGATCACCTGATCTCACACCTTTGGATTTCTTTCTGTGGGGACACCTGAAGGCGAAAGTTTACGCTACTAAGCCTACAAATCAGAGAATTGTTCGGGAATGGTGATTGCTGACCCCGGACATCTTGAATAATGTAAGGAAAGGTTTCAAAAGTCGACTGTATTATTGTATGGAACTAGGTGGAGGTCATTTTGAGCAATGTATCCGTTAATTGTGTTCTCATTGATATTGTTTGTTGTTGATTTCCTCAATAAAAGAAACGACAGCGAATTTTCAGTTTTTTCTTAAATAAAACGTTCAACATCGAATTACTCGATAACAAATTAAATGATTGTGAAAAAAATTACAGAGGTAATAGACGGGCTAGATACCTTCCTAATGATGTATCACTCGACCCAACATGTCTTTGAAAAAAATATGGGGGGTAGTTGCTGACCGCAAGGGGGTGAAAGTTTCGGCTATGAATTTCATATCAAAATTGGACCCCCTAGAAACACAAATTGACGTGTTATTTGAAATTTTTGATCACACGTCCGTTTCTGACTTACAGGGGGGATCAAGTTTTCGTTGGAATGCCCTGTATAACTTCAAGCGAACATATTTTTTACTTCAAAGCTGCATAGAACGACCGTGTTATCGATAAAGATATATTAAAATAGTGTACATCACTTATCGAGTAATAATGAACTGATAATATTATGTTCTGTGAGAAAGGTGAATTGCCATGGAATCTTAAAGCCTTATTAAGAGATTTGTGTGTTTTAATTAAGATTATATCGAAATTACACGAAATCTCACAACTAGTATTGAATTTGAGCTAGAATTGATATATTCTGTAGGTACCTACCTATACTACACTATGTCTTTAGAATAGGTACTATATTTGTTAAGCATTAGTTAAAAACTCAAAACGGATACTAGATGAAACTTTTATCTACAAAGATTTATTTCACAAAAAAACTGCAAGCCACTGGATTCCTTGTAAAAAAGTTTTTTAACTTTTTTGATATATTGAGATACACAAAAACTAAGAAGGCTACAAAAATCTCACAAGCAACATTCGATTCACGCAATAAAGCGCCTTCAATATTGCAAAAACTTCAAGTCTCTATCTCTTTGGCAATTACCAACATAACACATTTAAGACATCGAAATCTATATTCGCTGGACATAATATAAAATAAAGTGAGTACCTAGTTATTCATTATTGTTATTTAGCTATAGAAATAAATATTTGTCTTTTTTTTAACAGTCTATTTCATTCCCAATAACAAAGATACACATTTAAGACATCGAAATCAGTATGCACTGAACCAAAATGAAGTAATTATTGTTTAATTGTAAAGATAATTATTAATGTTTTTTTTTAACTTAAAACTGGAGTAGTAGGTAAGTACTCTTCACAATTTTTATAAACAAAATAAATATATAATAACCAAACACAGCTTAGGCATAAATATAAAAGCAAATAGGTAAGGTAGACAACACAAGCAAAATTTTCAATTTGAATTAGCCGCCAAATCATACGAATGCTTTAACCAATCACGAGTGCGTCCCCGTGCATTTTACTGTAGTCTGCACTAGCTAGGCTTTGCCAATTACCGGGATTTTCCCGAAAATCGGGAATTTCAACGTGTGCCGGGAATTGTGTCGGGATTTTTACAATTGTAGGAAAAAAACGGGAATTTCATTACTATTCGTAATAATGATGAAGTCTCCTAGAGTAAAACACTCCGGAAGTAAAATACCTCTCCATTCGGATTTCCGGGCGAGAGGTACTCGAGGGGACTCAACATTAAAAATTAATTTTTGCAACATCCGCGGACTCAACAAGAACATCAATGACGTCCACCATCACCTACAGACGGAAAAACCGGATATTCTGGCTCTAACAGAAACACAAGTAAACTCGTCCACCAACAAGGTCCATATGCTTTGTCCTGGTTACGAACTCCATTCTCGATTCAGGTTCAAAGGTGGAGTTTGCCTTACGCCAAGGCTAACCTTTCATGCCAGCGTGAAGAGAGTTTGGAACCGAAAGACTTTGATGTGATGTGGTTCAAGCTATCTGATACCAAACTGACTAAGTTCCTCTGCTGCCTTTATCTATCACCTAATGAACCTTCATATAACGACCTCTTTGAGTTTTTATCACTCAAACTGGACTACATTCAGGAGAACCATCCAACAGCTGAAACCATAATCATGGGAGATTTTAATGTACATAACGCTGCCTGGCTCAAATTCTCTAACAAAACAGATGATGCAGGTCGTCAAGCCGAGGCCTTCGCCATCACTCATGGCCTAGAACAACTGGTCGAGCTACCAACCCGCATCCCTGATGTCAACAACCAGTCTGCCAATACACTAGATCTTTTCCTCACCACCAATCCTGACCCGTATAGAATAGAAGTTTGTGCCCACTTGGAAACTCTGACCACACCCTCATCTCCACAACATGCTCTTTCCATTTACCATCGAGCTGCACAATACCACCCCGTCTCATGTGGCATTACAATTCGGCCGACCGGGAAGGTCTTCGTATGTTTTTCTCAGCGTTTCAATGGAAGAGAGTTTGTTTCTCTTCAGTAGATCCAACACGATGTGCTGAGACAATTTCTGAAATCATCATGTTGGGGATGCAAACTTACATACCGAATACCGAAAGAAGAACATCATCCGATAAGACCTGGTTTAACAGAAACTGCTCTAGAGCTGTGGCTTCCAAACAGGCAGCATACCATCGATGGCTAAAAAATCCGGGCCCTGAGACCAGAGCAGCATATGTCGAGGCTAGAGGCATATGTAAAGAGACAATAGAAAGCTCAAAAGATGCCCACAAAGCCAAAATAAGATCAAAACTTGCTGAATGTCCTAACGGATCCCGTTCATTTTGGTCTTTCGCCAAAGCTGTGGGAAGAAATTTCACTTCCAGCTCATTTCCTCCCTAACCAAGAAGATGGAACACTAGCAACGACTGCCCAGGAAAAGCCAATACTTTCGCACCTATTTACTGGAAATTCCACTCTGGATTCATCGGGAAAACAACCCCCGAACATTACACCTATTGACAGTCACATGCCCGAGATCACCTTTCGCCAACGTACTATCAGAAAGATTTTGCTGGGTCTCAACACCAACAAAGCCTGTGGATCTGACGGAATCCCGCCGATTGTTCTCAAGAAATGTGCCCCCGAACTAACACCTGTTCTTTGCAAGTTGTTCAACCACTCTTACAATTTGGGGGTATTTCCGTCCAATTGGAAAATTGCAAGAGTACAGCCAGTCCCTAAAAAAAGGGAAAAGGCCCTACCTAGCAACTACAGACCTATCGCACTGCTATCTATTATTTCAAAGGTCATGGAAAAGCCATCAACATCGAGCTCATGAAATATCTGGAAGACTCAGGAATTGTCAACGATAGGCAATATGGCTTCCGCCATCAGAGATCAACTGGTGACCTGCTCGCTTACGTCTCACATATATGGCAGCTATCTATTGAAAAGCATGGAGAAACTTTAGCTGTGGCATTAGATATCTCCAAGGCGTTCGATCGAGTTTGGCACCAGGGACTCCTCGCCAAGCTTCCGTCTTATGGCTTGCCCCCTCAGCTGTGTTCTCTGCTTGCTAGTTTTCTCTCAAACAGGTCTCTCCATGTAGTGGTCGATGGAGTTTCATCTGACACTCTACTCATAAATGCTGGTGTTCCGCAAGGATCCATTCTCGCACCAACACTATTTCTACTTTACATCAACGACCTGTTGAAAGCAACTTCATGTCCAGTACACAGCTTTGCCGATGATAGTACCCTCCATACCGCTTTCTCTTCCAGGGCCCCTATATCAGCCCGTGAAACCAGAAATGAACGAGGAAGAAATGTTAATAATATAAATATGGACTTGGCAACAATTCTCGAATGGGGATCTAATAACTTGGTAGAATTCAATGCAAACAAAACACAAGCATGTCTTTTCTAGAAAAGCCGATCTCACTGTGCCTAACATAACTTTGTCAGGAGTAACCATACCACTGAAGCCATCCATATCGATGCTTGGTATTACTATCAGCAATAACCTTTCCTGGGAAAATCACGTGAGGTCCATTGCCAAAAGTGCATCCCAAAAATTTGGGTTTTTCTGTCTCGAACCAAGAGCTATTTCACCCCTAGTCAGCTGCTTATGATCTATAAGGCACAGATCCGACCTGTCCTGGAATACTGTTCCCATATTTGGAGTGCGGCACCTAAACATATCCTGAGGCTATTGGATTCTGTCCAAAAAAGGGCAATTGTCTCGTCGGTGATGCCTCGCTTACAAACTCGCTCACTTGTCTGGAACACCGTAGAAAAGTTGGCGATTTGTCTCTATTTTATAGATATTTTCATGGGCGATGCTCTTCTGAAATATCAACAATCGTTCCTGCTTTGGCAGTCTCTTCGAGATTAACCCGTCAAGTTCAGTCATCACACCCCTTCGTGGTCACTTTGGAAACCTGCAGAACATCACTTTCCAAAGACTCGTTCATCCAACGAACAGCGAGGCTTTGGAACTCATTGCCTAGGGAGGTGTTCCCCGAGGCATACAACCTTCAGAAATTTAAGAAGAACACCAACTCCTACCTTTTTTCCCTAGGTTCCCACGATGTTCTCTGAACATTACAGGATATCCTTTTCGTGGGAACCAGAAAAAAAAAAAAAAAAAAAAAAACACACTACGTCAGATATGTACCATTGAGTTCATTATTTTGAGCAGTCAGTCAGAAAACAGGACGCCGTAAGCTGAAACGTGAAAAGCTGCTATGTGAACTCGACAAAACATTTGACGGTCGTCCACTGTCACGTAATGATTTTATTTTAATTTTTCTTTGCCTCAGTTTGGTCCTCATATTATATTTTGTAAAAATAATTTCTCAAATCACAATTTTTTTCCGAAATTTTCAAATTTAAAGGTGCTCCTCAATTCAAATTCAATTGACCTTTACTTGAATAACAACCCCCAAACACTAGCGCCAATTGTGGTTCTTTCAGGAATATCCATAGACGATACTATTTCTTACAACCCAAACACGAATTTTAATGTGATGTTTCTGTAACAATTGAAAATACTATAATAATAAAAATATTAGGACAACATATAAACGAAGACAGATTAAATTACAGTTGACAGTTCTAGACGATGATTTGTCGGAAAAAAACGATGAGTTATATGTTTCGGGAATTTTCGGAGATTTACGGGATTTTTCGGGAATTCTCGAGTCTTTGGTCGGGATTTTTCTTCACTTGGCGTTGGCAACCCTGATCGCTAGTGCCAAGTCACAGAACACCTGTAGGTAAGGTAAGGTGTTCTGTGGCCAAGTGCCATCGATATTTCCCCACCGTTGTTCTGTGTGGCATTGGATTGACCATAATAAAAAATAATCACAATAATGAATCCTGACAGTGTTTCTGCACAAGTTCCGGATATTGCTGATGGAGTTAGGTAAGTAGAGATTTTATACAGACAATAATAAATGCTTATGTATTTTTAGCAAGTACGCATTATAATCTCTCTTTACTATTGTGCTAACCAAGTCATACGCGTTATAATCTCTCCATTATTGTGTGTTTAGCAAGTGTACGCGTCATAACTTTAATAAATTTAAAAGCAAATTATATTTTAATATTCAATATCAATGCGTATGTATTTAGAAGCGTGCGTGTTCTAACCTATACGCTGTTGTGTTTACGAAGTCGAGAGAGTATATATATATATATATATATATATATATATATATATATATATATACACTCTGTTGTGTTTACAAAGTCCCGCGCATCTATGACGTGTACGAAAGAATAGACAGACAGAGTGCATATATATATATATACACTCTGTTGTGTTTACAAAGTCCCGCGCATCTATGACGTGTACAAAAGAATAGACAGACAGAGTGTATATATATGTGTGTGTGTGTGTGTGTATGTATATGTACAATTTTTTTTCTTTTTTTATTTCAATAGCGAATCAACTAAAGCATCGACTACTGAGGTACAAACTATAACATCAAGGAAAAAGACACATGCACAAAGATGTAGAGAATATCGTGAGAGAAAGAAATTACAAAATACAATGGTACAAAACATAACTGCAGAGAGATCAGATGATCAATTACAAGCTAAAAAACCTAAAACTAATGCAGAAAGAAGAAAAAAACATTATGAAGCGCAGAAATTAAAGAAACAAAAAAGTAAAAAAATACCTAAAACTGTTAAACAAAAAAATAAAGAATATTACGAAAGGAAAAAAAAAATTCGGGCTTTAAACACTTTGAATCATCATTCAGATGCGTAAGTATGATTTGTTTTTATCTTTCTAAGGTATATTTTTTGGAGTAAAATATGATGTCTTTTTAAACAATATTTTTTGATTGGTTAATTTTAGATCACGTATAATTGAGTGCAAAAATATGTAAACATCAAAAATAAAAATTTTTCCAACCGATTAAGTTTTATTACATTATATTTGTTAATAATAAAAAAAAAAATATTATAACTTAAAAAAAAAAAATTATTACAATTCCTTTACTAATTAATCGAAAGGAACTTCGTTCCTTCCGGGTGTCCCTTGACACCTCTCAAGTTTTTTACATATTTCGTGTTGTATTTATTACATATATAAGAAATTTTTACAGAGCAAAAATTAAAAAACATTCAATTTTTATTCATTTCGGATGGAATTCATAAGACTGACTTAATTTCCACAGGGGAGGAGCAAATATGTTATCAGAACATTATGAGTGTTCGGTAAATTCAAAAACAAATATCGGTAATCGTGAGAAAGAGTTAGAGAATCACTTTGCTGTTATTCATGATATAAAGATAGAAATAAAGGAAGAGCCCGTTGAAATCAAATGGTTGATGGAAAACGAAGTCTGTGACAAAAGCCACCAAGAGGAGGGACAGGACAGAATATTTAATGAACTGGTTCCTAGCAATTGTGAAGAAAACCCTCGAGAATCGAAGTATTCTCTGACTCGTAAGTTCCCTTAGTATTTGCCTATAGAATTTTGGATACAATTTCGGGAATTCATAGTATTATTCTCTCTCTCTGGTTATTCATACTATGAATCATCCGCACCATCATTAAGTGCTGTTGTGAAGATTCTCCCAGGTGTTGTTGGGATGTTCTGTTTGTTTTGTGTTGCTAGGGATGTGATTCCTTTTTTAACATTAGTTACATTTGAAGTTTTTGCATTGAAAATCTGTTTTTCCGACAATCACATATTAACGAGTCTGTTTAATCTACACGAAATCGATCGTTAATGACCCCTATTAACCTCAATGTCTCTTTTAGTGCATAATTGTTATATATGCAACTAAATATACACCAAAATCGACCATTTAAAACCTGTAAAGGTTGATTTGTTCAATAAATGTATAATTGTGGTATAGGCAACTAAACATACACGAATTCGAATATTATTCCAATGTCAAATCATATTATCTTGCGCTGTCAAATTTATGTATTTTAAAATCAAAATATTGTAAGTTTCCTCCCAGTTGAAGGAAATGGATATCGAAAATTTCACGTTGACCCCAGGAACGAGGTTGACGGAAATTTTTGGTAATCATCTCGTATATTAAAATGGCGATGAATGGTCTCGAACATTAATCGCCACCATTAATATTATGATAAATTAGATATACTACAAATGTAAATGTATGATTGTCAGGTGAATGATTTCATTCATCCCGATCTTTTTACTCATCTTCGATCTACCTGTATGACTAGTCTAAAAAAGTAGTTACATCTGTGTATTGATACTTGTTACAACATATTTGTATTGCTACTATAAATATATTTCTATTTTCTATTTCTAATACACTAGTTGATTAAATAACTATTTTGGGTTCTAGACCGTTTATCCTTATTTTTTTTTAGTTGTTCTGCAATAAATATATTCTCTATAATTTGCAGGATATGCCTGTGTATAATCAGTAGCTCTTTGTACAATTTTCTTGAATTAACTGTTTTTCATGATTGGATTTTGTGTCTTTTTTGATATCAATGTCCACCTATGCTTCCTCAGGGACAGAGTGTGAACCGGAGTGAGAAGAGCGGCCAAAGATAGCAGACTAAATCTCCGGAAATACCCGATCGCCGGGACCTGTGGCGTATCACACAAACACATATTATCTATGATATGAAAAGGAACATATTCAAAAGTATATTTACTGGAATAATTTGACTGATAAATTATAAATATATATAAAATTTTGACAAGATATTTTGTATTGCAATTCGATCATTATGAAAATTAGTAACTTCCCTAGGGAGGCAGGGGTATATTTTTCAGCCCTTAATAATAAAAAAAAAATCTCCAAGCATAAACAGATTTTGTATCCATTTCTTGCGAAAACGAATGACTTTCCTTGGAGTACAGGGGTAAATTTTCAACCCTTAATAATAAAAAATTTATTTCTCAAACGATTTTGTTCTAGCATAACAGATTTTGAGAAGATGGCAGTCAACTTCCTTGAAATATAAATTGGAAATAATTTTGGAACAACACTCTTTTGAATGTGATTATCAAAACAGTTATTATTATAAGTTTTTTTTTCAATTGCCTGTCATTTTATGTTTCAGAACCCAACCAAGTGAAAAATAAAGAGTATTTTTTATCTTCAGATTTTAAAATATCCATCATTCAACTTATCATCAATCAAAAAACGAAAGAAAAAAAAAAGAAAGGCAAAAGAATAATTCAGAAATACTTTTATAGCTCCCACAGAACAATAGGTAAGACAAATAAGCCTATAGGATGAACTATACAAAATCATGCAAAAACAGAGCAGATTATCAGCAGGGTTGCCAAGCTATATAAATATAGTATTTGTACAATAATAACAGTAGGGATTCGATAATCTGGATTATTTAAACCTAGGGCTAATCCGGATTATCTCCTCTTGCATATTTCACCCTTTTGTTTTATAGACAAACTAATATGTTTACGTTTTGTCATTCTGCACTACACTAAAACACATCTGGCCATAAAATAATCAAAATATAAATGAGTTACCGCTTTGAAATAACGCGTTCAGACAAGTTATAACCGATGACCATGGCAAATCCGGATTATCGAGTCATGAGATCCGGATTACAAGGTACATAATTTCATAATTTAAGCTTGGCATCAATGCAGACTAGCAAAATATCCGGATTATCGAATTTACTGTACAACTTTATGTACTATTACGAAACAGGCTCCGTTTTTTGTTGAAAATACTTGATGAATTATTGTTTGTTTATTACACCTCGAAAACACAACGCAATCTGACAATAAAATAATTAATCGCAGTTTACTACTAAAATGTACTGCGTATTCCGTCTGAATAAAAAACCCTTACATCGTCTGTCCTGTGCGAGGTAAACAACACAGGGCGTACTGTAATTATTTTCGTAACAGTACTATACTTCCATCGCCGTCCAGTTATTTGGAAATTTTGGTGGAATTTTGCATATTTCAAACATCTCCTGATGAGTATATCAAAACATAATTATTTTGAACTATAGGCAAGTTTATTATAAATTAATAGAAAAATGTTCTTGAAATGAAAATGTGAAGTTATTTGGAAATTTTGGTGAATGGATCAACACGATTTTTGCAGAAACCAAAAATATTTATACAGGTGTATTGAATTCACTGAATTTTAGTAGTGGTGTTATTATGAATAAAAGTGACATTCATGAGGTAAAATTGTAGATTGACAGACAACTCCTAGAAAAATATGCCAACTATGCAAGTCACGCTAACGAACTTTCACACAGAGTAAACGAAGAACATGTGACGATGTCGACTGTAATTGATAATAATGAAACCGATAAGATTTCATCATAGTGCTGTGCGGTTCATATGTATGGAATGAATTCATACTAAGCAGAATTATGAACTTTAATCGGAAATTTTGGAAGGGAAAATTTTATTTGAAATTACCAATTTCTATCATGATACCTCTGAATTAGAATTTTCATTTGAAAGGGGATTGTGTGGCACCTCGTCCAAAAGGAATTTTGATTCTCTATTCCGTAGTATTTTTTTTACACACAATTAACTGTACGTTGAAAAACGAATGGGGGCCATGAACAAAGATTTTTTATTTATTCAATTCTATTACCCTGCTCAGCACGTATCGCAGTGGTCAAAATGGGAAATTAGATATGCAAAAAATATTCACAAACCATTTATAACTCCTCGATTCAATGAGAAAAAAAGAATAAGATGTAATGCTGGAGATTAAGAATGATGAAATATTCTGTGAGAAATGACTTTTTTGGATATTAAGGGTTGGAGAATCTACCCCTGGCTCCTTAGGAAAGTCATTCATTTTCACACGAAATGATTAAATTACAATACAAAACGTCTTGCCAAAAACTGTTTATGCTAGAACAAAGCCTAAAATCTATTCATGCCACCAAGAAGACATTCGAAAAACATATCAATATATATATATATATATATATATAGAAGAAATTTAATGGACATAGCCCTCAAAGAATAACCGTAGACATGTGTTTCGGGCTTTCAACCCTCATGAAAAAGTAAACTCTTTAAGGTTTATCCAAGCTTTCGGAAATGTTTATTTTCATCATCAGGGAGACTACAATAGATGAAAAAAACCAATAGTAATACATATTCAAGTGCGAAACATTATATATATTTTTTCAAATCAACTAGGAATGAAGTTATTCAAGTCAATATATTTTCGAAGATGTTCCTTTTTATTTGTTCAAGAACAAATTGGATAGTACGCCACTGGTCCCGGCATTCGGGTATTTCTGGAGATTAAGTCTGTTGTCTTTATCCGCTCTTTTCACACTGGTTGAGTGTGTGAAACAGTATCTTTCGACTTTTTTGTTCTTTGGCAATAACCATGGTGTTTTCTTTTTCACAATTCCTTTCTCCCCATTCAAATTCATTGTTATGTGCACATTGACACATCTAAGCTCGATCAAAGTCCATTATTTTCTTGTATCCAGCTACTGCTAATTAATTAAAGAAATTATAGTTTGAAACTAAATTTCAGATTTCTGGGAAAATACAAACTTTGACACCAAGGGCTCTGAGTACATTTCTGCTGCTGATATAGAACAGATTAAAAAAGAAATCAAAGTAGAGAATGTTAATGAAGATTGCTCTGAAAGTACTGATGATTTTTTAATGACTAATGCTGAATTAAAAAGGCAGATTCTCAAAACTGAGGATGAGATTGATATTGTTTATGAAGTTGTTAAACCTGAAATACACGAGAACAAATCAAATGGAAAGAAGTCCCACCCAAACACTATTGCCAATTTTGTTCCTCCTGAAAGTTCAATTGGTAAGAGATATTCATTTGATGATACAATAGGTCTATGGCCAAGAAAGTTTATCTTCAAGTCATAGATTGATTCACATTTGTGGTTCAATTTGATATACAGGTGTTAGAAAATTCAATACAAATATTTTAAGAGCGTATTCCTGGGGTCAAAATAAGACTTTTTTTTTCCCATGAACATGTGTCCTAAAATTCACCCCCTCCAAGCTACAGACATCGCAAGTTGCGCGAAAAAAATCGTAAATTTTGAATTGTGGCTAAAATTATACATTACGGTTATGACATACTGCTATATTAGTTTGGCATAAAATGTCAGAATCATTTGTTAGCAGAAACAAAATCAGAATCCATAGCCCACTAAGTATTTTAGTTGGCCATTAAGAGCATCAAACCTTTTAAATCGCCCAGTAAGGACGGAATATTGTCCGCCTTATTAAGAAATGACCTTGAAGTAATAGAGCCCCTATTGAAAAGGCTGTTCAAGGCCAGTTTCATTTTCGGTCACACACTGAAAGCCTGAAGGGAGGCTGTAGTGGTGTTCATACCAAAGACTGGGAGACGTCCAGCAGACGAACCAAAGTCTTATCGCCCCATCAGTCTCGCCTCCTTTCTCCTGAAAACAATGGAGAAAATTATAGACTTTTATATAAGAAGTGAAATCCTTTTGGACAGACCGCTTCACAAAAAACAGTTCGCTATCAAGCAGGCAAATCAACGATTAATGCTCTACAATGCTTAGTTGAAAGCATTGAAAAGACATACCTGGCCAAAGAAATGGCTCTATGTGCATTCTTAGATATAGAGAGTGTTTTCGATAACTCCTCACTGATCAGATGGATACATGCAATGCTAAAAAGCAGAATCATTGTAGCTGCTCTCGGAGAGGAAACGGTCAGAATGACAGCAGAAAAAGGTTGTCCCCAAGGCGGGGTTCTATCGCCTTTGCTGTCGTCACTGTCCGTGGATAATCTAATAGTGACGGGATAATATCCAATCGCATGCAGACAGCCCTAAATATAATCAGAAGCTGGTGCGCGAAGGAGGGACTAAATGTCATTCCTAGCACATAGTGGTGGTTCCATTTATGAAGAGGCTTAAGTATGAACTGAAAGCCCCAACCCTGAATGGAACTCAGTTAACTTTTTCAAATGAAGTCAAATACCTGGGCGTCATAATCGACCAGAGATGGAACAGTCATATTAAAAATATTCTTTCCAAGGCTACAGCGGCAACCTGGACGTGCCGCAGAGTATTTGGCAAGACATGGGATTTGAAGCCGAAAATGATATACTGGTTATATCAAACTATTATCAAACTCATGGTCACTTATGCCTCATCAATACGGTGGCCAAAAACCCAACAGCACTCGGCACAAATCAAGCTGCAGAAAGTGCAGCGATTAGCCTGTCTGGGAATCACAGGGGCAATATTCACGTGCCCCACTGCAGCACTAGAGGGAATGCGAATCTTCCGCCTCTGCACTTGTGTGTAATGAAAGAAGACTTCACCAGGCTTCAAACTTGAAGGCTGGAAATCTGAAGATTCTGGAAAATATTCCCCTAGAATCCAGGTACAGCCACAGATATGCCAGCTAGGCACGACTTTGAAGTGAATTATGAAGTGGTTATAAACAACCACCATATATTCACAACGAACGGGCCTCAACTAGAAAGGAATACATCAGTATGGTATACTGATGGTTCCAAAATGGCCGGAAGGACTGGAGTCTTAGTTTTAGGCTCTCAAAATCCCTAGGCAAAGCACCAACAATTTTTCCAGCAGAAACGGTCCCCTGCTATAGAAATTTGCGACCAAGAATGCCTTCAAAGAGGCTTCAGGGGGGCAAAGATCTACAACCAAGCAGCACTAATCGTATTTCATACTACTTAGATCTACCTGTATTTTGTATTTTATGATGAATTATATATACTTGCTAACGTTCGTGTTAACCAACGAAACCTGCATACAGATGCATGCATATCTCGATATATATGCATCTCGTAGGTGCTGTCTATTTATTCATACACCTATTTTATTTTACTTTATATTCTGTAAATTACTGTAAAAATGAGTGTGAATAAATCATTTATTATTATTATTATTATTTATTACTAAAAGCTCTAAAGTCACACACTTGTGAGGCTAGACTGCAAACTCTCCCTAAGACAACTGGCTACGAACAATCAGGTTACTATCATAGATAGATAGAGAGATAGTTTATTCATAAAAATTTTCAAAAATGTTCACAATCGTCAGGTACATAATACTTATTTAAAATTAATATACAAAATACAAGAAATACAAGGTACATAGGTATGTGCATGAGATAAAGAAAAAAAAACAGAAAATAAAATCAAAAGGTCATATCTAACTCGCATGCACAGGAGGGCATGTGCAGGAGGAACTCCTCAGCTGTATAGAAGCAATGCTTCATTAGCATATCGTGAACGGTTTTCTTAAAGTTATTGTAGGTTAGCCCTTTGTAGCTATGTGGTAATGCATTATAAAGCTTAACTCTAATATATCTGTAGGAATCTTGGGTTTTCTTAATTCTACAAAGAGGTATGCAAATATTATTACTGTTTCTAGTTGAATATGTATGTATATTATTGTGCCGTGTAACGTCATCAGTCAATAATTTTTTATGAATAGATAAAAGGCACTCCTTGATATAGCAGCATGGTAGTGGAAGAATATTTAGTTTTTTGAATAGTGGCTTGCAATGAGAACGAGAGCTACTGAAGCTCATTATACGTATTACTTTTTTTGTGCTACAAATACTCTTTCTTTGTTCCTGCAGTTTCCCCAAGCTATTAAGCTGTAAGTAAGTATACTGTGGAACAGTGAGAAATAAGCCATCCTTAAATGTTGAACGTCTAACTGAGAACGTCTAATCATGTCGAACTGTATCGAAAGCTCTCGTGAGGTCATAAAATCGAGCGTGGCTGGTTGATTGATTGTCAAAACCATCCAGTATAGTGTGACAAAGTTCACAGATTGCTTCGATAGTGGACTTTCCAGTTCTGTATCCAAACTGATTAGCACAAAAATTTTAATTTTTTTCAAAGAAGTTTAAAATCCTCATCTTTAGTATAATTTCTAGGATCTTGCCTATTAGGGGTATGATGGAGATGGGTCTGTAATTCTCTAGTAAGTTGGCATCTCCCTTTTTATAAACTGGCGATACCCTCGATATTTTGAATATATTCGGAAAAACACCATTATTCATGCAGAGGTTTATGAGGTCTGCAATTGGTTGATCTAGTGTATCAACAACTGTTTTTAACAAAATGGCATTCAGACCAAAACAATCCTTTGACTTAGAGTTCCTAAGATTTACAATAATGCTTCGAACCTCTTGTGCATCTGTTGGATGTAAATAGAGTGATTTATGATTTATATTAATTTTCTTGAAGTCATCAAAATTCATAGTTATGTTGTCTGCAGTTTGAGAGTTCTCAATTAGATTTTGTATAACATCTTGGAAAAATTGTGCAAATTTGTCTGCAGAAATGCAATTATCAGAAGAAAGTGCCTTGTTTTGGTTCTTATTTCTGCCTAGGTTGGCGTTTATGATATTCCAAGCAGTTTTTTTGGATATTATCTGACTCGGATATATATTTGTTATTGAGTTTTACTTTTTCCATGTTGATCATGGCATGATACTTTTTCTTAAAAATCTCAATAGTTCAAAACTAGCTTTAGATTTGGTAACGTTAAACATTGTCTGTGCTGTTAGTTTGGATTTAAGATTTTAATTTGGTTTTCGTGATGTGGCTGTTCCCTCCTACACTTATTTCTTTCTCAGGAAAATTGCGTAAATAAATGTCTGATAGAGTATTTGTGATAGTTTGGGCCTGATCCTCAATGTTAATATGGCACAATTTCCAATTTGTTTGAAGAACTTCGGTTTTAAAGTTGTCAATAGCTTTTCTAGTCATAGGACGACAGACAAATCTACTATTTATAGCTTTTACTGAATGATTGACTTTTAGAATTATGCCCTTATGATCTGACATAAAAGGTTCCACTACCTTTAAAATAAAAGTACTTGTATTTAAGTTAGTGAATAAATTGTCTACTCTAGTACTACTGGTCTCAGTGACTCTGGTGTCAGTGAAGACCTGTTCAGCCAGATCATAGGATGAAAATATGTTTCTACAGTCCCTAACTGGGTTATCATTAGTTTTAAAATTGAAATTAAAATCACCTACTACAATAACTTTAGAGTTATTACTAAGCTTTTCCTCTAGAAGAGCTTCTAATTTATTTAAATATAGTTCCAGGTAACAAGGGTAACAAGGGAATCAAAGGCAATGAAGAGGCGGACAGCCTTGCCTAGGAAGGCGCAAACACTCAATTTTGAAATTGAAATTGTTTATTGAAATAGGAATCCTAATATACATACATTTTTACAAGTCCTAATTAAACATAATAAATAATTAAATTAAAAATAATTGTCAGTAACATTTATTCCTCTATAAACAAATGTTTATTGGGAAAAAAATAGAAACATAATAAATAAACCATATAGGTATAAATTCAATAATAATAATAATAACCAAATTGAAATTATATGAGATTATTCTAGTAAGTAATAAGGTAAATATCAAGGTAAATATCAAGTGGTACACTGTTCAAGTTGATCTTATCTGTTATTTTGATTTCAAATAGCAAGCAAACCTCGATGGAAGATGGAGTTCATAGATTGGGAATACCGTGTACGAGAAACATAAAGATTGGTACTGCCTCGCGTAGGATAATCGTGAATTTCACTGGTGAATGTGATAAACTGATTAAAGTAAGCAGGTGCTTCGCCACATAAAATTTTGAAGATGAAAATCATAGAGGAATAGAAAATTCTATCCTTAACTAGGAGCCAATCCAAAACTTGATGCATAATTGTGATGGGAGTAAATCTGTTGCATTTCAAAATAATTCGCATTCGTCTATTTTGCAACTTCTGCAAAGATTCAATACTATTATCATCAAATAATGATAACAGGCTGGCACAGTAGACGTAGTGGGGTTGGATTATTGTGTTATAGACCCTTATACACTTTGGGAAGCTGAGATGGCTACTGACACAAGTGAAGAAAAATAATTTTTTTGCTATTTTACTGTGGATGTATTGAAAATGATCCCTGAAGTTTAATGTGTTATCGATCATAAAACCAAGGTATTTGATTTTTTGAACAATCTCAATGGGCTCATCATAAATTTTAATTATAACTGAGTCGATGTCAATTTGATTGATTTTATTTCTTGTGGAAATAATCATTGCTTTAGTTTTAGAACAATTGAGTTTATTTGTGTTGAGAAAAAAAAATATTTTATTCAAAATATAATTCCATTTCATAACAGCTTGAGATAATTGTTTATCACTTACAGCCAACAGAGTATCATCTGCAAACAAATTCAGAAACTCACAGTCTTCAATGTATTGTATGTCGTTCAGATAGAGTATAAAAAAGAAGGGGTCCGAGTACACTCCCTTGTGGAACACCTGTATAAACATATTTCGCACCTGAGAGTGTACCGTTAACTGATCAGACAAGTAACTCTTGAACCAATCAAGAACCTTCCCTGTTATACCGTAATACTCTAATTTAGAGAGCAAAATTGGAATATCAATTGTTTCGAATGCCCTTTTGAAGTCCAAGAAAATGGCAACTATGTATGTATTTATCTTCATCGACGATTTTTTTCTATGTTGAAACCGTGAGCTGCAGAGCTGTTTCACAAGAATGTTTTTTTTTTCTGGCCTGGAACCCTTCTGTGGTCTTTCCAAAGCCCACATCAACGAAGAGTTTCGGCGCTGGGAAGCTGACCAAATTAAAACCCAGTGGAATAAGATTCCAGGGCAAAGACAAACGAAAAGGCTTCTGAGCCAAAGAAAGCTGAACAGCTTCTCGAGTTGGACAAAAAAGACTTGAAACTGGTAACAGGACTGCTCACCGGAGGTATCACCTCAAAAAAATTGATAGAGACAATGAACTGTGCCGTTACTGCGAGAACTTCGCTGAAATTGCAGAACACCTGCTTTGCGACTGCCAAGCGCTGTTTTGCAAAAGGTTTAAGTTCCTCAAAAGAAGGGGTTTCACTAACGCCCTCAGACATCAAGAGCTTAGCTCCCAGGAAACTGATTCTCTTCGCAAGGAGTCTCGGAATCCCGGGTCTGGAATAGATGAAGGTTAATGTACAAAAGACCTTACAGGTCGAGGTACGGAGTGGCTGAAGAGCTATATCGACCCCCCCTACAATCTACAAGTATTTTAGTTTGTTACTTTAATAATACTCCCCTTTCATTTACCAGCGATTTTCTCGAAAACGGTTAGCTGATTCAAAAACATGTAAGTGGCCAAAATTTCAGGTTTTTTCATGGCCAACTTAACGGTGATGTTTAAATTTAATATTTTTTTTGACAGAAATAGAAAATTTTGCCCATAAAAACTGTAGGCAAAATTTACGATTTTTCGCGCAACTTGCGATGTCTGTAGCTTGGAGGGGGTGAATTTTGGGACACATGTTTATGGGGAAAAAAGTCTTATTTTGACCCCAGGAATACGCCCTTATAATATTTGTATTGAATTGTACCTGTACATTTGGATACATTATATTATTACATAACCAAGATTCATTTTAATTTATTATTTTTGACGGATTATTGCGATCAAAGTGACATTGTCACTTTGATTGAATTACTTTGAACTGACCATTGTCATGGAAAGGCTATTGTGATAATTGAGCCCAACTGCAATGCAAATATGTTTGTCAATTTATGTATACCGAGTGATGAGCATTTAGATTGAAAATAATGGATTTTTTATCAAAGTAATGTTTTCCGTTCAAATGAGAACTCTTATTTATTATAAAAATATTACTTTTCAATTAATTCTATAACAAAACTTTACTAAATATCAAATATCTTTCAACGAGTTATTATTATTTTAATTATTAATTATTAAATTATAACATGAATCAAATCTTGGAAACTAAATAATTGTTGTGTTTCTCGAACTTGCAATATGCAAGGGGTTTTGTGAAAATGTCTGCCACTTGATCATCAGAGCAACAATACTAGATATCGATGACTCCTTCATTCACCTTTTCATTCATAAAATGAAAGCGAACATCAATATATTTGCTCCTTTGATTGATCTGCCCATTTCGTATCAATTTCATGGTGCTTTTATTGTCAATGGGTGATTTTAAATAAATTAACTTCTTAGTGCATTCTGCAGCGGCAATATATTCTGCCTCGGTACTAGATAAGACCACAATCGGTTGTTTCATGGAACACCATCATACAGGTACTTTGCAAAACATCACAACATATCCACTGTTACTTTTTCTTTCTTCGGAGTCTCCTGCCAAATCTGAGTCAAAGTATGCTATTAATTGTTTATCGTTTGAATTTCTTGAGTATTGAATTTCATAATATTGGGAGTGTTTCAAATATTTCAGGTTTTTATTTACGGTTACACACACTTCAAAGTGACAATTGCCACTTCGAATTGACAATTGTCAGTTCAAAGTGACAATTGTCAGTTCAAATTGACAATTGTCAGTTCAAAGTGATAATCTTCAGTTCAAAGTGGCAATTCCAAATGTTTTTGAAAAATATTTTGTTATTGACCCTTTTACGCTTTCATAGTGTTCATTTACCAGCTTTTAAAAAATAATTTAATTTTTATGTAAGAATTCCACTCAATTAACATTTTTTTATAATTTTAGACAATTACTTAATAAAATAGGCTATTCTATCATGATTTTTTACATTCGTGACTTTTTAGCCCTTTGATCTTGTATTAATTTATCCTTCAGATTTTGGAGCAGGCCCTCAACAAAATACAACTGTAGAAGATGATGAAACAGATGTCGAAAGGGACAATCAAAAACCACTTCAGTGTGACTTTTGTTCAAAGTCTTTTCCAAATAGTCGTCAATGGAAGATTCACGATAGGATTCATACAAGAGAAAAGCCATTTCAGTGTAATTTTTGTTCGAAGTCTTTTTGGCAGAGTAGTACTTTGAAGAACCATGAAAGGACCCATACAGGAGAAGCACCATTTCAGTGTAACTTTTGTTCGAAGTCTTTATCCGAAGTAGTACTTTGAAGACCATGAGAGGAGTCATACGGGAGAAAAACCAATTCAGTGTAATTTTTGTTCGAAGTCTTTTACAGAAAATAGTAATATGAAGAGACATGAAAGGACTCATACAGGAGAAAAACCATTTCGTTGTAATTTTTGTCCGAAGTCTTTTGTGCAAAGTAGTAATAAGAAGAGACATGAAAGGACTCATATAGGAGAAAAATAATTTCATTGTAATTTTTGTTTGAAGACTTTTTCGCGAAGTAGTACTTTGAAGAACCATGAGAGGATTCATACAAGAAAAGAACCATTCTAGTGTATCTTGTTTATGAAGTTGAAGAAATGTTGAAAACTATAGACCATCTCAAAAATCATAAAAAAATCAATTGCAAAAATAATTTCTCATTTTCTCGAAACCTTAAATCTTTTCAGTGATTGCCAACATGATTTTAGAACCGGTCTTGCAATAGAAACAGGGACCATACAGTGTATTCAATATATCACTGATAAAATGGACACCTAGGAAATAGTATATATTATGTTTGATCTTACACGGTCTTCTGACACCATTGGGAGCTCCTTCGTGTCAACAAAACTATACTAACTGGTTTATTTCATTTCTAGAGCGCAGAAAATTCATGATGAATATGAGAATGATATCGGTAGAAAGTCTTTATGTATGCTGATGACACCTGGATAATTGTCTCAGATGTCTCAAAAACAATTTTAGCACAAAAAATCGATACTATACTGTAGAATTCAAAGATTGGTGTTTCAAAAATAGGCTCACTATAAACAACAACAAAACAGTGGGCATTGAGTTCTACAACAGATACAGAACACCAACAATTCAACACATCTCATTTGAGGGGAGGTCATTTGAATGATCGAAATTTACCGAATTTCTAGGCACGCAGTTAGACTGCAATCTTTCTTGCGAAAAGCAAATATATAGCATATCCAGTAAGCTGAATAGATGCTACTTTGGAAAATATGCTTGACGTTGAATCTCTATTGAATCTATACTATGCTTTTGCATATTCAGCTATATCATACAGTGTTGTTTTATGGGGCCAAGCCTCTGACATAAAACGTATTTATTTTACAAAAATGAAACATTTGGCATATTTCGGGATGTCCTACAAAATCTCCTGCTAAGATACTTTTAGAAATTATGGTATTCTCACAGTATCATCCATATACATAATGAAACTAATGACATTCATTTATATCAACGAACATTGTGATACCTACTCACGATCACAATACAAAAAATAAAAATAATATGGCAAAACACTCTTAAAAAAAAAAACACCGAATACTGCAGGTAGTCACCTCCTCAACAAACTTTCTTCTTTCTTGAAGAGCTCGAAATGTTTAGAGGTTTTCAAATGCCGGCTTGAAAAACTTCTAAATTTTAACGGTTTATGCTATCTTCATTTTAGAATCAGTTTGTCTATTACACAAATATAAAACAAATTTTCCCTCTGCCACCTTTACCTATGCCACCCGACATTCCAATGATCTCAGACTACCTTTACCTACATCATCCCTCATTAAGGACTCGATTGTGTTTAATGGCCTCAAGATGTATAACCATCTACCACATCACTTGAAAACATTGGATTACATTCTTTCAGAAAAACTGTAAAAGACCTCCTCAGTGTTAGACCCTATTATAGTCTGCAAGAGTTTTACAATGGCAGTTTTTGAAAATATTTTTATACCTTTTTACCTTTATACTCTTTTCTTTTATTATAATTTACATGACATTGCCGTTTTATACTTTGTAGTGCATAGTCTTTCTTTTTTGTGTTGTTTCTAAAAGTATCTACAATTTTAATTTTCTCGAGATACTAACAGACTGTTTCCATAAATAATTTTAATAACCACTTCTTTCCTTAACGATAAATTACTTTGTCAATAAGATTACTTACTTTGGACAATAAAGCATATATTATTATTATTGTAGAGTTCAAAAATTATATCAGCTGTCTTAGCTATTATTATGTATTTACTCTTTTTTCTATATTTACTTACCTTCTCTTAACGCCGAATTATTCGCTTACTTTTTAGACCTTGTTCATGTTCAGTATTGTCATTTTACACTTTTATATTTTTTATATGATCCTTTCACCATCTTCATTCTTGATGTTACTGCTTTGAAATTTCATGTTAGAACTCATACGGGAGAAAAACGATTTCAGTGTAATTTGTGTTTGAAGTCTTCTACTCAAAGTAGTTCTTTGGGGGACCATGAGAGGGCTCATACAGGAGAAAAACCATTTCAGTGTTAACTTTTGTTTTATGTCAATGAATCATTTTTATGATATGGTTTTGAATTTGCAGTTCAGCAAATTGGGATACTATGAAATCAAAGGAAACAGCCTCAGATGGTAACAAAATATATCTTAGAAAAAAGCACAATATGAAAATATACAATGAAACTAAATCTGATACAATAATAATACATTTTCGTGGTTGTCAGGGAAGCATAGGTAGTCTATTATGTTTATATAATGTCTGAACCACTTACCTACTATTTCAGTGATGATTAATAAATAAAAACAAAATATATGATATACATTTTCTAGTTTGGAATGAAACTTCCTCAGGATTACAGAAAAACTTAAACAAGCCTCTGAAAAATTTGCCGAATGAAGAAAAAACAATTTTATTCAGATCACGCAGGTTTTATCACTCCTGATAACAAGGAAATTCAAAATATTCAAAACAGAAGGAATCAAAAGTTCCTACTAATTTCAGTTGGTAGCCAGTTTTATATATGCACATTCAATATGAAATGAAGCACTGATCGATGTAAACAAATATTTTTATTTGAGATTCTTCTCTTGTCCTTTTACCATTTTGAAACAAATAAACTGTTTGATGTGTGTGTGAATAAACATTCATTCAATTTATCTGTGGAGAGGAGATATCAGCGAAAGTTTTCTACATTATATTTTCACTAAATGAACAAAAATTAGAATTCCTTCATCAAAATAATTACTCTATTAATACCAAGTAGAATATACCATACCATTATTCCTTAATCTGATTTAAGTATCATTGATGTTATATTGACCTTATTTACATTTATATTTTATTTAAGTTATCTATTAAAAATCATAAAAATATGTTGATGTTTTTATTTTGTCACGCAGTTTTTAACCTAAATCTTCAATGAAAAAGTTATGAACATGCCCTTATGTGTTATTTTTTCATTGGTTTTATTTTCAAAATGTAAAGGCTTTTTTACTTAAGAAAATGACGTTTTTTTGGTAATTTTTTTATATTCAACAACACGACTCTCTGAGATGCTGAGAAATCGCAGTAGCTGCCTTTCTCGACATTGAAGGAGCATTTAACAATGCACTACCGATATATTTACACAGAGCAGCAATATCAACAAAGGGATATCAGAAACTGTTTGTAACTGGATCGAGGCGATAATCTCAAGCTTCCTCCACCAGGAGAAAATCGTGGCCAGGGCGGTGAGAGGCTGTCCACAGGGAGGAGTTTTATCACCCCTACTGTGGGCACTTCTCGTAGACGATCTGATCATGACTCTTACGGTGGAGGGAATCGAGGTTCAAGCCCTCGCTGGCGACATAGTTATAACAGTTAGAGGAAAGTTTGGAGAGGTTACATCGGACATACTCCAAGCGGCTCTCAGGACTAGTCCACTAGGTGGTGTGAAAAAGAAGAATTATCGGTCAACCCCAGCAAAACAGTGATAGTACCATTCACCAGTAGAGAAGGAGGCAAGAGTGAGTATATACAGAAACCTGTCGAGGTCAACGAGTAATAGGAGAGAAAGTAGTCGCAAGATCGAGAAAGAGATAAAATCCCATCCGATTCTAGAAATGCCACCAGACACAATGATCCCCCTATACAACTTTGACCTTATGAGATTCTCCTCCCAGGCAGAGACGAAAGAACGAGAACTCACAAGGGCCAATCTGCAATGCTACACAGACGGCTCCAAAACGGAAGACGGAATTGGGGCCGGAGTACATGGAGTACAACCAGAATTTAACCTTAAGCTGGATTTATAGTTAAACGGACTATAAACGTAGACGCACTGTATACGTAACAAACGGACTGTAAAATATTATTAAATTTATAAATCGACGCAACGGAATTTTTGCGCATGGGTAGAAGTGATAGTGACATTCAACATAACCAACACATTGTACTAATCATAAACAGCCTGTGTTGGTTTGGATTTGTATTATATTCTAAATATTTATCTATGCCTCGTTTTCTGTGACACAATGGATTATGAAATACATGAAGGTATGTTTCTTGGTGCCGTGGGACTGTGCAGTAGCATTGGAAAAGTGTCGACAAACTCGAAGAACAATAATTAAGACGTTACAAAACAAGACCCCTAAACCGTAATAGAAAAGTAGAGACTGCCTACAATAATTTTTTAAAGATGAAGACTGCTGATCCAGATCAATTTTTTAAGTATACGTGAATGACTGTTCCAGGATTTGATGAATAATTAGGTCTTGTTAAAAACATCACACATAATGCTTTAGGGCATGTTTTTTAATTCACCAAACTGGTGTGGTTGAGCTGGAATGTAGTGAATGAATGGTGGACCAGAAAACGTAATTTTTCATGAAATTCACCTCATTTCAACCAGTAATATAAAAACGAGTTGGTATATTGTGTTGGAATCACTTTACAACTGACATTTGCAGTTTGAGGTTAAATCAAAACTAAAATAGGATCGACTGCAAATGCGAAAAAAAATCATATAATGGGTACATTACATTAAATGTGCATTTAGTATAAATAAATTCTTTCATCTAAAAAATTAGATTATAACAGGTATAAAGTTTTTTTCTATAAAAAATAAAACAGAAAAATTCCTCACGGACAAAGCAAAATTGGCGAAATATCACACAGAATTAGTCTAATATATAAAAAATATGAGGTCACCAACATAAAATAAGTATTTATTTTGGTATAATATACAAAACAAAAACTCTTCCAAAATACAATTGGGTAGGTATTTTAAATATCATTCATCAGAATCTGAATGGGTCCTTCTTCTTTTAGTGTCCCCCCTGATAGCATCAGCAAGATTATTGATGGCCTGAATTTATTTTTCTTTCAAAACTTTTTTTTCTTCCCATCTCATATCATCTTTTTCATCACGGGTAGCTCTTGATTAATTTTTTTCTAACAGGTATTGACTAACCGAAAGCTTTTTTTCCTTACTCTTATCTGGCTTATTCATATCTGAGCATTTGTTTTCTTTACTTGGTATTACTTCTTCCGTAGATTTCCATACTTGTTGAAAAAAGATTTTCTGTAGGAACAGTCGAGAGTTTATAGCCCAAAACTTGATCAAACTGTTCAAAATATTCCTAAGTTATTTTGGATTCTCCTGTGCTTTTCAATCTTTTGTCCTTATTGTTTGTGTAGGTTTGAATCTCAGATCCCTATATTTAGCATTCCCAGAAAATATATATTTTTTTTCTCATACTCAAAGAAATATCGTGCCAAAGTTTAGTTTTCTTACACTTAGGATTACAGAAAGTTTCCTCTTTTTGGAGCCTTAGTGAGATGAGAAGTTTTGTAGCATTTGAGTCCCACTTTTTTTTAGTTTCTCCGGATCCTTCCGGCTATTCAGTTTCGTTAGAACTCTCCTTTTTTTTGCTTCTTCGAGTTTTTTCAGGTATTCATTTGCATCTGTAAAATCAATTGATGGTGAAGGTTTTTTAAAGGTTGAAATAATTAACATTGGAAATTATTTCTATCTCCTCTGCAGTTAACTCGGCAGAAACAATTTCGCCTTCAACCTCCAAGTTAACTTGAAATAACTGAATTATTTCAGATTGAGCCATAATTTTAGAATTTTCTTGCGAGAGTCACACACAAGGCTCTGGCAGCGCACAAAACTTGTTTTGTTTGTGGCTCTGCGATCATAAACAAAACCTAACTAATAATCCATCCACCAAACTTACCATCCTTTCCAGTCGGTGGAAAATTCAAGAATTGGTGGACCAACCTGTTGAATTAAAAAACGAAAATGATTCGTCCACCACTTCCACCACAATAATATAAAAACGACTTGGTGTGCCCACCACTCTTCCACCACACCACGCAAGAAACGTAGTGTAAAGCTGGATTTATAGTTAGACGGACTGTAAATGTAGACGCACTGCAAAAAGATCAACTATATAATTTATGTACTCTTGTTTATAAATGAACGTAAACGCATGACGTAACGTAAGTGAAACGGACTGGAACGGAAGAGTTGGCCAACTTTCATCTTTTACACTACGTTTCTTGCGTCCGGACAATCAAAATACAGAATTATGTGGGATTTTTTTTACTAGACGTAATTATTCATTAAATACTGGAACAGTCATTCACATATACTCAAAAATTGATCTGGATCAGCAGTCTTCATCTTTAAAAAAATATTGTAGGCATTCTCTACTTTTCTATTACGGTTTATGGGTCTTGTTTTGTAACGTCTTAAGCTGGATTTATAGTTAGACGGACTGTAACGTAGACGCACTGTATACGTAACAAACGGACTGTAAAATATTATTGAATTTATAAATCGACGGAACGGAATTTTTGCGCATGGGTAGAAGTGATAGTGATATTCAACATAACCTACAAATTACACGAATCATAAACAGCCTGTGTTGGTTTAGATTTGTATTATATTCTAAATATTTATCTATACTTCGTTTTCTGTGTCACAATGGATTATGAAATACATGAAAGTATGCTTTTTGGTGCCGTGGGACTGTTGTTGTGTGCAGTAGCATTGGAGAAGTGTCGACAAACTCGAAGAATAATAATTATGCGACTAAGACGTTACAAAACAAGACCCATAAACCGTAATAGAAAAGTAGAGAATGCCTACAATAATTTTTTAAAGATGAAGACTGCTGATCCAGATCAATTTTTTAAGTATACGTGAATGACTGTTCCAGTATTTAATGAATAATTACGTCTTGTAAAAAACATAACACATAATTCTTTATTTTGATTGGCCGGACGCAAGAAACGTAGTGTAAAAGATGAAAGTTGGCCAACTCTTCAGTTCCAGTCCGTTTCACTTACGTTACGTCATGCGTTTACGTTCATTTATAAACAAGAGTACATAAAATCTATAGTTGATCTTTTTGCAGTGCGTCTACGCTTACAGTCCGTCTAACTATAAATCCAGCTTTAGTCGCATAATTATTGTTCTTCGAGTTTGTCGACACTTTTCCAATGCTACTGCACACAACAACAGTCCCACGGCACCAAGAAGCATACCTTAATGTATTTCATAATCCATTGTGACACAGAAAACGAAGCATAGATAAATATTTAGAATATAATACAAATCCAAACCAACACAGGCTGTTTATGATACGTATAATGTGTAGGTTATGTTGAATATCACTTCTACCCATGCGCAAAAATTCCGTTCCGTCGATTTATAAATTCAATAATATGTTACAGTACGTTTGTTACGTATACAGTGCGTCTACGTTTAAAAGATGAAAGTTGGCCAACTCTTCCGTTCCAGTCCGTTCCACTTACGTTACGTCATGCGTTTACGTTCATTTATAAACAAGAGTACATAAATTATATAGTTGATCTTTTTGCAGTGCGTCTACATTTACAGTCCGTCTAACTATAAATCCAGCTTTAATGTAAACCTGGGACAGAAGGCCACAATATTCCACGCAGAAGTCCGTGAAATTGAACTCTGCCTGCAAGAAATTCTGTCTGTGGGTGTGTGTGTGTGTGTGGGTGCGTGCGTTGGTGTGCAGGGTTGTGCCATAGACCATTTCCTTTGATGTTTGGTTTGCGCTTTATTGACCACGGACCTTCAACTCGAGATAGACACAGTCGCCAGTTCTAAATTGTTTTATTTGGAATAAGGCAATACTGTCAATAAAAGTGATAAGGTAAAAAAATGTATGAAAAATGAATAATCAATTGATAATTAGCTTTTGAAATCGAATATAGTGTTGAATGCTTGAGTTTTATGTAGAATAATATCATTTATTCCTTGAATTTCCTGATTAATTGTGAGATTTTGTGAAGTTGGCAATTCTGTGTCATAACAAACGTCATCATTCAAAATGACGGTTATGCCTAAGATGCCTAAAAACCCTTTGCCGTAACCCCTTCAGCTGTATATTTACAATTACCTTGATGTAGGTAACGAAGGGCATCATAATACCGACAGTTATCCCGGCCATTTAACTTGAGATGGGACTCCATCTCTCTCTAATTTTGTTTGTCTTGTCTAGCCTTCTCCTCTGTTAACTACTCTCTGTGGTTGTGCTATGTGTTACAAATGTAACATTTTTGATACAATCGGCTTGCCATGTTACAGTATTACTACATCTCATTAAATATGCCTAATGTGTTACATTTTCTATCTGACCAAAAGCGACATCTCTGAAGGTAAAGCGTCACTGAATGCTTTTTTTTTTGTAAAGTTTTCTGTTTGTTTATTCGCTCCCAGACTGTTCATTGTTATTGTATCGGTCGGTGAGGATTATTAAGGCAAATTGCAGAACAGAACGTGTGAATCTCTAAAATACACACTAAATAACTTTAGGGGAATAATACACGTTATACCTTTCAGCACACAGCTCAGTTAATAACAAATGAAATAACTGATAAAAATCTTTTTAAAGACAAGCTTTTATTTAAGCCGTGTACTAAAACGTATAAAATAAGTTTAAGTCATCGCTGACAATGGTTCAATTATTTTTTGTTCAATTAATTGGTTTCAAAAAGCTTGTCGTGCGAAGTGTTCATTAAATTAGGTACCAATTAATTTCATTGGAGAATGATTTGGTTGGTGAGTTACAACTTGTCAAAGTATTAATTTTATTACAATTTTTTTTGGATTTTTAGTAAGTTCGCCTTAATCAGTTCATTTCTAATAAAGCGTCGTTATTACTAGGTCTCTCCCCTGTAAGTTTTGAGCTGGAAGAAATCATGATGTCCGACTCCAAAAACTCCAACACACCAATTTTGAATAGAATCTGGCCATAATCACAAAACTCGTCCGTCATCCTTAAGTCGCCATCTTGAATTTATAGATTTTGACAAAAAATTCAAAATCTCCGACCGCGAAAACAGCCGCATACCAATTTTGAATCGAATCGGACCATAATCAGAAAACTCTCGTCCTCCGTCTTGGGACCGCCATCTTGAATTTATTTCGACAAAAATTTCATAATTTTCGACCCCGAAAACTCCCGTATACCAATTTTGAATCGAATCGGACCATAATCACAAAAGTCGCCCGCCACCTTGGAGCCATCTCAAATTTATGAATTTTGACAAAAATTTCATAATCTCCGACTCCGAAAACCCTCACATACCAATTTTGAATCGAATCGTACCATAATCACAAAAGTCGCCCGCCACCTTGGAGCCGCCATTTCGAATTCACAAATTTTGAAAAAGAATTCATAATCTCCGACCCCGAAAATCCCTACATACCAATTTTGAATCAAATCGGACCATAATTACAAATCTCGCCCGCCATTTTGTTTTTTACTCTAACAAAAATTCCATAATGCATTGCCACCGGAATCATGAACACCTGCCAAATTTCAAATTAATTGGACGACTAGAAGTCGGTCAACATTCACTTGTAAGATTTGATCCTAACTAACGAAATAACTGACAAGTGAAACTAAATAAAAGCTTGCAAAAATGCCCCTCAAGGGCAAAGTGACATGTCGGCCGAAATGGAGAGTGTTAAAGTGAGTTTATACAGTAGTAAAATAAAATAAGAAATAAAATAAAGTAAAATAAGAAGTAATAATTTTCAGAGTGTTTATAGAGCTGAGTAAATTAATGTAAAAAGTGAGAAAGCTGTCAATCGAAATTTGGGATTTTATGTAGTTACCTCAAACTTCAATGATGAATACTCGAAAATTTAGTCCCCGTTATTGTTTATTGAGTAAAATATAAGCCATTGTTGACAACACTACCAATATTATAAAATCTAGCAATTCAAAGACAAAAAAAAAATAAAAAAATGCCAGTGAACACACCGTTTTCCGGTTATAAAAACAAAAATATGATGATGACTGCTATTTATATCATGTCATGTATCATCCTATCTCCTCAATTTGTCTAAATTATTCAATATGTACATATGCCTAACAACTTGTCAAGTAAAATAAAATAAAAGATAAAAGTTAACCATCTTTTATTTTACTTCTTATTTTATATTACTTCTTATTTTATTTTATTTCTGTATAAACCTGTTATGGATGTTGTGTAGTTTTAACTTTTTAAATTACTTTATTTTATTTCTTATTTTATTTTACTTGCTGTATAAACTCACTATTAGTTTTTGATTCATTTGGATCCGTGATTTATCATTTATTCCTAGTTTATTTATTTTATATAATTTTATTTTGGTATTTCTTTCATTTTACCTACTACCTATATTGGTTAAAGTTGTAAACGAAACCAGCATTTTATTACAAACCACCGTCCATTCACTTATTAAGGGTGGGTATTATAAAACTATTTCGACAGATAACTAGAAGTTAACTTGTGGATGACGTCACATGTCAAAGTTAACTTCAAAATGTAGCAGTTAACTTTATCGGGTGGAACGGGTGTCGGTTAAAGTTAACTTTGTAGAAAATGGTGGTTTTCGATCGTCGACAATTCTCCTGCTCCTGTCAATATTGCATATGAGTCATATAACCTCAATTTTATTGTTTTGATTTTTCGTTTTCGCAAAATGTTAGCAAACGATATCCACGTTATTTTGAGGAACTTTGACCGATGATGAAGAAGATGCTGTGAATATTGTTGAAGCCCCTCGGCGACAAAGGATATTTAGGAATCGGTTAGACCATTTCACCTTGTGGAAGGAAACATAATTTAAAAACCGATTTCGACTATCAAGAGAGTCTGTACGCTTGGTAATGGGGCACATTGAAGCAAATTTACAAAGACCAACTAATAGGTCAGCATTTCTAGTACCTATTTAAATTCTTGTAGAATTATACATATTTTAGAAATCATCCTATATCGCCAGTAACACAAGTGTTGATTACACTCAGATTTTATGCAACTGGTTCATTCTTGGTAGTTGCTGGAGATTTTGGAGGTATTCACAAGTCAACTGCTAGCAGTGTTATTAGAAAGGTCACATGGGAAATTGCATTGTTATCCTCTATTTACATAAAAATGCCAGAGACTTTTGTGTAGTGTTATTCATTTCAAGACTCTAGTGAGTGGTGTATTTAAATCTTAAGACAATATCATTTGCGAAAACTCTCTTTGAAGGAGACAAAGTATGCTCTAAATTGCTTGCAAAAAAATATTTTTCGGAGTTTCTGTAAGCTTAGTGAAGTCATCGGGAATTATTTTGAAGAAATGTTACACATTATTATTTGTGAATGTTCGAATTAAAAATAAAACTAACAAAAACAGTTTTTTATTTCATTTAAAACAAACAAGATGGTGTGAAAATGTGTCCTTATCACCTAGATAAACATATATAGTCACTCTTTTCCATACTGTATGAATAATCTTGTATGTCGAGTAATATATATTTTTTCTCTTCTTAAGTCTCTTTTTTTTTCTTCTCAACTCTCTTCAAAGGTTCTCTTTTCACTTTTTTTCTTGGCCACACACACACAATAGTCAACATAATATTCACCAGGTAAACCAAATTTCATCGAATCAACAATCACAAGAGATTCGACAAGTTTTAAGTGTACAATGGCTAAAATCATATTAACATTAATGTTTGAAAAGTAAACAATGTGTCATCACCTAGATATACATGTTATAGTGATTTTCACTAAAATGACTTTTTAAAAATAAACTTTATTTTATACTTTGGTTACAAAAAATGATTTTGAATATGACAACTATTCGAAGTGCAAAATGGAAGTTTGAGATAGAAGTGCGTTCTTGGTTCTTGGGATCCTCTTATAGATGCGGTGGTGCTGACTCAGAACTGCGCCTTGTTTACGGCTTCTGGAGCGCACGTGGATAAATGCCGACTTGGTTTTGTCCTATTTGCTATTGCAACAATGTTGCAACTCGCTTGTGGAATTACTGCGTAGAATGCCTGGATTTTTGGATATAACATACATTCCATTCCATACTGTATGAATAATTTCGGTATGTTGAATATATCCCTTTTTTCTTCTTAACTCTGTTTCTTTCCTCACAACTCTCTATGAAGGTTCTGTTTTTCACTTTTATCTTGCCCACAGACGATACAGGAGGATTTTGGGAAGGGACTGATTCTTCTCCAAGAGCCCATCGTCTGTCTAAAAACTCGCTCAATCCTAGATTAGTCTGCACCAGAACGTTACGTTAATTTTCTCATTGAAAATGATGAAAACTTATTCCAGTACAACGGGATCGTTTTGCCAAGAGAAAAATTGTAGGTTACCTTTTTGCCTTCTTCTTCTTTTTATTTAAAAAATGGTATCTTTATATAACTGACATTTTGAAGCTCAAGTTAACTTGACTGATAAAATTAAAGTTAACTTCAAAACATATTTATAATACCGGCCCTAAGACGTTACAAAACAAGACCCATAAACCGTAATAGAAAAGTAGAGAATGCCTACAATAATTTTTTAAAGATGAAGACTGCTGATCCAGATCAATTTTTTAAGTATACGTGAATGACTGTTCCAGTATTTAATGAATAATTACGTCTTGTAAAAAACATAACACATAATTCTTTATTTTGATTGGCCGGACGCAAGAAACGTAGTGTAAAAGATGAAAGTTGGCCAACTCATCCGTTCCAGTCCGTTTCACTTACGTTACGTCATGCGTTTACGTTCATTTATAAACAAGAGTACATAAAATCTATAGTTGATCTTTTTGCAGTGCGTCTACGTTTACAGTCCGTCTAACTATAAGGGCCGGTATTATAAACATGTTTTGAAGTTAACTTTAACTTTATCAGTCAAGTTAACTTGAACATCAAAATGTCAGTTTTATAAAGGTACCATTTTTTAAATAAAAAGAAGAAGAAGGCAAAAAGGTAACCCACAATTTTTCTCTTGGCAAAACGATCCCGTTGTACTAGAATAAGTTTTCATCATTTTCCATGAGAAAATTAACGTAACGTTCTGGTGCAGACCAATCTAGGATTGAGCGAATTTTTAGACAGACGATGGGCTCTTGAAGAAGAATCCAGTCCCTTCCCAAAATCCTCCTGTATCGTCTGTGGGCAAGATAAAAGTGAAAAAGAGAACCTTCAAAGAGAGTTGTGAGGAAAGAAAATAGAGTTAAGAAGAGAAAAAAGAGATATTATTCAACATACCGAAAATTATTCAAACAGTATGGAAAAAGAGTGGCTATAAATGTATAACTATACTGAATATTCTGTTAAATATTGTGTGTGTGGCCAAGAAAAAAAGTGAAAAAGAGAATTTTCGAAGAGAGTTGAGAAGAAAAAAAATGAGACTTAAGAAGAGAAAAAAGAGATTTTACGACAAATCGAAGATTATTCATACAGTATGGAAAGAGAGTGATTATATATGTTTATCTAGGTGATAAGGACACATTTTCACACCATATTGTTTGTTTTAAATGAAATAAAAAAACTGTTTTTGTTAGTTTTATTTTTAATTCGAACATTCACAAATAATAATGTTTAACATTTCTTCAAAATAATTCCCGATGACTCCACTAAGCTGTACAGAAACACTGAAAAATATTTTTTTTTGCAAGCAATTTAGAGCATACTTTGTCTCCTTCAAAGAGAGTTTTTGCAAATGATATTGTCTTAAGATTTAAATACACCACTTCACTAGAGTCTTGAAATGAATAACACTACACAAAAAAACTGGAAAATTATACCAAATGGAAATATTTTCAGAAAAACTCCGAACACAAGTGTATATATAACCTCTGAGAAAACAGACAAAGTATGTCTGGTTTGAATTTTTGCCACTCTGGCGCTGGCATCTAATTTTTAAATTTTGAATTCCCAATTTTGTATTGTTCTTTTCTTTGGTAAATATTAATAAAAATATGGATAGACGAGCATCAAACTTCTCCAATGAAGAAATTGAATTTCTTTTGTCATTGGTGGATGAATTTAAAGACGTGGTGGAGTGCAAAAAAAGTGACACTGTTTTATGGAAAGATAAGGAGGCTGCTTGGGCTAACATCTCAAAAAAACTAGTGGAGATTGGTTTCCCCCCTAGGACGACTAAACAGTTGCGAGATAAATGGGGCAATTTAAAAAAAGAGACCAAAAAAAAGTATGGAGACGAAAAAGTTGAAAGTTTTAAAACCGGTGGTGGCCCAAAAAAAGTAATTAGGTTCACTCCCCTTGATGATAAAATTAAATCTATTATTGGAGTTGCGGTTACTGGCGATTCCAATCCATTCGACTCGGATACAAGTATGAGAGACTACACAGGTAAGTCATTCGTAAAATAATATTTGTATTGATTATTAGAAAATATTGACAATTACCTACTAAAATATTTCTTAGTAAATAGGCTTGTAAATAGAAAAGTCTAGATCTGTAGAGCATATGATATGTTGCAGGCCCTCAAGACATTGCAGACTGCCAAAATGACAAACACATGGCTGGGGTGGAGGAATTAAAAGAGGGAAGTAGTAGTATCTTCCATGCTACTAATTGGGCTTCATGGAACCCAGCAGCATTGAAGACCCCCAAAGCTTTTAAACTATCAAAAACACAAGGTATTATTTTTTTAACAACTGTTTAGAAGTGTCTCTGTGCGTCACATTGTTGAAATGGAATAGATAAATGAATATATAAACAAACCTTGATTGTTGCAACAACAAAAGTTGGTGTACAAATTTTTCATATGTCTTTAATTATTACAGAACTAAAAAACAAAGATGAACAGTTACCTCTAGGACCCACATGGACACCTAAAAGGTTACTTTTTGGAAACAAAATAGTTTTGAATGGTAATTTATGCTTATTTAATTACTTTAAAGTTTCTATTATACCTATTGCATGGGTATGGTCCTTCTTCAGCCCTGTTAACACGTTGAAGACGGCATGAGATCATGCGGATGCTGTGCTTGTTTTTAATGTGGTGCTGCATTAATGTGATGCCGCACAACATATTTTCACTCAGACGGTGTCTATCTCATCGGGACTCATAGTATAATGCTAAATAAATGGAAGGCGATCAAGCGCCGGTCCAGCGACCAACTTATATGAGCAGGACCAAGATTTATTAATTAGGATGGTTTTATTGGGCATCAAATTGAAAAAAAACAGAAAAATTAAAAAAATATTACCGGCTGAGTGACTTTTTTTTTTCTTTGTACAACCGTCCTCAACGTGTTAAGTAATTGTTAATTAAAATAGTATTTAAAGCTTTCTGTATTTTCAGAGCCCAACAGAATGAAAGAAAAATTTATTTGTATAAAAAATACTTCAATAAACCCCAAATTAATGGCTAATTTACAAAAAAATAAAGAAAATTCCAAGCCTGAAACAGTGACCAAGCCTGAAACAGTGACCAAGCCTGAAACAGTGACCAAGCCTGAAGAAAATTCTGAAATACCAACCAAGCTTCCTTTGGAAGATGTGGCAGGACCGTCAAGTGGCAGAAAAATGTTAAGTGTGAGAACACCAATGAATCAAAAGGGCCCCAGTATATCAGGTTAAAATACATATTATATTAAAATAAGATTTTATTCAGTCAAATTATTCATTTTCATTGATTACTTATGTATTGGAGTAGTAAGAGAAAAAATAAACAAAAATTTAACTGGATTCAAAACGCACAGAAGTAAAACTTAGTTTATAGAACAAACATTACAATATTATTCAAGCAAATTATGTTAAGAAGCTTAAAGGAGCGATCTTTAAGTAAACTAGAGTAAATTCAAATCCTATGTATCATTGGATTCAATTTTAAATAGCTTGGATAAAGGTATGTCTATATACTTAAAATTCTCCCATTAAAAAAATATATTTTTTGTCTTTTGTGATCTTTAACTATATTTTTCGTGATCATTTATACTCTTAAAACTTTATTGCAAAACTGCTCAAAAATTAAACGTCCAGAGCTTGTGTGCCCTCATCTATTGACTTTTGTATAGATTGTAAATATTGATACCTTAACAAATTTTTTGTATTTGTTGCAGGCATGAAGAAAAAGACAGCTTTGACGACTGACTGCCGAATTAAAATTAATGTTTTATCCGAGGCCAAGTTGGAGCTAATCAATATTCAAAAGGAATGTTTAAAAAGAGAATTGATAATTAAAGATAAAGAGCATGCACTCAAAATGGAGCACAACAAAGAAGAGCATGAAATAAAAATGAAAAAACACAAAATTGAGCTGGAAATATTGGAACTGGAGCTAAAAAACAAAAAAGGCTTTAGTTTTCTAATTAAAAAATAAATTTTTTCCAGTAATTATTTTTGTTTTTATAGAAATCACTGGCATAGTGAACGTTAAATGTAGGGCATCGTTAAATTTAATGCCATTATTTTTTTACATATTCCTCAATTATTTTGTACTATACACATCTTGCAAACCATGATATTTAATTAAGGTAGTGCGATGAAATGGTTCATAATAAAAATAAAGAAAATATATTTCTTTATTTTTTTAATTCATCAAAAAAGTTGCATCATACTATCAAAATACAATGGACAATTTGATGATTTGACATCAACAATAGATAACATAACATTAAAACATACATACAAATCAAAATAGAGTATTATATCTAGTCCTGCAAAAGTCTGGCTTTTACATATAACAAAACCAATTTATTTATAAATTTTGAAAGTATTCCTCTATTAATTTTGTCTCACCACATTACGATTCTGATTGTGTGGTATATTTTGATTGAAGTTTTCCAACTCTACGAATACATTTTCATCAGGTTCTTCGTCCCTCATATTTACTGCAATGTTATGTAGAACTGCAGTTGCTACAATAACTGCCATAGTAGTCTCTCTCTTTAACGTAGCGTCAAATGCAGTATGGGAAATCTTTTTCTCCATACAGCAAACTGCGTTTCTACAACATTTCTAGATCTAATTCGAGATTCATTGTAGATTCTTTCTGGTTTGATTTTGTGACTTTTCCAGAGGAATCATCATATACTCAGATGTCTTACCTGAGTCAAACAATAAAGAACTATTACCAGAGGCGCCTTCTTCAAAACGTGCCTTAAGTCTTGAATTAAAAAATATGGTATTGTCATGTGTGGCTCCAGGCCACCGAGCCACGATATCTCGAATTCGTAAATGACTATCAGCTACGGTTTGGACATTATATGAAAAGTATCCTTTTCTATTTCGATAATTTTTCGCTTCATTTCCCCTTAAAGTTACATTATATGTATAAATTACTTCATTACGTCTTTACAACTAAAATATTTTTTTCAGCTAATATCAGGAAATAATAGAATACATATCACACAGTAATTTAACTTTGTTTCAATATCCTTGAATGGTAAAACAGAGAATAAAACTGATACTTTTGTTACAATTATTAGAACTGCCGATTGAATCCTCATAAGAGTGCAGTCTATAGCACCTATTACATTAGGTAATCTTGAAATGTCATAAAAATCCCTTTTGATTTTGTGAATCTCTTCATCAGTCTCTGGCATTTTTATGTAAATAGACGATAACAATGCAATTTCCTGTGTGACCTTTCTAATAACACTGCTAGCAGTTGACTTGTGAATACCCCCAAAATCTCCAGCAACTACCAAGAATGAACCAGTTGCATAAAATCTCAGTGTAATCAACACTTGTGTTACTGGCGATAGAGGATGATTTCTAAAAATAAAAATATTTATAATTCTACAATAATTAAAATAGGTACTAGAAATGCTGACCTATTAGTTGGTCTTTGTAGATTTGCTTCAATGTGCCTCATTAACAAGCGTACAGACTCTCTTGATAGTCGAAATCGGTTTTTAAATTCCGTTTCGTTCCACAAGGTGAAATGGTCTAACCGATTCCTAAATCCTATGTCGCCGAGGGGCTTCAACAATATTCACAGCATCTTCTTAATCATCTGTTAAAAGTTCCTCAAAAATAACGTGGATATCGTTTGCTAACATTTTGAGAAATCGAAAAATCAAAACAATAAAGTTGAGGTTATATGACTCATATGCAATATTGACAGGAGCAGGAGAATTGTCGACGATCGAAAACCACCATTTTCTACAAAGTTAACTTTAACCGACACCCGTTCCACCCGATAAAGTTAACTGCTAGATTTTGGAGTTAACTTTAACATGTGACGTCATCCACAAGTTAACTTCTAGTTATCTGTCAAAATAGTTTTATAATACCCACCCTAAATCCAGCTTAAACAATGTACGTATGTATAGTTTCAAAAATCGACACCAGAGGGAGTATCCGGTATTTTGAATTCCCAATTCGTCATTGCTTGACCAAGAAAGAAAACAGAAATAATAATCAAATAACCGCCTTATGACCTCGATTTTTCCATATGCGCATTGTAGAAAAATTATAGATTTGTAAATCACCCAACATTTAAGCTGCCGAATGCATATGTCAAAAGTGACGCATGCGCATATTACTGAAAATACAGTTTGAGGAATTCTAGGTTGGCAACATTGAACACCGGCTTGTGCTGTGGTTCGCTTAGAAAATAAAATAAACTTCACAACTTTCGTGGTGCAGATTCAGATTGCATATATTTCCGAGATAATTTGGTAAATTGAATTGCTCACCCAGAGACTAACCGTTTGACTGTACTTACTTTTTTGCCTCCTGAACAGAATCGACCTACTTCAAATGAAGAATTCATAACCTCATTTTCACCCACTTATTAAATTATGACAAAAACTGTTTTGAATGGCTTTTATTTCTACTAGAAAAGGAAAAAATAGTACATATTTTGGGTTGTATTTATTACATAAATAACAAATTCAAAAGTGATATTTTACAGAGCAACGTTTAAAAAACATTCAATTATTTTCTCTTCTGGATGCAATTTATAATAATACTGTTTTAATTTCAACAGGGAAGGAGCGATAATGTCATCAAAACATTACGAGTGCTCAGTAAATTCAATAACAGATATCGGTAAACATGAGGAAGAGTTATTTGCCCCAAGGAATCACTTTGATGGTATTCATGATATTCTCAAAGGAGAAATAATAAAAGAAGAGCCCACCGAAGTCAAATGGTTGATTGAAACTGGAGTCTGTGACGAAAGCCGCCAAGAGGTGGGACAGGGCAGAACATTTAATGAATCGGTTCCCAGCAATCTCAAGGAAAATCCTAGGGAATCGAACCATTCTCTGACTCGTAAGTTCCCTTAGTATTTGCCTATAGAATTTTGCTTACAATTTCGTAAATTCACAGTGTTATTGTTTCTCTATGGTTCTTAATTCATGCTATAAATCATCCGCATCATATTTTGCATTATCTCTGTCATCATGTCAAGGGTTGTTGTATAGATTCCCCCCCCGGGGGCATTTGGATGTTCTGTTTTATGCTTGTTTGAAGGTTGTAGACGATGTGGTAACTTGATTACTATCGTTTCGGACGTCCATTGTCTTAATGTATTTAAAAGGTTTTCACGACGTTTCGAATGCTTGTATCTGCAATCGTCTTCAGGTGAGGTCAGTATTCACCTGAAGACGATTGCAGATACAAGCATTCGAAACGTCGTGAAAACCTTTTAAATACATTAAGACGATGGACGTCCGAAACGATAGTAATCTGTTTTATGCTGCTGGGAATGTGTTCCCACCTTCAACCATAGCTCTTTTTAAATTATCTTGAATTTACTGTTTTTCATCATTAGATTTTATTTTTATACATTATACACAATTTATTATTTGTTTTGCTATATTTGTTATTTTTTGTTTTGCTATATTTGTTATTTTTTGTTTAGATTATATATATATATATATATATATATATATATATATATATATATATTATTTCTTTCCCACTACCATTACTTGTGATTACCAATTGGTGTTTGTAATGAGAACAATAAATAAGGTCTCCACATACGATGAGATCAGTATCCCTGCATGTTGCGATACAATTGGCGATACAAATATATGAGTTTTGTATCAAGTGTCAATGTCTCCACACACGCTGGAATAGTGAATAGTGAAACATCAGTTGTTACGCACAACACACACGTTACAAGATTTTGGTTGTCGCAATGACACACCAAGTATTTGACTCCGGCTAAACACAAGTGGAGGTGGGAGTTGGTGTAATTGATATTATTTTAATGGGCGCCAGGTGACTTCACCCTTTGAACACTCTTTCCGTACTCAAACAACAAATCACCGGATTTTATCTAGTATAAATGTGTCAATTTATAGTTTTAGTAAATCAATCAAATCATTTTCTAATAAGAGAAAAAGCATAGTATTGCCAACCATTAATAAACATATATTCACAATAAAATACAATATAAGTGGGACATCGGTAGATAAACAAAAATTGGTACAAAAAAAATTACAATTTCCGGCAGATCAAATGACCTAGTTGAGCAGAAATTAGCGATTATTAAATCACTCAGTAGTGTAAACAAACTCAATATACCCCTAGTGTCCTAGCTTGGGTCCAACGCTATTAGCACGAGTATGGTTAGGTATTAATAAATTTAAAGTGACTGATTAATTTCCGCTGTACAAGTTGCTAGAATTTGGTGGAAATATAGATTCAAAATAAAACCCAATTCTCTCCTTCCAAGACTACTTGCGTATTCCCTGGGATTGACTATATCGGCTCGTGGCTGGTACTCTAATTCCAACGAGCAATCAACAGGAGTAAACGGATCCCAGACTTTCTGCCGTGGGCAAAAATCGCTTGATCCTGCCGTAGGACAAAATCGTCAAGCCTCGCAGCCGTAAATAAGAACCCTTAAAAAAATTCCCAATCAACATCGAAACCACTTATGAAAATAAATCCTGACGTTCACGGATTTCTTATACATCTTGGCAACATTATATTTTAGAAATTATGCTGAGCAATCAAAATAGTATGGTTGTACCATGAGAAAATAAATTCTGGAAGGTACAGGTTTATTGTGCATCTTGGCAACATTGCATTTTGTAAATTATGCTGAACAATTGAAATACAGATGCACCATGAGAAAATGAATTCTAAAAAGTTCGGATTTATTGTACATCCTGGCAACATTGCACTTTGAAAATTGTGCGAACAATTAAAACAGTATAGATGTAACATGATAAAATAAATTCTGGAGAGTACGGATTTATTGTACATCTTGGCAACAATGCATTTTAGAAATTACGCGAACAATTAAAACAGTGTAGATGAGAAAATAAATTCTGGAAAGTACGGATTTATTATGCATCTTGGCAACATTGTATTTCGACAAAATCATGTCGACACTAAAAATAATATAGATGAACCAAATAAAAAAAAGGAATTCTATGAATCACGACCTTTGTGTACGACTTGGCAACATTGGAAAATAACGTAATTCGAAAGTTTCCAAAATTATAAACTTTCCCCACCATCACTTAATTTCTGAGCATAATTGCAACACTGTACAGCTAACGTGTGTCCTACCAATGAATGAAGAATAAAATTCCACCCCATACTCGACAAATTTATTGCCGAATAAACCGTAAAAATGAAAATTACCCACTTATTTATAAACGAATCATTGATGAGTTGGATATTATGTGTACCGTTCTTGAAAAGCCAAGTATACAAAATATAAACTCAGTTGGTTAGAGCGTATGGCTAGAGATCATAAGGGCGTGGGTTCGACTCCCACTTGAGGATGCTTTTTTTTCTTTAATTTAATTCGTCCACTATGCCACAAAATTCCCTTCTTTCATGTATTTCTTTCGGACACAATATTTCCACTTTCACATTATATATTTGGCTAAAATCTTATCAGTGGTTAGAGATCATCTTCCTGAAGCTGCTATTGAAATCGTCAATTCACGATGATGTTGGGTGAAAGGTAACGGATCTCGACGGCCATTTGATAAGTACGTTTGATCTTCGATTCATTTCTAACAAGAACATTAAATTAAATTATGGAAGGAAAGGATTCACGAGTGTGTGTCGATTCCTATGTCCTCGAATGGCTCAGTTGGTTAGAGCGTATGGCTAGAGATCATAAAATCGTGGGTTCGACTCCCACTTGAGGTTGCTCTTTTTTCTTTAATTTAATTCGTCCACTATGCCACAAAATTCCCTTCTTTTATAAACTACTGTTTCACGATGGGAAGAATAACATATGTACTGAAATACCAGAATTAATAAATCGTAGTGAACATTATAAACATGGAAAAAAAATGTATACAATTAGTAACAAATAATGAATAAATATGAGGAAAGCCCACAGAAGAACAAGTCTGTGTGTGGGAATCTTATTGTAGAACAATAAAGTAATCTAGCTAAGTAAATAAACTGGGAAAAGTCACTGAAGGTTAAACCTGTGCGTGACATAAATACACAAATCAATATGAGATGAAACAATAATGGTAATAAATATAAAATTTTACTAATTAAAATCAAGGAGTAAAATTATTAAGATCGTCTATAGATATAGATAAAGCAACAGTAAAAATAATGGTGATAAATATAACTTATACTAATTAAAATCACGAGTAAAATCATTGAGATTCACAATAGATATAGATAAAGCAACAGTAAAAATAATGGTAATAAATATAAGTTATACTAATTAAAATCAACGAGTAAAATCATTAAGATCGACAAGTCCGATAAATAAAGTAAAATTGAATACAAGGTTTTTTTAAGTAATAATGAAATGTATCTGAATAAAAGGACTACTCACGTGAAAAGTCAATGATTCTCATCCATTAAGACAATGGACATCCCAAACGAGAGTAATCAAGCTACTACTTATCATGCAACATGTAGTGATACTGATCTCATCGTCTGTGGGGGCCATTAGCTACACCTGTATGTATGTATGGGAATCTTTGAAATATTGCACACATATTAAGAACTGATGAGAATACCATAAATTCATAGCTATAACCTGCTATTCTCACCAACATCGACAGAAAACAATTATTTACATTAAAAAGATTTGGCGAATGCGCTGGCTGGTCTCAGCACATTCACCAAAATTGTATACATATTTAATCCCATGTAAATGAATCAATCAAAGAGTTTTTCTCCCGTAGTCTTTTTTAGTATTTTTTGAATTTCCACCTATGTAGAAAAAGCGTGGGGGGCTCTTTACTCAGTGATATCGAGATATTTTTTTAAAGGAAATTTTTTGGTCAATGTCTTATTATTTTTAACTTTTTAGTCATTGCTATACAGGGTGATTCAAAAGTACTTTGACAAACTTCAGGAGGTGATTCCTCACAATAATCTAATATGAATTGTCCAAAAAAATATATGTCCGGAAACGCTTCGTTTCTAAGATACAGGGTGTTCAAAGTTTTATTTTCGTTTTTTTTTTAAATAACTTTCGAAATACTGACCTTAATTAAACGAAAATTGGTATTGAGAGGTTTTTTGAGGTGTCGAATTCGAATCTGATGTTATTATTGCTCTTACTCGTAGGGAGCGCCACCAACACGTCTTTTTCTTTTTTGAAGATTCATAACTTTTTTTAGCGTACTCCTATCACATTTTTCAGTAAAAAAATAAAAATAAAAAAGCTACTCTTGTTACAAGTCACTATAAGCAACCGTTTTCTAGATATTTGGACTTGAAAACTGGAGTTTTATAAACTAGTGACTTCAAATGTCCCCAAAAATAAAAATCTAGCGCGTCTAGATCTGGGGACCTTGGTGCCCACGCCTGATTAGTTTCTTCTACACCCCTACCGATCCATCGATTTGGATAGACAGTGTTAAGGAATTCCCTGGCTACAACGCTAAAATGGGCCGGAGCCCCATCATGCATAAACCACATGCGAATACCAATTTCTAATGGTACATTCTGAAGTAGTCCCGGTAATTCATTTTCTAAAAAGTCTCTGTAAGTTGCGCCATTCAGTCGGAATTGAAGAAAGAAAAGACCTATCAAGTAATTATCAATTATTGCCGCCCATACATTTACAGAAAATTGATACTGATAATGTCTTTCACTAACTGCGTGCGGATTTTCCAGAGCCCAAACATGGTTATTATGAAAGTTTGTGATAGCATTTCGGGAGAAGTTTGCCTTGTCCGTGAAGAGTACATATCTTAAAAATTGAGAATTTCCAGCCAATTTTCTCAAAAACCAATGACACAGAGTAATGCGGAAAGTCTCGTGGCAAAAGAGCTTGAATCCTTTGAATATGGTTTGGATAAAATTGTTGATCGTGGATAATTCTCCAAAGTGAGTAGAATTGAGAGCTTCAGCAATTATTCTTGTACTTGTTTCTGGATTCTCGTCGAGAGCGTTCAAAACAGCTTCTTCCAATTCTGGGGTTCGGGCTACTCGTGGTCTTCCAATAATATCAGCTGCCCTCTCAAAGCTACCTGTTTCTGCCAAACAACGGAAGAGACTGGTAAATGTTGGAGCTGAAGGTGTAACGGTACGATTTTTACTGAAACCTCACATGTGAATAATAAAAGACTAGACCTTCAAAGATTAACTGTATTCAGTAACTCGTATAGCCAATCATCACTGTTTACCTTGAGAAAATAAATTTCAATTCACTGTCGAATATTCTCTTCGTCCTGCGTAAACCCTCCTGCGAAAGCTCAGGTCTCAACACACAGCGAGATTAGTCTCAAACCTTGATACTTGAATTATTATCCGGAAGTCCAAGTAGTTATATGTCTGCTGAATTCTAAGTTCTGATCGATTCACTAGGGAATTGACATTTGTGTTCTTCAGTTGTGAGAGCCCTCGAGAGTGGCGGTGCTGGATTTTTGTTACGGGCTTTGTGCCTAACAGGTTGATATTGTGCTCTTCTAATGTGTAACGCCAATTTCATTCAGATCAATTCCGAATTATGATTGATAACAGGGGGACAGAGGATCTGAAACAACATATTCTTAGGTTAGGACTGTATTGGGTATTATGATATGAATTTTGAAAAGAACGATAGCTGTCAGAGGGGGTATAAAAAAAAAGAATATGCTCCAACTTACTTGATGTGCGATTCCTAGTCCTTGTGAATTTATTGGATGGGTGTTTGTGTGATTTCGCCAGGTTTGTTTTCATGTTGTCTGTCATTCAGGAGTCGGAAGTGGTCGGCGTTACTCGGCCTTGAATTATCGTCTTTGTGAAGTCGTTCGCACCAGTTTTGGTTCTGATTTAAGTGGCCTGGATGAATAGTTTCATCATTCGCTGTTCATGGTACTTTTGAATGATGATTGGGATTTCTTTCTGTTGAAATTGAGGTATTCGTCGCGCGTGGGTGGCGAGATAACCAAATTACACTCGTTTCCTGGTGATTGAAGGTACAGATTTTGGCCTGATGATTGGTTAGAAAGAGGCGAGTGTATCTCACACCTCAGTCCACCTATCGGAGGATACTTGTACCTTAAACGCTAAAGTGCCATAGGCGGAGCCTATTTCACGAACAAAGTCAAATGTATGATTGAATGTTTTCGGAAAGGAATTTTTGTTTAATTTTATTGCTCAATTTTGGTTGCAACAAACCCATAATGAATATTGTTTCTGGTTGATAGGTGTATATCCGTAATATAACTTTGATTCGATTTCTTGACTTCCAGGAAATCGGAAGTGAGTACTTTCCTGCTGGAATCTGATTGGCCGTTGATTCCTGCGACAGCGGTGGAGTCATGCGTCCCCGGCAGGGTTGTTTTTTTGAATAGGTAGAAATAGGTGAAGGTTTTTTTTGTATCCCCCTCAAACTTCTGTAGAGTTCCATTTTTGGGAGACAGAAAAGGCAAAACGTGATTACATGCTCTCTTGTGAAATTCAAAAGGAACTTGTGGTATAGTATGTTTTATCCAGACATCCCTTTCGAGGATTATTTTCCACAAGTTATATATTGAGTGAAGTTGGTGTCGATATTGTTTTTGGTATTTGATGATGGTCATCAATTGAACGAGGCATTTCACTCACACTCTTCCGAGGATTATTCGGATTTCACGTGAGTACGACTTTCATTCATCGATTTTTCATCGAATTCTGTTTTTAAGATTCGATAGCGAGTCTTATACGTTTTCTCCTATTCTAGAACTTGCATGAGACACTAAAACATAATCGATGGATTCCTGGTAATTTTTTGATCGCTCAAAACCAGGCAAATTTGGTGGAAATCGATTGGAACTACATTTTCCGTTTTCCACGATCCTGTTTTGTCTTAGAAACCCTTCGAAGCTCGAAGGTGAGTAATCAATGACTGCTTTTATTGTGTTTTTTGGGTATATGTATTTTCTGTGCGAACGGTTATCTTATTAAAAAAACAAAAGGGCTCGATTGAGAAAAAATTGCAGTGAATTTTGTTTTCTATGTGTTGTTCAAAATACGGCTTTGCGACTACTGTAATTTGTAAATAATTGGGTAAGGGATATTTTTAGTTTAATTTATTTTTTAAATTGAATTAAATAAATGGGAATGGCGCGATGTGCTGGTAATTTTGTAGCATTGCCAGTATTAGGGGAAACTGGGAAAGAAAAACTGGGCACGACATTTTTCATTGGAAATTTGCGACGTTGCCAAATTGTGCAAAATATTGCTAGGTTGGGGAAAACGCCCAGATTTTCCTAAATTATTATTGGGAACTAAATAAAACGCTTTGGTTTCACGGTTCATACGCGTTAACTTGGTTGTTTCTGTTCTTATGTATGTAAATCTATATAGTTTTGGGGGTTTAACTGAGGATTTATTTGAGGATTTCATTAGTTTGGGATGTTATATACCGGTTGTCATTTATTTTGATTGGGTCAAGGGAGCACATACCAGTTATCTCACCTCATTATTATTTTTGGGGACTCCGGTCACTTAGGGGTTATATATATATTTTTTTCAAATAGTAGTAATTTAGAATGGCTATGGTTTTTGGAACTTGTCATCGGTATGAAGGGATAACGAGAGTTTACTTGGGAGTGGTATCTCAATGTAATGCTTCGGGACGGCATATATGTAATTTTAATTATGGGGGATAGTTGAACTATAAGTGGAGACGATATTTGACATGATATTATTTCCTATAGGGTTTTTTTCCTGGTGCAAGTCATTCACCAAGCTACTGGAAGCTCCTGGGGCAATCCTAGTCTCGAAATGAGATGACTTGAGGGACGGCAAGAGTTGTAGAGTGCCCCACGACTATCATGGATACACGCAAGTGAAAGAACATTTGGTTTATCGTTTTCTTTGTTTTTTTATGTTAGATTAATTGTACTTACTCGAATTCTGTGCAGCGGAAATTAATACCAAAACCTTGGTCCCTTACCAACATTTTTTTTTGTTTTATATGTGCATGCGCCTGAGCTCACGCGACACTTTTCTCACTGCTTTCAACCCTGAGTTGGTTTGTGCTGACGGTATTTAATTTCTGTCTACGAGTGTTATGGTGCGCTGTCACTAGAGTGTACGAATTTATTCAATGTTTCGTTGATATGCACGATTGCATTATTGTTGTCTATTTACTTTGGATTTTATGGTCTCGTTTTTGAAATATAGATACCATACGCTTCCCGAATAATTTTCATTATTTCATGTCATGCTACTCTAGTAATTCATCATTGTTGGGATTTTAGTTTGAAGTGAACCAAATAAGGGTGATCTTGAATAAGAATTGACTTGGGTACTCGACCTTTTTTTATTTCCAACATCGTTTGGTAAGTTAGTGATGTTGTGTGGTACTTTGGGTATTTGGCGTTTTTCAATTAATTTACTTGGCGCCCATTTACATCAATTTTCAATTTAGCTACTGGTGAACCCCACCCATCTCCACTGATAAGGGTAGCCGCAAATACCCACCTGTGAGGTTAATTGGTAGTCAGGTGGCCTAGTGACCTTGAGTAGTTTGTGAAGGTCACAAAGGCAGTACTCGATTAGGAAATCGCTCCTGGTAAATACGTCTTGCTTTGCGCACATTGCCATCCGCAAGGCTATAAACGAAATGTTGTTTAAATAATCCATTGTTTCAAAATTAGTGTTTTAAAACTTACAGAAACTTCATCAAAATAACAAAACGTTTAACTGTCACATAATATGTAATTACCAAAACTACTTACTTAAACGTCAAATTCATTTCCTAAGCATTCTTGTGAAAAATGCAAAATAATGGTAATAACTTCAACACGCATTGATTATCAAATAATCGACTTGACATTTTCAAGTCTAAATATCTAGACGGTTGCTTATAGCGACTTGTAACAAGGGTAGCTTTTTTACGTAGATATGATAGAGGAATTGATTTTTTTACTGAAAAATGTGCTAGAAGTACGCTCAAAAAAGTTATGAATCTTCAAAAAAGAAAAAGACGTGTAGGTGGCGCCTACTACGAGTAAGAGCAATAATATCATCAGGTTCGAATTCGACACCTCAAAAAACCTCTCAATACCAATTTTCGTATAATTAAGGTCAGTATTTCAAAAGTTATTTAAAAAAAGAAAATAAAAATAAAATGTTAACACCCTGTGTCTTGGAAACGAAGCGTTTCCGTACATACATTTATTTGGACAATTCATATTAGAATATTGTGAGGAATCACTTCCTGGAGTTTGTCAAAGTACTTTTGAATCACCCTGTATGAGCATGTTTTAGATTTTTCAAACTATAATTTTATTTTTGATATCAATCTCCACCGTGCTTCCTCAAGGAGTGAGTGTGAACCGGTGTGAAAAAGGCGGTCAAAGATAGAATCTCCGGAAATACCCGAACGCCTGGACCAGTGGCATACCACCCGATTTGTCCTTGAATACATAATCTATGATATGAAATAAAAAAACTAATAGAAAAATCTTTCTTTCAAAAAAACTAATAATTAAAAATTTTAAAAACCCATGACTCAAAAAACTATTGGCCCTTTAAGTTTAAGTAATAATATTTTTATCCAAGCGTCGACGTGTTGGGGGACCTACTTTATCATTTTTAGTTGTATTCTGTTTTTATACATACCAAACGAAAAGTTCCGGCAGGTATTATGAAGCTGTTTTAATTCTTTCTTAATGAACTTTCGATATAACGTTCCTATTTCCACTTTCACTTTGTCAATAGGAATTATCATTCTTCAGACATTAAAGTAATTTTGATTGATTGATTGAAGTTCCCCGCTGGTACGTTATAACCAAGCTTTACTGTATTACTACTTATATCAAAGGGTCAATACATATTATTTTTTACATTTTAGAGGTTTTTTTTGTGACGGGAGTTTTTGAATTTTCAATTTAAGTTTTAATTCATGCTTTTGAAACTTTATATATTACAAGTAGACATGCTACGATATGATAATTCATTCACTTGATCCCATTTAATCACCTTCCACGTTCGTAGTCCGTACCGTACTCCACCGTGCCTTATTATTTTCAGCACCGTACCATATCAAATCGAGTTTATTCATTTACTCAATCCCATTCGCTCATTCATTCTTTCATTCACTTTACACATTCATACACCAATTCGCCACAAATGGTACTACATCGTATAACAAAATTTCATATCAATTGAACGAGTGGAAGTACCTTAGAATCCCTCATCAATTTATCCTAATTTATCTTTCCTGCTCCATCAGACCCTGATCACCATCAATCTATAACCTATTCATTGAAACCATTCAAATGAGCCCAAACACGATACCTCTGCTGTAAGTTGGTGAGAAGTTGGGTATCCTGCTGATTCCAGATGATGCTGCAGCATCAGGTCAAGGTTACCATGTTCTCACAATATCATTGAAGTAACAGGATACCAAATTTCGAATCGAACAGACTTGGTGGAAGTTGCTCACATCCCTTCCCAACTAGAAAAGATCTGATAGTCTTCAAACGGCTAAACAGATTTTTTTGAATCATAGCTAAGAACACTCTCGATCAAGTCACCTCACAAACAAAAAAAACTAAATCAAAATCAGTTCATCCGTTTGCGAGCTACAATGCCACAGACAGATAGAGAGATGCACACGTTGAACTTATTATAACACCCCTCTGTTAACCATATTAATATATAAATATATATATATATATATATATATATATATATATATATTTTTTTTTATTTGAGTGCTAAATCCTACCTCTTTTCAAATCAATGATCAGTTAAGCTATGCAAGTTAATATACTTTCGAAGATGTTCTTATTTATTTCAAGAACTGGTCCCGGCTTTCTGGTATTTCCGAAGATTTAGTCTGCTATCTTTGGCGGCTCTTTTCAAACCGGTTGAGTGTGACTCAGAATCTTTCGACTTTTTTGTTCTTTGGCAATAACCTCACCTCACGATTCCTTTCTCCTCATTCAAATTCATTTTAAGTGCACATTGACACATCTAAGCTCGATCAAAGTCCATTGTTTTATTGTATCCAGCTACTGGTAAATAATTATAGAAATTATAGTTTGAAACTTAATTTCAGATTTCGGGGAAAATACAAAATTGGACACCAAGGGTTCTGAGTACATTTTTGCTGCTGATCAGGAAGTAGACCAGATTAAAAATGAAATCAAAGTAGAGAATGATGATGAAGATTACTCTGAAGGTCCTGATTTTTCAACGACTAATGCCGAATTGAAAGGGCAGACTTTCAAAACTGAAGATGAGATTGATATTGTTTATCAAGACATTAAACCTGAAATACACGGACATAAATTGATTGGAAACAAGGGCCACCCAAACACAATTGCTAATATTGTTCCCTGTGAAAGTTCAATTGGTAGGTGATATTCATTTGATTATACAATATGTCTCTGGCCAGGAAAATGTATATTCAAGTCATAGATTGATTCACATTTGTGACTCAATGGATATATTCATTATATTTCATCAAGTAACCTGATGAGGTACTTACTTTTATGTTCAGAATATTTTAAAGAAATATTTAATTTATACATTTTGATAGATCAGAATTTTTCAGTTCCCTTTTTTTATTGAGTTTTTATATTGGAAATTTGATAAGTTTCAAACTACATGAATTTCAATAAAATATAAAGTGTAACATAAAAAATTTATAAACATCAGAGAAGGTCATAATCTAACATCTCTTCTAGTTCATAAGAATCTATACAACCTTTTCAACTCAATTTACATTTCTTTTGAAGTTTAATGCCATTTTTTGTTTATTAAAGTAATGTGTGCATTTGCCTGCTTTTTGAAATAGGTAATTTAATTTTCATGTTCGAATTCTACTTAAGATAATTTTACACATAATAGAACAGACTATTCTGGTAATTATCAATTTTATCAGTGGGGACTTTTTAGCCCATTGATCTTGTATTTATTATTCCTTCAGATTTTGGAGCAGTGCCTGAACAAAATACAACTGTAGAAGATGAAACAGATGTTGAAAAGGACAATGAAAAACCATTTCAATGTCAACTTTGTTCAAAGTCTTATTCAAAGAGTCATAATTTGAAAACGCATGAAAGGAATCATACAAGAGACAAACCATTCCAGTGTAACTTTTGTTCAAAACTTTTTCAAATAGAGTAATTGGAAGAGTCATGAGAGAAATCATACAAGAAAAAACCATTTCTGTGTAACTTTTGTTCAAGTTCTTTTTATAAAGCAGTCATTGGAAGGCCCATGAGAGGACTCATACAGGAGAAAAACCATTTCAGTGTAATTTTTGTCCAAAGTCCTTTATGCAAAGTTGTAATTTGAAGCGTCATGAGAGGACTCACACAGGAGAAAAACCATTTCAGTGTAAATATTGTTCGAAGTCTTTTATGCAAAGTATTGAATTGAAGCTTCATGAAAGGATTCATACAGGAGACAAACCATTTCAGTGTAACTTTTGTTCAAGGTCATTTTCGAATAGATGTCATTTGAAGATTCACGAGAGGACTCATACAGGAGAAAAACCATTTCAGTGTAATATTTGTTCAAGGTCCTTTTCAACTAGATGTCATCTGAAGATTCATGAGAGGACTCATACAGGAGAAAAACCATTTCAGTGTAATATTTGTACGAAGTCTTTTATGCAAAGCAATAATTTGAAGCGTCATGAAAAAATTCATAACAGAGAAAAACCATTCCAGTATAAATTTGTGTTCTAAATATATTACAGCAAAGTATTGATATGAAGGAACTTCATGAAAGAACTCATATAGGAGAGGAAACCATTTCAGTGTAACTATTGTTCAAAGTCCTTTATGCAAAGAATTCATATGAAGCTTCATGAAAGGACTCATATAGGAGAAAAACCATTTCAGTGTAATATTTGTTCGAAGTCTTTTATGCAAAGTAACAATTTGAAGCGTCATGAAAGGATTCATACTGGAGAAAAAAAATCCAGTGAAACTTCTGTTGGAAGTCTTTTACCCAAGTAAGAGGACTCACAGGACAATAATCATTCTAGTGTAATCTTTGTCCAGTCTTCTGTATTACATTATCATTTCTTGCGACATCAGAGAATTTGTAAATCGAAAAGACCATACTAGTGAATGTAACTTATAATTCCAAACATATGGATATCAAGATACTAAAAGACATGTTTATGACTTGATCATGATATGCTGCTCAGCAAATTGAAATACTTTGTAATCAAATAGGTTACAAAATATATTCAGAAAAAAGTCCAATATGAAAATATGCAATGAAACTAAATCTGAAACAATAATAATAGGTAGTTGGTAGGGAAGTATGGCAAGTCTATTAATGGTTATATAATGTCTGGACCACTTACCAACTATTTCAGTGATTATAAACAAGTTGAAATGACATGAACAATATACATTTTCTAGTTTGGGATGAAACAAGCTTCTGAACAGTATACAAACTTGCTGAATGAGGAAAAAACAATTTTATTTAGAACACCAAAATCAACTCGATTACAATAAATGCAATAAAAAAAGTGCATTGATATTGATTCTCAATATCTTGTAATCAATATTCATTGGGGTCACACTGCATGTCTACAAGTCAATTGTTTTTGTAACGTACGCCTTTGTTTAATAAATGCACACAACTAAAAACAATATATTAGCACTAGCCGTTTGTCTGGAACCTCTAGCGTCAAAACAAGTGGTGGTCAAGAGCATACTTGAATTTTGAACATTTTCAATGAATGATATCTCCGAGTGATATGCCTCAACTTTGAGATCACCCTGTATAATTGCATTGTACCTGTGTTGTATCCTCAGTTGTATATAAAAGAACCCTATCAGTTTAATAATTGGGTCATAAGTAAGAATATAGTTGGGGTATGCTTTTTTTCCTGTAATGAATAGTATTGTTTGTACAAAGAAACAGTTAGCCCTGATCTTTTGTTTCTCATATGTTATCATCACTTAAGTTTAACTATTAATATTATAGCATGGTATTAAGCTTTGAGAGTTCATGAATGGGTCAACTTGTTGTTTGCGGAATTAACGTGGGCGGACTTTTGTTCATTAAGTTTAATTTTCGAGTTTGTGGTCCATTCACCAACTTTGTTGCTTGCTTCTTATGATTATTAATCTCATTTTTATATGTGATAGCCTCAAAAGTCAAATTCTGAGAGCAACCAGTGATCATAAATTTTATACAATAGACAGTTCAAACTATTATAGTTGGTTCTTTCGTATAGCACATAAAACCTGTTTTTTTTATTGCCAAAACAATCAAATACTTCCACAAACAAAGCTGTCTAACGAAGTCTCATCAGCAAAACATTAACACATCTCGTAAAGCGTGGCTCACGCTCATATTGAACAGATAATGTCGACAACTGGGGAAATCACATTGGAAGAGATCAAAACTGGTAAAAGGGATTAATTTCAATCATTGAAGCCGTCAAAGTTAGGTTGTCTCTGAAAATTTAAGACTAATCTAGAAAACTCAACAAAATTGATGCCAAAAACTCATATATTTATATAATCAAAATGAATCTCCATTCTTTGTAAGCGCAAAACGTGAGAATGGCTGGACCGATTTGGCAATTTTTTTAAATGTTCATAATAGCCCAAGGATGGTTGATACAAGAAAAAAATTTAGGAAAGTTGCCCGGAAATTGGAAAATTCGTGTATATAAGAAATTCGGCGAAGAAAAAGAGTATCAAGAAATTTATTACCAAAGAGGAATTAGCCCAGCGGTTAAACTGTCGCCTACTAAGCAGAAGGTCACAGAAACGAATCTCGGTCAGGGTCACTTTTTTATTTTGTAAAAACAACGGCTGGACCGATTTGGCTAATTGTTTTTTTGAATGTTCGTAATACTCCGAATAATGTTTTTAGGGAAAGAAAGGTTTTTAGAAAAGTTATTGGATTGCCTCAGGGGACAGTTCTAGGGCCTATACTCTTACCATTTAATAAATTATTGTTAACACTTGACATAGATAGCAAAGTAGTATCATATGCTGATGACACTGTTGCCATATTTAGTGGATATGATTGGGAAGTTATTAAGGAAAGAGTTCAAGAAGGTATGAATGTCTAAAGATGTGGTTGGATGGGTATCAGCTGCCTTTAAATGCAGATAAAACCAATTATATAGCATTTTCCATCACAGATATAAACAGACCTAATTTTCACAGCATTAATATTAAGGGCATTGGAGACATAAAAGAAGTTGAAAATACTAAATACTTAGGAATTATTACAGTTTTAGATAAAAATATATTTTATAAAATGGAATCAACATGTAACATACTTAACAAAACGAGTTTGAAAACTAATATACAAATTTCATCAGTTAAGATCTTGAGTAAAAATATATTGATTTTGGTATACAAATCCCTAGTGGAATCACTTTTAAGATATGGAATACTGGTTTGGGAAGCATTATATGACTCTACAATTCAAAATATATACTGAAAATAATTCACAAAAAAGGCAGACGATACTCAACCAGACTAATTTATGGAGGGGATATATGCAACATAAGATCACTGTACATTTAAAAAATAATATCTCGCATAATATTGTGACTCATAGTATAACAAACAAATTGCTAAAAGTACCTAACTCTAATAAAAATGTACATGCAAGATTTGCTTGCCATCTAACCTCAGAGACTTACAATTTATTACCTTTAAGTATTAGGAATATTAGCAATTACAAAATAAATTAATTGCAATGTAAGACGTTTCTAATGACAACAAATTTTCATTTATGAAACTAATTGATTAATTTACTTTATTTTATATTTGCAATTGTAAAATTATTTAATATAGTATAGGAAAGATATTATCAAACTTGTTGAATTAAAAAAAAACTATGTCAATTACGTTCTTCACAAAACAAGTGTTAAATCATATTTATAGGAAACAATATAGTATAGGTATATCAACAGCGACTTGATTTTTCAACAGTATGTAATATTTTGCAAAACCGATTCTTAGAATATTAAGTTTATTTTATATTAGGTATATTAAGAAACATATGTGAATTTAATGTTAAATTTAGTAAGAACTGTCGCTGATATACAATGAATATAATATGTTAGAATTAGGCATTTGTATGTTTTTTTTATAAATAGCGTAAAAATAAATAAAATACAAATAATAATGTGCTGTTTTCTATGGGATTTTTGAAGACCATAACACGATTCGATCGATGGATATGCGTAATTCTTTGATTGTGGAAAAGTTTTCAGGAATATATAATATATATATATATATATATATAGAACATTGAAATTATTATATATATATATATATATATAATTTCAATTTTCTTGGGATAGGTCCAAATGAGACATTTTTATTACGACATACTGTGGTGTTTTTTTATTAACGTTTCGGCAGGAGACTCATGCCTTTTTCAAAATATTTTTGATCACTATAAAAATTGATATATATATATATATATATATATATATATATATATATATATATATATATATACACGGTGAGTCAGAATAAGACCAACAAACTCCGACTACAGATTCCTCACCTCATTTCGAGGTGAAAAGTTGCTATCAAGGTATGTCCTAAAATGCATCAACTCTGAGATACATGGTGCCAAAAGTACGAAAAAAATTAAGATTTAATTTGTTTTCTCCTAAATTCCTGAGGGAAAAAATTTGAAACTTGGTACACTAATCAAGTTTTATCAACATGCTAATTTGAAGTTATAATTTTTTATTTTCGTAAACCAGTGGCGTAGTTACGATGGTATGTGATCATATTTTCTTAGGACAAGTGAATGGACAAATGAGCGTTTGACATCAGTTCGGCTCATCGATACTCAACCTAAAAGTCATAACATTCCATGTGCCTAAAAGTGGAGGTTTCTGAGATAATTGAGAAAAACTGAAGATATGTCCTTAGTAGAGACATAATTTCCTATGTGCAATAATCGCATAATGCTAATTTCTTACAACATATCGGAATATGTGTCAACCTCCTGAAAATTTTTTAATGTTGGGAGAATCGGAAACATAGTGCGAGTGAGTCTGAATGAGACCGATTTCTCCATTTTTTTCATTCATATTATTTGATCGAATCTATGTCGTGGATTCACTGATATGTTACCATACTCTCTTGCATATGATTGTTTCGACTTTTGACAGATTAACTGACAAACAAACCCAACCTCAAATTCATAATATTCCACTTAGTTAAGGTCTGAAATAATATTTGTGAAAAACTGAAGATAAGTACTCTTAATTTGTTTATGTTGGAGTATCATTATCAAAGCCATTTCTGATTGAATTATCATCAATTCAAATTTTTTAATTATTATATGAACTACTTACTGAAATACATAAAACAGACTGCTACTATGTTATATGTGGAGACATAAATATAAATCTATTACTTGATTCTAATATAACCCGGAAATTTTGAATATTTTTCTTGAATTTGATATGAGTAATCTTGTGACAGAACCTACTCGTATAACAAATTCCCCAAGTACTCTTATAGACATCATGTATACAAATTTAACAGCAAAACATGCACAGATAAAAGTTACTCGCCTATCCGATCATACGTTTCAAGTTTGTTATTTGGAAACAAAACTGGATAGAATTAGTAAATCGAATACAACTCTCCAAATAGATTTCTGTGAAAATAATATCCTAACTTTCATACATTTTTTTAAGAATGAAGAGTGGACGGAGCTATACATGGCAAATGAGTTTAATGACAAATTTGATGCTTTCTATAATACTTTCATATACCATTTTGCCAATGCTTTTCCTTTCAAAAAGAAAAGAGTAAAAAGTGACAAGAAACACGTTTGGTACACACATGAACTGAAGCAGATGCATGACACATTATGTGAACTGCAAAAAAAAATACAAGTCAACAAGTAATGAAATCATAAAAGAAAGATACAAAAGTTTCAAAAAGATATACAATGAAAACTAAAACAAACCAAAATAACTTACAATGACAATATTATAATTCGGGCTGATAAAATATCTAAAGAGTCCTGGAAAAGCATTGGGGAAATGAGGGGGAAAAATAATATAAACAAGGAAATACCAAATCAAATCTCTCTAGAAAATGATAATATCGCATCTGGTCCAGAAAATATTGCCAATGCTTTCAGTGATCATTTCATAAATTTTCATTGTGCTAGACCAAATTATGCAGGCCTAAAACTCACTGATTACAAACAAAAAACACTATTTCTATATCCTACAGCACCCTCAGAAATAATTACTTTGATTCAAAGAATATCCTCCAAACCTGCGGCAGATCTTGATGAAATCGGAGGTCGAATTTTTCACACAGTAGCTAATATTGTTAGCATACTGCTATCATACTCTTATTCTTTTGTGTTCACCATCAAGGAATACACAAGAATAACTCCAACTTCGAAAAAATGTATTGACAATATTTTCACAAACCTGAAAGACAGTTATACAACGGACATTCTAAACTCTTCTATTTCAGATCACACTGCACAAAAAATTAGCTGTTTCACAAATGAAACAAAAAGTAGAATTTTTAAATATATTAGAACCTTCTCGGCAAAGAACAAAAACACTTTCATTAAAAAACTGGCTGATCAGAATTGGTCAGACATATATAACTTGAAGGAAAACGAAGTGAATGACCAATGGGAGAAAATCATGAGTCACTTCAAAAACATTTTCAACGATTGTTTCCCTATAAAACGAATCGAAGTCAAGAATCAACCTCCGCGGAAAGACCCTGAAATAGAAGAGTGTAGAAATAAATTAAATGTCTGGTTAGTTATATCAAACAACCGCCCAGAACTTAAATATGTATATAATGATATGAAAAAAAATTACAATGAATTGTTAATTCGGAAAAGAAAACTATGAATATAAAATTACTAACTCAGAGAACAAAATGAAAACTATGTGGAGTATTCACAATGAAATTGTAGGAAAGCAAAATCTCACAGATTCGGCTTTCAAGGGTGAACCAAGCAATGTTGCAAATAGGTATAATGACTTCCTTCTAAATATAATTCCTAGTTTGTTAGAAAATTTAGAAGCTAAACAATTCAGTAGCTCACAATCGATGTTCATCAAACCAGTATCCATAAATGAAATTAAGGATTTAGGAAATAGACTAAAAAATAAGCACACATGTGGTGATGATGACATCCCTACTAGTATGGTAAAATTATGTGTAGGATCAATAGCAAGCTTACTATGTTACATAATGAACAACTCACTCCAATATGGAGTATTCCCAGAACAACTTAAAATTGCGTTAATAACTCCTATCCATAAAAAAGGGGATTGTGAACAATTCGAAAATTATCGTCCAATTAGTGTCCTACCATCATTCTCTAAGCTCTTCGAAATGGCTATGTGTGATCGTCTAATGGATCATATGAACCGTCATAAGTTTTTCAATACAAGTCAACATGGATATATAAAAGGCAGATCCGTAGAAACAGCAATCACACATTTCACTGAAAAAATCCTTGAATCATTCGAAAATAATGAAATCGTGCTGGGTATTTTCCTAGACCTCTCTAAAGCATATGACTGTTTGAATCATGACTACCTACTGATTAAACTCGAAAAATATGGTATTAGAGGAAATGCTTTAGATTGGTTTGAATCCTATTTGAAACATCGTCAACAAAGAGTAAAATTATAACTGATGGACATGCAACCAAATCTAACTTACAACATACCAGGATAGGGGTCCCTCAAGGTAGCATTACAGGACCAGTACTTTTCATAATTTTCATGAATGATATTTTGGATATCTTAAATGACACTCATGCACACCTAACTAATTATGTAGATGACACTAATTTGATAGTTTCAAGTCCGGACTATCCAGACCTAATACGAAAAACTCAGGACGTCACAAGAAATATTTATGAATGGTTTACAAAAAATAAATTGATACTAAATGTCGAGAAAACCAATGCTATATTATTTAGAACCAAACAACAGAGAATTGAAACTCCAGAAAATATAAACTTACTAAACAATAAAATCAAAATTCAGAATAATACCAAATTTCTAGGAGTCTTCATAGAGGAACATTTTTTTTTTTTTTTTTATGTTCTGGTTCCCACGAAAAGGGATATCCTGTAATGTTCAGAGAACATCGTGGGAACCTAGGAAAAGAAGGTAGGAGTTGGTGTTCTTCTTAAATTTCTGAAGGTTGTATGCCTCGGGAACACCTCCCTAGGCAATGAGTTCCAAAGCCTCGCTGTTCGTTGGATGAACGAGTCTTTGGAAAGTGATGTTCTGCAGGTCTCCAAAGTGACCACGAAGGGGTGTGATGACTGAACTTGACGGGTTAATCTCGAAGAGACTGCCAAAGCAGGAACGATTGTTGATATTTCAGAAGAGCATCGCCCATGAAAATATCTATAAAATAGAGACAAATCGCCAAATTTTCTACGGTGTTCCAGACAAGTGAGCGAGTTTGTAAGCGAGGCATCACCGACGAGACGAATTGCCCTTTTTAGGACAGAATCCAATAGCCTCAGGATATGTTTAGGTGCCGCACTCCAAATATGGGAACAGTATTCCAGGACAGGTCGGATCTGTGCCTTATAGATCATAAGCAGCTGACTGGGGGTGAAATAGCTCTTGGCACAAAACAGAAAACCAAGTTTTTGCACTTTTGGTAATGGACCTCACGTGATTTTCCCAGGAAAGGTTATTGTTGATAGTAATACCAAGCATCGATATGGATGGCTTCAGTGGTATGGTTACTCCTGACAAAGTTATGTTAGGCACAGTGAGATCGACTTTTCTAGAGAAAAGACATGCTTGTGTTTTGTTTGCATTGAATTCTACCAAGTTATTAGATCCCCATTCGAGAATTGTTGCTAAGTCCATATTTATATTATTAACATTTCTTCCTCGTTCATTTCTGGTTTCACGGGCTGATATAGGGGCCCTGGAAGAGAAAGCGGTATGGAGGGTACTATCATCGGCAAAGCTGTGTACTGGACATGAAGTTGCTTTCAACAGGTCGTTGATGTGAAGTAGAAATAGTGTTGGTGCGAGAATGGAACGTCCACATTTCAAGCTTAGGGGCAAAACTGAACCAGATATGCTATAGCATTAGAGTCATAAGCAAATACCTTAACGAAAAATCATTAAAAATTATATACCATGCAAATTTTGAATCCTGTGCTAAATTTGGAATAATATTCTGGGGATGTCAAAGTAACATTAATGACCTTTTCTGTATTCAAAAAAGAGTGATTAGAGCTATGTTTAAAATGAAATTTCGGGAAACATGCAGAGGTGTTTTCAAAAGAAGTGACACAATGACAATTTATGCTTTGTATATATATGAATGTGTTCTATATTTGTTCAAGAACACAAATGTTGCTGAACATAGGCACAGTCATAAATATCCAACACGAAATATAAATGTGAATTTTCCGGTACACAGATTAGTACTATCAGAAAAGCATCCATTATATGCCTCTAAAAAATTCTTCAATAAACTACCAAACAATATAAAAAGTCTGAACAGCATCAGTAAATTCAAAAAGGGAGTAAAGAAATTACTTATCGACCTTGAACCTTACTCTCTTAACGAATATCTCCTACATACATTCACATAGCTCTAATCCTACTCACATGGTTAAATGTGATCTTGTTTTTTTGACGCCTATTTCATTTTTGGTTTTTGTATTTTGACTATGTATAAAAATATGAAATATTCCATGAAATAAAGACTATGTTATTATTATTATTATTATATATCTTTCATCGAAGGAGAGTATCCGAACAGTTTAAAAATATCTAAATCTATACCAGTATACAAGAACAAGGGATCTAGAAAAGACATCATCAATTACCGGAACATATGTATATAAAGTTAAATTGCAAAGTTATTCGAGATATGCTACAATGTGAGAGCAACACAATTTTTGGGAACTTTTGATCTTTTTTCCACATATCAACACGGCTTCCGAAAGAATAAATCAACCTCAACTGCAATAAGCGAATTAACAACATTCATTGAACATATCCAATAGCTATATTTTTTTATCTCAGTAGGGCTTTTGATACTATTGATCATCCCCTACTAATCGATAAGTTAAATAGAATAGGAATTCGTGGCAATGCTAACAAATGGATTGATTCATACTTAAGTAGTCATTGATCATTCCAAATCTGAAGTAGTTAATGTGAAGGTTGGAGTACCTCAGGGATCTATATTGGGCCCTTTACTTTTTTATTCTGTTTGTGAATGACTTGAGAGATTTTTGTAAAACTCCAAGTCTTATTGTAGCGTATGCAGATGATACTAATTTTGGAACCAATGGCAAAACCAGCAATTCCGTATTTGAAGCAAATTTAAGTGCAGACGAGTTCTATCAATATTGTATATATAACGGCCTAACGATAATGATGATGCAAAAACAGTCTTCAGACTAAAAACAGTTGTCAGAATTACAATATTTTGGTGAGATTAAATAAACGCTCAATACAAGAAGTTAATTCCATTAGATTTTTGGGAATTACACTTGATAAAAAAATTACATGGGAAAAACACATCCCATGTTTGCAAATTGAGTTCTTTATGTTTTCTCATCAGGCAGTTGAGAAACACGGTATCAATGAATGTTTTGAGGCTTGCTTATTTTGGTCTGGTACAGTCAATTTATATCCTAAAACCCTAGAACTTCCTGTAAAATGCCTATTTGTTGAATTGGGAATCATGACTCTACCATCGCTTTATATATATATATATATATATATATATATATATATATATATATATATATATATATCACTTGCTGATAAATTTAAGGAATAATAATACTGTAATGAAACAAAGTTATTTACATAATTATGAAACCCGTGGGCGCAATCAGCTCCATCAGTCTTACTCCAGACTCACGGTCAGTCAAAACTCACATAATTACCAACAAATAAAATTTTACAATAAATTCCAAAATCTCTTTGGTGATATAGAAAATAAAACAAGCTTTAAAGAGAAGTTATCAAATTATCTGTTGAGCAATGCATTTTATTCTACTGATGAATTTTTAGAATCGTAATGACATTAAGCTATTATATTATTTATACTTATATTTTATATCTGTACTCGTTTACTTTGCTTATGTGTTATAACTGGTATATTACAGTGCTATCTATCTAATTGTAATTTTTTTAATTGTAAATTTTGACTAGTCCGATAATCTTTTGTATATTTTATATTTTAGATTCACGTGACGAATAAAGTATTTGTATTGTATTGTATTTGTAGTGTTGAATATTATGAATGGTATGTCAACTGCTGATGCCATCTCTAACATAGACCTTTGCAATATGTTTGGTAAAAAGATCAGCTATATCTTTTCCTGTGTTAGCTATTTGATCGTCAAGATGCATATTATTTGGAAATCCATTATTTTTCCTTAATGAGTTTATATAGTTCCAAAAATATTTTGAATTACTAATTATTCGATAATTAATATTTGCTGTATATGTATCGTGACAAAATTTCATAATCTATATACAATTATAAAATTGTAATTGTCGGTTTGTTCGACTGTTCGAGCATCATACAAAAACTACTGGACCGATTTTGATGAAACTTTTTTGTTTGAAAGCTTATGATTAGTCTTGAAAACTGGTATGAAATAACGGGATAACAGTAAATGGGATAAGAATATGGGATACTAGGGAACAGGAAAATGGGATAACGGGAAACAGGATAAGTTATTAATAGTTATCTAGTTTTTAATATATTCAATCAAACTACACAAATCCCGGTAAAATATGAAGTGTAACATTAGTAATTGATTCTTAATATTAGAAAGCTTGGTCCAACTTTTCTTCTAGTTCATTGAAAATTATGCAGCCTCTTACTCCATTCATTTTGGAGTTTTATGCTGTTTTTTGTAAAGTGTTAATGATAATAATACTAATTCACCTGATTTTTGCAAATAATTTTATTTTTATGTAAGATTCCACTCCTCCAACTCATTTAGATAGTTTATTGAACATAATCACTTAATTGAATAGACTATTCTGAGGACAATTGTTTTTATTCAGTTGGGACTTGAAATTCATCCCTTTGATCTTGTATTTATTATTCCTTCAGATTTTGGAGCAGTGCCTCAACAAAATGCAACCGTAGAAGAGGATGAAACAGATGTTGAATGGGACAATGAAAAACAATCTCAGTGTAACTTTTGTTCGAAGTCTTTTTTAAATAGTGGAAACTTGAAGCTCCATGAGAGGATTCATACAGTAGAAAAACCATTTCAGTGTAACTTTTGTTCAAAGTCTTTTTCAAAAAGTTGTAATTTGAAGGGCCACGAGAGGACTCATACAGGAGAAAAACCATTTCAGTGTAATATTTGTTCCAAGTCTTTTCACGAAGTACTACTTTAAAGATCCATGAGAGGACTCATACAGGAGAAAAACCATTTCAGTGTAATATTTGTTCGAAGTCTTTTATGCAAAGTAGTAATTTGAAGAGCCATGAGAGACTCATACAGGAGAAAAACCTTTTCAGTGTAATATTTTTTCGAAGTCTTTTATGCAAAGAGGTAATTTGAAGAGCCATGAGAGGACTCATACAGGAGAAACACCATTTCAGTGTAATCTTTGTGCGAAGTCTTTCACGCGAAATGATAAGTTGAAGAACCATATGAAGAATCATACTAGAGAAAAACCATTTCGGAAGTCTTACCTAAAATACTTCCTTGAATGTCCATGAGAGAATTCATACCAGAGAAAAACCAGCTCGGTAATCTTTGTTCAGTTCAGGACACGATGGCGAGCGAGTTGAACGTACAGTCGAATACCTCTCTCAATAATTGCACTAAATGCAAACATTCTATTGTGAAACAAATTTTAAAATGTGAAAATTGTGACGTGTATTACCCAAGTTGTGCAAAACAAAAAAAAGGTTAAAGTTATCAACAACAGTGTGATTTAAATGCTGTTTAAATACCGAAGCCTGTGATTTGGAACATTTTTTTTATACTATGGACAACCAAGACTATGACAAGGTAGGCCTCAATTTATTCAAGTATATAATAAACCAAAAAGATGTAGTAATTCGTGAATTAGGTGATAAAATTAAAATTTTGGATGTTGAAAGTGGTCGATTCAGACACTCACCTTTCAACCCCAAAACCACATACGATAAACTCTGGTGTCGATACAACAAACATCACTGAAAGTAGAGTGTCCAAAAAAGTAAATTCAATGAACAAAAAGAAAATGGACTCGACTGAAAACAATAAACAAACGGGTATTAGTCATCAACATGTGACATAACATAAATTTCTATAAGTCCGATAGAAATGGCAAACCAGCAACAAATTTGTTATTTATAAAATGAAAATGTCTTATCATGGATTTGATTCTCATACTAGGTTATCTATAGTTAACCTGTAAACTTTAAGTGATAGATGCAAACTTGCCTTGATCTTCTTTCTTCTTAAAATTTTAAATAACTCCACTGACTATTCTGAAATTCTATGGAAATTGTTCATACATGTTAATCCCCGGAACATTAGAAACAGGCAGTTTTTTTACTTGCAAAATCACCAGCACAAAAAAACACGTAGATTAGCCAAAGTAAAACTTTTGAGAAGTAAGCCAGTGTTATAAATAACAGGGCAGCGCAAGTATGGCGGCCTAGGTGTCGGCGTTGGCTGCTTTTTTGATGTGTAAAAAAAACGATGCTCTTGGGGAATGAGTCAAAGAATTCTTGTTTTATATTAATAACCAGTATGAAGGAGTTGTATGCCATACCGATGCAGCGTCTCAAACTGTCCACCATACTCAATTAAAAGTGTCATTTTTTTATGCTCTCTTGAAATACGAGCTCAAAGCTAATTTTTTCACCCGATGATAAAAAAACATTTCTCATCACTGATTATGACCATACCATACTGTTTCGGTGTCGCTAAGTACCCGCCATACTGATTCAAAAATGTCAAATTTTTCACTAATAGACCAAGAGCCCGTGTCACTTTAAAAACCTATCATTAGTTAACGCACATTGGATAAGGGAGGAATGCTGAACTGTTATAAAGAATAAAAACTTTTTAACAAAAAATTAAACGGACGAAATACGGAACTGAAAAGTAAAAAATAAAATAAATCTTCTTAGTCTCAATTACTAAGCTCCTAATCTAATGTAAGTAACTAATTTTGAGTCGGCGCCAAACAAACAAGCAAATAGGTAAGGCGTAAAATGATGGCATCGAGTTGCGCGGTGACATTCTGATAATTTTTTTGAAGTAATTTAATGATCGTTCGTTTGGCGCCGACTCAAAATTAGTTACTTACATACTTTTTTACTTTGCAGTTCCGTATTTCGTCGGTTTAATTTTTTGTTAAAAAGTTTTTATTTTTCAATTTTTTGTGGCTGAAATCTACTAATTACTACCTTCTTGTTTTTTTATTACTTCCAAAATATTTACTTACCCACCTTACTTCAACTATTACCGTTAAATAATATGATTATCTACTTTTACTATTTGTTGTAATATAAATTATTTTTGTTGTTCTGGTTAGTTCAATTCATTACTTTGTATATCATTCCATCCTCTCATAGCATATGATGATTGTGACGGATGTGGAACAGAAATAATGACAGTAGCGATCTGTCATTGTCAACTACATATGTGTGTGCCAATGTTCACAAGTGAAAAATCAATTAACCCCCATTTTTCCACCCGTAAGGGTGGATAATTTCATTCGAAATCCAAATATGAGGTACACCCTATCTATTAAAAAAAGGATCATCCAAATCGAAGAACCCAGTACAAAGTTATGCCTGATGGAATCGATTAACGGACCAGAATTCAGAGGGTGAGTGATCAATAGCCTTCATTTTGCTACCCTTAGGGGTGGATTTCATATTTTAAATTCAAATGGGACCAACTTCAAAGTACAGCCTATTCACTGAAGAAAGAATTATCGGAATCGGACGTCTCAGTAAAAAGTTATGCGTGATCATACATAAAAAAAATTAAATATACGCGTCGACTAGAGAACCTCCTGCTTTTTGGTTTCGTCGGTTAAAAAGGTGAAAAATATTGAAAATTCACGACTGGGGGTAGTAAAAACAAAAGTTCACACCAAAATAAAGCTACCCTTGACATTGGGTGAAAAAATTAGCTTTGAGCTGGTATTTCAAGGAAGCTTAAAAAAATTACACTTTTAATTGAGTATGGCGGACAGTTTGAGACGCTGCATCGGTATGGCATACAACTCCTTCATACTTTGGCTGTCTTATGTATATTATAAAACAAGAATTAGCGTTTAGCTCATTCCCCAAGAGCATCGTTTTTTTTTACTTATTCAAAAAATCGCTCAACGCCAACACCTAGGGGCCGCCATACTTGAGCTGCCCTGTTATTTATAACACTGGCTTACTTCTCAAAAAGTTTTAGCTTTGAGCTAATCATACCTGTTTTTTTTTTGCTGGCTCTTGGTCTATTATGGTAGCACAGCGCTAACTTCCAGGCTTCAAATGAATGATAATGAAAATTTTGTCTCAGTTGATATTTTGAATCTGTCATTCAATTGTTTCAAACTACAAGCTACTTTGAACTTGAAGCAAGATACCTGAAAATTGTCCTGTTATTATAAAAACATTACGATATGATGTAATATTTTTGTCTTTTTTCTTCTGTTTTATTGTATATTTAGAGAGTAAAACCAGTTAAAAGGAATTAATTTCACTCATTGAAGGTAGGTTGTCTCTGAAAATTGAATATATTCATAAAGCAATCAGTCAGAGGAGCTTCTGTTATATAGGATCAATATTCAATAAATTACATAATGCCTTGAAAAATTTTCATCTTGCTTTTTTTAAAACAACAATAATAATAATAATAATTAATGTACTTTATTGAATTACCAAAAGGCCTCCCAATTAATAATAATAAAGCGGCTTTATTTATCATTTCAAATTCTACATATAACAAAGGAAAAATTCAACAGTAATAATTAATGGACAGAAGGTGAACGATGAAAAGGCGTAGTCAATCAAATCAATCAAAATATGCTTTAATATCGGAAGAATACAATTCTCGTTGACAAAGCTTAAGGATACAACTACAATAGGTAATTTAAAATGTATACAATATAAAATAAGATAAAATAAAAATAAGTTATAAGATTTAACATTAATACTAGACAAGGACTTAAATTACAGCAACGGCCGAGTCAATTCAACATTACAAATAAATAAATAAGTTTATGTATATATGTATAAAAACGTTCTGTTAGCGAATAAAAATTACCCCTTGCATATAACAAAAAAACTATTAGAGAGTTCCCAGTGATCAAATATGATAAAGGGTTATTTATTTATAAATATAGTTTAAGATCAGGTAAGTGAGTCCTGGTAGAATTCATCCAACGTATAATAGGCTTTTGTAACCAAGAGATTTTTACTTTTTTTCTGAAGTGAATACCGTTTTGTATTTCTTTTATGGTGCTAGGAAGATGATTGAATAATTTTCTGCTTTTAAATATTAGTGAATTTTGTGTTAGGGAGGATATAGGCGTTGGAAGTGAGACATGGAGTGATAATCGTGTTTTATATGTTGAGGTAGATTTTGCTATATCTTTATACTTTTTGTGTATGAGACATACTGTCTCTAGAATGAAAAGACATGCCAGGGTTAAAATTCTCTTCTCCAAAAATACTATACGACACGAATCGCGATAATTGGCTTTGCATAAATACCTGATCGCCCTTTTCTGCAAAATAAAGACCCTATCAAAGAGATATTGTGAACACAGCCCCCAAAAGGAAATACCATATCTAAGGTGTGCCTCAATCAATGAGTAGTAGACCTTTCTAGCATTGGCAATATCTAGCTCGTTAGAGACAACTCGTACAGCAAAGCAGCCAGCCCCAACCGTCCTGCACAATTTATTGATATGGCTTTCAAATCTTAATTTTTCATCAATATGCAACCCTAAAAACTTGTTCTCTGAAACATTTGTAATTGTTCCATTCTCCAATGGGATTTCATTGATATCACATTTGAATGAGACAATGTTCGTTTTGCTTATATTGAACGAAAGGAGATTGGCATCACACCACTTCTTTACCTTGTTAAGGTCCACACTGATCTGTTCATGCAGATCCGTAATACTTTTGTTTTGCCAGAGGATTGTGGTGTCATCCGCAAAAATAGTGAATTGGCCACTTTGGCCAAGTCATTGACATATAACAGGAATAAGACAGGTCCTAGAACTGAGCCTTGTGGGACACCACAGTTGATTTCACATTTTTTGGATTCCACCCTATTGAGTAAGACACTATGGCTACGTTCTGATAGGTATGATTTGAACCAAGAAAGTGCCGAACCTCTGAATCCATAAACTTCAAGCAGCAGTATTTCGTGACTCACACAATCAAAAGCCTTGGAGAGATCGCAGAACACTGCCGCAGCCGCCTGTCTTTCGTTTAGTTTGAGGTAAAGGTTTTCTAGGAATGCAAAGATGGCATCCTGGGTACTTTTTGAGTTTTGAAATCCAAACTGTTGTGAACTCAGTATATTGAATTTCTTAAGAAAGGAAGTTACTCTTTTTTTCACTAGTTTTTCTATTATTTTTGAGAGGATCGGTAGCAAGGAAATCGGTCTGAAGTTTGCAGGAGTGTTATGGTCTCCCCCTTTATGTATTGGGATAATTATGGCGATTTTTAAACATGATGGAAAAGATCCTCGGGAAAACGATGTATTAATAGCCTCTGCCAAGACATTCAAAGCAATTTCTCCGGCAATTTTTCAAGGACTTTCAGAGAAATGTCATCCCATCCAGAGGAAGTTTTTTTCCGTATTTCTCTGAAGATTTCTTTTATTTCATATATGTCAGTTGGTATGAAAAAAGTTTCTTGAATGGAAGTCGCTTCAGATATTCCATTGGATCCGTTCTGGTCGTAATTTTTCAGCAAGTTCAGCTGCTTTCAAGGAATAGAATGTATTAAGTTCGTCGGAGCTTAACTCAGTTTTCACTGAATCAACCTTGTTTTTCCTCTCAGCTCATTAATAATTGCCCATGTTTCCTTCTGATTGTTGTCACCTTGTGCTATTCTGTTTGAGTAATATATGTTTTTTGCTGTTTTTATTACTTTCCGGTAAGTATTTCTATATTTGTTGTAGTATTGAATAAAATGGGGATTGTTACAGCCAAGATGTTTTCTTATCTGGTGGAGAGAGCGCATATTTTTTGCCGATACTTTCAATCCTTTGGTTAACCACGGTTTCCTTTTTTTGTTCTTTATGTCTCTAACGGGGAATGCATTGTTAAAGTTATTCGAAACTAATTTTTGAAATTCATTCAAGGGATCTTCATTTTCAATAACGTTATACCAATTTGTATCTGTACAAAGTTGTGAAAACCTATTATAATTGAATTTACTGAATACTCTACCACAGTCGTAGGGCTTTTTTAATTTTTTTATCAATTATTAGATTACAGAATATGGCCTCATGATCAGATAAACCAGAGTTTACAACTGAACAGTTGATTTTGTCAACATTTGAACATACATAATCAATAATTGTGGCGGAAGAGCTTGAAAATCTTGTTGGTGATTCTATATGCATAATTAGGTTGAATGAGTCCAATAGGTTTGATAGCATTTGAGTGTTTGGGGATGATTTGTCCAAGTAGTTTATATTCAAGTCACCTGTAATGACTATGGATGAGTTTATCGGGAATTGTGACAGAAGTATTTCCATCCTGTCAAGAAAAATGTTAACGTCATGTGAAGGGGGCCTGTAGAGGCAGAGTATATAAAGTTTTAGTTCAACAGAATGAATAATTGAGAATTCAAACTCTTTCTCCACAAGTAAATGATCAATTTTGTCGAAATTAGTGAAACAACAATGTAGACCTTCCTTAACTAGAGCTAGAGTACCTCCATGAATAAGCCTTTGACGACAGTACTTGGAGATCAGCTTATATTGAGGCAGGAAAAATGGCTCCTCAGGTTTCAACCAATGTTCTGTGAGAAGTACTATATCCGGGTATCCATTATCATCTAGCAGTAAAGTTAATTCATCAATTTTGTTTCTCACAGACTGAATGTTCAATAACATCACATCAAGTGCGGTGGCATTTTTTTCGCTTCTAAAAAAGGACAAGATATGGAATCCTTTGTCCTGTCATCCAATGTTAGAGAAGAATATGACTGTTTTTGAAGCTTATCTGAGGAGGCTTGTCCCCCGATACTAGAATCTTCTCTGGTGTCAGTGTCAGCTATAGCTGTTTTTCAACTCGACCATAAAAAATATGAAAACAAAAAAAAACAATTAAAACAAACAGAAAAGTAATAAATAAGGTAAAATCATCACAAATAATCTACTTGAGCATATAACAAAAAAAAAGTTAATAATAAGTTCGTTACTGTTTTATACCTTATTGGTTAGTGATACTCAACATCTCAAAACATATATCAGAAGCGGGATCTATCAACGTAAGAACAAAAACTGCCTATTCTTTAACTGAAGTTTCAGTCTCTTTTTGAAATTACTTAGTGTGTACAGTCTGAATTCATTGGGTAACTGGTTATACAATTTGGCAGCATTGTATGAAAAACATCTTGTGTAAATTGTAGTGGAGTGAGGAGGAATGACAAGAATGTGTCTATTCCGTGTTCTGAGGTCGTTCAGTGCTGAAAACGTCTTCAATTTTTAAAAAAGGTATTTAGGTGTTTTCGTTATAAGAACTTTGTGGGTTATTGATAGTAGGTGTAAATTTCGAAGATCGTTCAACCTCAGCCAACTAGAGTTATCGAATTCCGTACTTATGTGGTCAAATTTCCGAATACCAAAGGAGAATCGAATGCACGAGTTTTGTATTCTTTGCAGACGATACTGGTCAGACTTCAGGAGGGCAGGTCCGTAGACGCTATCACAATAAGATAGCTTGGACGTTATCAATGATTCGCATAAAGAAAGCTTCAAGTGCTTGGAAAGCATGTGTCTGTTAGGAAAGAGTTGTCTAAGGATGCCTGGCAAAGATAGCTTACATGTTTGGTGAATCTCAGCTCAGAGTCGAGCCACAATCCTAGATTTTTACATTCTTTGACTATAGGCAATATATCACACCCGATTTTTATTTTCATATCTTCACAAGCACTTTCCACCTTCTTTTTTGAACCGAAAAACATGATCTGTGATTTTTTTGAATTTAAGCGTAAATTATGAGCAGTGGAAAACTCGTACAATTTATTCAAATCTTCATTTAAATGATTTTGTGTTTCGTTGTGTTGCAGAGCATTGAAAGATAAATACAGCTGAGTATCATCGGCGTAGTGATGAATTTTAGCAAACTCTATAATTTCAAAAAAATCGGAAATGTATAAAGAAAACAGAAGTGGCCCCAATATAGATCCTTGGGGAACACCATAAGCAACCGACAATGAATCAGACTCAATACCTTCCAAGACAACACGCTGGGTACGATTGCATAGATAATTTCGTATGAATTCTACAGCTCCATTTGAGAATCCAAAGTACCTAAGTTTGAGACATAGTATAGAATGATCCAGTGTATCGAAGGCCTTACTGTAATCTAATAAAACCAAACAGGAGACTTCACGATTATCCGTGGCCTTGAAAAGATCATCCGTGATGGCCAAAAGAGCGGAAGTAGTGCTATGACCAGTACGAAAACCAGATTGTACAGGTGTGATTATTTGATGTGTGTAACTGTAATCTGCCATTTGATCTTTCATTATCATTTCAAGGGCTTTGGAAAGGGAAGGCAGGATGCTTATAGGTCTTAGGTCGGAGAGCTCGGTAGGGGAATTGCATTTGGCTAAAGGAATAATTTTGGCGTGTTTCCAATTCGAAGGAAATGTATTCATTTTTATTGCGGTATTGAAAATGAAAGTTATGTGTTCGATTACATATCTAATTACATGGTTGCTTATATAATTATGGTTATATGCATTGTAATTATAATATGTAAAAAAAAACATTGTAGAACAAGAGAAATTTTATAAGTATTAATAGTTGATGTTTGGAATGAGTTCCCAGAAGGTATTGACTGGGGATTTTCTGTGCGGTGTTCTTTCTTGGTTTCTGTTCATACAGAACGGGTTTAGGATTTCTTGGTTGTGTTCTCTATGTGCAAACTTTTCACTAAGGATGTGTAAGCGTTGGACTATGGGGGCAATTCCTGTTGTCTCATATAGTAACTTATTGGGGGCATTATGTAGAGGGTTTCTGGGGTGCCTTAATTGGGTTATGGTCCTCAGTGAAGTGGTTCCTGCAGTTTAAAGTTTTTTAATTGTAGCATTCTTTGTGGTAAGGTATATTGGATGACAGTATTCCAGGATAGGGCGGCATATTGTTTTATATATGTGAGCGGCTGTTTTCGCCCATGTAATAGATCCAATTTAGATAAAATATGGTCAAGTATGTATATGAAAACTTAAGTTCGTATCTATTAATGCTATAACAGAATATTTTTTTGTGTTATTTTTAGTTTTGTTTATATTTCGAATTTAGTAGAAATGTATTGTCTGATACTTTACAACTAATCTAACAAAAGATTGAAAATACCCGAAGAAGTTCTTTAAAGAACTTAGTCGGGTACCCATTTTTGTTTATTCGTTCTACAATGCTTCTGTCCACTCTTAGTATGTAGGATAATTCATAGAAATTATGTAACAATTCGTTAAGTTATGCTAAACACATGTATACCATGTGTGTGTGAATGACGTTCTTTCAATTTATTTGTGACAAATAGTGAGTTTATACAGCATGTAAAATAAAATAAAGTAAAATGAGAAGTAATAATTTTCGGAGTGTTTATAGAGCTGAGTAAATTAATTTAAGAAGTAATAAGCTGCTAATAGAAATTTGGGATTTTATGTTGACATTATTTCAAACTTCAATGACGTTTACTTGAAAAATTAGTCCTTTATTGCTTATTGAGTAAAAATAAGCCCCTGTTGACAAAACAATAAAGAAATTTGTTAAAATGGCACTGAACACATTATTTTCGGTTACGAAAACAAAAACATACTAGAACTGAATAGCTATATTATATCATGTCATCTATCATCAACTTTCTTCAATTTATCTAAATTATTCAATATGTACATGCGTCTAACAACTAGTCAAAGTAAAATAAAAGATAAAACATAACCATCTTTTACAACTTATTTTATGTTGCTTCTTATTTTATTTCGGTATAAACTTGTTATGGATGTTTTGTGTAGTTTTAACTCTTTTTACTTTATTTATTATTTTATTTTATGTGCTGTATAAACTCACTTAAAGCACAGTTTACAACTAAAGAATCAGTTCTCAGTTCGCTCACTTGGCCCAAATGCATGTTCCAAAGTAACATCCACTTCAGAGAAACAATTCAGGATGCGCAGAAGACTGTACGCAGTTGTTGCATATAGACGTGGTATGCGCGAGGGATACAAATCAGAGTTGCGCAGTGTACAAACAGGAACATAAAGATCAAAGTGCCGACGCCAAGTGAGCGAACTGATTCTTTAGCTATAAACTGTGCTTAAAGTATTATTGATGTTATATTGACTTTATTTACATTTCATATAACTGTGAATAAGAAATATTAAAAATATGTTGATCTTTTTATTATTACCACTCTCAGTTTTAATTCTAATTATTCACCGAATAAAGTTATTTGAACATGAATGTGTTGTTTGATTTTATGTTCAAAATCATACTTTGTGAGGGTATATTTTTAAGTTAAGAGAATTTTTGGTAATTTTATATATCTAATATAACAAAGTTAGGATTCACCATGAAATGCGTAGGCGTTGCCGAATCAAATGTTCAACGAAACAAAACATTCGTCTGACAGCTGTGACTTTTATGGTTCAATCAGCCCTTTAATATAGCATACAAAAATCTGTCATATTGTGCCGTCATTCTCTACTCAACCTAAAAATATTATTGAGTGAATTCAGTATTAAGACTTAAGACAGCACAATGGTAGGTAGAGAGGGAGAAAACACGGGTGGCCACGATTGTCATTATGTGCAGCAGTGTCATGACATGCAGCGGTTGAAAGGTTATGTTTGTTAGGTTAATAAGTGGGTATCTAGTGTTTATTCAATTTTGTTTACTGTTACCTTGCGAAAATGCTCTGGGGACTGGGGTAAGTATTATTCACAACACGTGACCGCCAAGATTTTTTTTTATTTCAAGGTTTTAGAGGAGTGAACTATCACATAAACCAAACATTTTGGAGTTACGCGAATTCTTCCCAAACTGCATTTTTCTACATTAGCCTGGTAGTAAAATGTAATATATTCTATATTTTCTTCATGTTAGTATTCGTTCTGATTGCATTTAACGTTCATTTTTGAATATAATTTAATACGGAAACATCAAAATATAACTTTTCCTTGTGCACAGGTGATCTTCCGTTCGGCAGGATAAACTCCAGTCTCTACCTTGTATTATGTTGCGATGATTGAGAAATATCGCTAGTTGCCATCGATAACTATTCCCTAGAAGATATCGCAAAATAGTGACACTGACAACTTCCCCCAAACACTAGCGCCAATTGTGGTTGTTTTAGGATTATCCATGGACGATACCATTTCTTACAACCCAAACATGAATTCAACTGACTTTTAAGGTGATGTTTTAGTACAAATTAAAAATACTATAATTATAAAAATATTAGTACAACATAAAAACGAAGCCAAATGATATTATAGTTGACAGTTCGAAGCAACTAGTGGCAAAAGTTTGAACTGTGTGACGTAACGATGCATACGTCCATCAGAGGCACTAGGAATACATTTTTGGATATAATGAGAAAACTGGCGTTTTCAATTTCAAATAATTAAAAACATTGACCACTTTTTCAATTTATGAGTTTGTTGGTGAGGTTTCTAGGTGGTAATCTTTATGTGCAAATCAAAATATTCTAGAAAAGGGGCACATGCTTGTTCCCCTTTCCTGTTTCCTGTCAATCCCTTCATGTAACGTAACATATAAATGTAATTACCATTACATCAAAATAATATATATATTTTCCATGTTCATATTATTATCCATTCAAATAAAATTTTAGGCGATGATTTGCCGGGAAAAACGATCAGATATAAGTTTCGGGATGTTTTCGGGAATTTTCGAAAATTTACGGGAATTTTTGGGAGTTTTCGAGCATTTGGTCGGGATTTTTCTTCACTGGGCGTTGGCAACCCTGTTTTTGAATGTCATTTTCTCAGACTTACATCTTATGTACAGTACCTAATCATTGTAGTGCCAATTTCTTGAAAAATCTTTCGCGGATTTTGCGAGGATTATCAATGCTTTGGGAGTAAAATAAGTGGATTTTCATATGGTTCATTGTCATTTTTAACAGTTTCCATTGGCAGCAATGGTGTTCTTCTGGTTCTGTGCCAGTGTTCTGTGTGTGACGTGTGTGTGGCATTGAGTCATTGTACATTGTTTAGAAAATAAAATAAATTAAACAACCTTTATAGTGCAAATCGTAATTTTTGGTAAATTGAATTGCTCAGCTAGAGACTCACGTTTTTTGCCTCCTGAACAGAAATCGGTCTATTTGTAACAAATAATTCATAACCTCATTTTCACCCAGGAAGTAACCCATGACAAAATCTGTATTGAATGGCTTTTATTTCTAATAGAAAAGGAAAAAATTGTACATATTTTGTGTTCTATTTATTACATAAATAAGAAATTCAAAAGTGATATTTGACAGAGTAAAGATTAAACAATTATTTTCTTGGATGGAATTTGCAATGACTGTCTTAATTTCAACAGGGAAGGATCGATAATGTCATCAAATCATTATGAATGCTCAGTTAATTCAGCAACAGATATTCGTAATAGTGAGGAAGAGCTACTTGCCCCAGAGTACCACTTTGATGTTATCAATGATATAAAGAGAGAAATTAAGGAAGAGCCCGTTCAAACCAAATGGTTGTTTGAAAATGGAGTGTGTGACGAAAACCGCCAAGAAGAGAAACAGGATGGAAAATTGAATGAACCGGTTTCTAGCAATTGTGAGGAAAACACTAAACAATCGAAGCATTCTCTGACTCGTGAGTTCTTATAGTTTTGCCTCTCTCTGGTTATTCTTCCATACTATGAATCATCTACATCATATTTTGTATCACCTTTGTGTTTGTTCGTGTTGACGTGATTCCACTTTCAACAGTGATTGAATTTGAAGTTTTTGTATAGAAAATCTGTTTTAGGTAGATTTCGATACAAATACTACCTATTGGTCCAGTCATCACAACAAGACTTTCAATAAATTTTTATATATGATCATTGTCCCCAGAACCCAAAAATTCCATCAGTTCAAATGTTTATATATCATAATAATAGTAATCTCCTTTATACCCTAAGTACCAGATTGAAAATAAAAAAAATAAAGTGAATAATCAAGAGAGGTATATCAGCTCATGGTCGTGCACATTGCTCTTTGTACATAATGTCGAAGATTTCTATTCTGAAGCTGTTAATGTGTTTATGTTTTAAATCAGATCTCAGTTCATTGTAAGCAGTCATAATTTAATATGAAAAAGATCGTTGAAATATTGCAGTTCTATGTTTATTTTTGTGTCTCACATTTTTCTTTATAATAATTTTATGGAATAGGGCTTGTAATTTTCTCCGGTTATATGAGATATAACGAAATTTGTCAACACTGAATGGTACGAAATTGGGCACAAAAATATTTTCTATCAATACCTTAGATAAGTTCGAAGATGGGCCGAATTGGTCCAGTAGTTTCAAAATGGCGGCTGTTCAAATATAAAAAAAATCTCATTGTTTCATTTTCATAGCAACATTTGCAAATTATAGGTCTTTTGATAAAGCTTTATAAGCTCTACAACTTTCGTTTTTTTTTTAATTTTTTCTCTACAATGTACTCACAAATAAAAAAACAAAAATTGCTGTAAATTACCATTCATGACAATTCATAATTTTTGTTCACCATGTATGCTCCTTTTATTTGAAGTTTATTCCCTCGTGTCATTCAGATACTATTTGAGTTTTCCTTCCGCCGACAAACAAAACATCATGGTATTTTGACATATCTGGATTCCAAAGTTAAATATTAGATATTATTTTTCTAAGTATATTATGATTGAAACTGTAAGTACTGTCTATATCATCGTGTGCTGGTTATACTTCTTTCTTTTGATTTGACTGAGATTACATAGAAATAATTTAGGGAGATTTGGATCTTTCACCAACTTTTGAATACATGAAAATATTTAAAGCGTTCAGAGAGATGTAACACGTTTTTCTAGGATCGGAAATTCTACGGCTAAAACGGTCCCTAGAAGGGTATTTTACTTATGATGCCAAAGTTCTATACAGGAAATATGTTCCTATCTCGGGCGCCAGATTTTGAAGTGGTTTACTTCACGCACTAGGGAGATACAGTTTGTCCAGGGGTCTGGTATTGTGACACCTTTTCAACCGACGAAACCAAAAAGGAGGAGGTTCTCTATTAGACGCGTATATATATTTTTTTTATGTATAACCACGCATAACTTTTTACTGAGACGTCCGATTCCGATAATTCTTTTTTCAGTGGATAGGGTGTACTTCGAAGTTGGTCCCATTTGAATTTAAAAGATGAAATCCACCCCTAAGGGTAGCAAAATGAAGGATATTGATCACTTACCCTCTGAATTCTGGTCAGTTAACCGATTCTATCAGGCATAACTTTGTACTGGGTTCTTCGATATGGGTGATTCTTTTTTTATTAGATAGGGTATACCTCATAGTTGATCAAATTTGGATTTAGAATGGAATTATGGAATGGAAAAATAGGGGATAATTGATTTTTCACTTGTGAACATTGGCCCACATATGTAGTTGACAATGACAGATCGCTTATGTCATTATTTTTGTTCTCCTACATCCGTCACAATCATTATATTCTATGAGAGGATGGAATGATATACAAAGTAATGAAATAAACTAACCAGAACAACAAAAATAATGTATATTAAAACAAATACTAAAAGTAGATAATCATATTATTTAACTGGTAATAGTTGAAGTAAGGTGGGTAAGTAAGTAGTAGTAGTAGTAGTATTTTATTAATCACCAAATTACATGAATTGATAAAAGCATACAATAGAAAAAGATGGGCGATTAATATAGGTAGAAGGAAATGTTTGTCAAACCGAGTCTTATTACTGAATTTATATCAGCGGAAACATAGGTATTGATGATTCACTTAAGTTTTTGGAAAACTTGTCTGTGAAACAGTGATCAGGAGAATTTGGGTCAATCAGCTCTAGAGGGCATATTCCTGGCATCATTTCTTTTTACAGAATATAGTTGTTTGTCTGGCAAACTTAAATAGGCTTACTTATACTTAACAATATTCATAATGCTGGTAAGTCGGTATTATCACAATAATATTTTGATACCACCAAAATTAATCCTACTATGTTGCAGGTATGGAATATATATTTGTAAATGTACCTATTTAATCTTGTTTATACGATGTGACTTGTCTCTTCTTAAAATTATTGTTGTATCTTATTTATTATGAAGTGACTGTATCTACTATGAAGAGCATTATTTGCTAATAAAGAGTTATATATAAATCAACACTTTTGAAAACAATATCTCCTATAATACGGTTACGGGGAGGGCTCAAAAAGTGATTTTTCTAGGTTGTGGCAACTAAATTTTCCCTTCCGAATTGAACCCTTATTAATCTCGAATTAATAGTTACCACTTTCCACTTGGTTAACCCCAACTTTGATTCTTCACGCTGCCCCTTGTGCTAGGCCCCTCTGGTAATGAATCAAGGCATCAAAGTTATTTCCATAAAAATTTAACATATAATTTACTGAATGCAGAAAGAAAAATACGGATGTTTACAAAATCACCTTTAAGAACCGGACAATTAGAAAATGTTCTGATAATCCCGGTGTCGGTGCTATTTTATCTTGTAACTCGAAACCTTTGCTCTGCAAGTATTTTATTGGACAACTATGACTTGCTTATATATATCGCGGCCGTTGTTCGAATTTGGTTATTCCCTGAACAACACCCGTGAAAAATTGTTATTATGTAATATGACGTAATATTTCGCGACATTGACTAGTTATACTCTCCTGAGAATTTTCATTTCAAAGGGAGTTGTGCGGCACGTCGTCCAAAAGAGATTTTGATTCTCTATTCTGTAGTATATATTTTTTTCAAAACAATTAACTGTGCCTTAAAAAAAATTAAAGTGGTTCGTGGAATAAATATTTTGTTGTTTCGTCAGCACGTATCATAGTCAGTAATATAGAAAAAACTATTTAGAACTCCTAGATTCGACAAGGAAAAACAATAAGATGCACTGCTAGAAATTGAGGAAAATGACATATTCTATGAGTAGTTACTTTTTTGGATATTAGTGGTTGAAGAATCTACCCCATGCTCCCTAGGGAAGTCATTCATTTCCACAAAAAATGATTGAATTGCAATACAAAACGTCTTGCCAAAATATGTTGATGCTAGAACAATATCTTCTATGAGATTTTTTTAATATGCGTTGAAAATTCTACCCCTGGACCCCAAGGGAAATCATTTATTTCCATACGAAATCGAATCAGAATACAGAACATCTTGCCAAAATATGTTTGTGCTAGAACAAAGCCTTGCTAAAATCTATTCATGCCAGCAACAAGACATTCGAAAACCATATTGAAGCATACTAAATCCCGCCTCTTTTCGAATCAGCCACTGGTCCTGACGTTCAAGTATTTCCGGAGATTTGGTCTGCTATCTTTGCCCGCTCTTTTCACACCAGTTGAGTGAAACAAGCATCTTTCGGCAATTTTGTTCTTAGGAAATAACCATAATGTTTCCTTTTTCACAATTCCTTTCTCACCATTCCAATTCATTGTTAAGTGCACATTGACACATCTAAGCTCAAAGTCCATTATTTTCTGGTATCCAGCTACTCCTGATTAATTAAAGATATTATAGTTTAAAACAAAATTTCAGATTTCTGGGAAAATACAAATTTTGACACCGAGGGTTCAGAGTACATTTTTGCTGCTGATATAGACCAGGTAAAAAATGAAATCAAAGTAGAGAATGATAATGAAGATTACTCTGAAGATTTTTCATCGACTAATGCTGAATTGAAAATGCAGACACTCAAATCTGAGGACGAGATTGATATTGTTTATGAAGACATTAAACCTGAAATACACGGGGATAAATTCAGTGGAAACAACTACCACCCAAACACAATTGCTAATATTGTTCCTCATGAAAGTTCAGTTGGTAAGTGATATTCATTTGATTAGACAATATGTCTCTGGCCACGAGATATTATCTTCAAGTCATACATTTTGATAGTTCAGAATTTTTCAGTGCCTTTTTTTATCGAGTTTTTATATTGGAAATTAATAAAATTTCCAATCAAATTACATGTAAACTGTGAGTTGAAAAATCCACGATAAAAATGAAGTAATTTTTTGTGAATATCTAACAGAAAACAACTACGATGATTCCCCGAAATTATACAGATATATAATTAAGTATATATCAATCAGTTGAGAAAAACTATTCAATCAACAGAACACATTATTTTAATACCAAACAGATGTAGAAATAACAAACACATGTTAAAACATCTAGCCACGCTGAAATTTAAAAAAAATAAAGAAAACATTTATACACGTTGTAAAAGAGGAAATTAAATTGAATAGAGTATATAACACTAAAAATATTGCAAAGTACCAGTATTAACAAACAAAAAATAAATAATATTGTTAATTGGGGAATTATATTGAAGTTAATGTTTAATCAAGCTATATACTAAGTATTTACATACATTAAATTAATAGAAAAAGAAACAAGAAAGAAGAGAGAAATAAAAAAAGAAATGAAATAGAATACATAACACTAAAAATCTTGTAAAGTAGCAGCATAGACATAAAAATTTATGAGATTATTATAGGTGGTTAAAAATACATGTTATAACAGTGTTCACCGAGTCAAAATGAATGTCACAGAGTTCACAAATTTTATTAAAGCTACTACACAAGAAATTCAACGGCATAACCTTTGTTCATGACGCTTTGCAATGGAACTTTATATTGTGTCGACCACCGATTCTAGGTACTAAGAAATTAATATCGTTTAATAGAGCGCTACAATCAATATTATTGGATTAGTTTGTGTAAGAATTTTATACCAAGAATAATTCTCCTTGTTTTCAACGATGTCATTTCAAATCGTGACAACAAAATATTGTGGTCGATGCCTCTCACAGGATATTGTCCATCGACTTTTAGGCATATTTCAAGAGTTTTCTCTGTACACCTTCAATAGATGTTTTTTGGTTATCGTAAATTAGAATCCATATCAAAGAACCAAACTCCAACTTAGATCAACTATACGCAAAATATAGCAATTTTATGGTGGTAACATTTTTGAAATGTTTACTATTTCTGTAAATAAAACCAAGCATCCTATTTTCATCAGCGACAGTATTTCTGATATAGGTTGTAAATGTAAGTTTACTTTTATCTCATGTACCCGGTTGATTATATTATTGTCGAGTATATAGTTATACATTAAAGTTCTCGATTTTTTTGTGAACAGTATTATGTTGCATTTGGATACATTCAGTTGTAAACGATTATCATTACACCAAAGTTTGATTGCGTCTAATTCAGATTGTACTCGTTGACAATCAGTTATGTCTTTGATTTTATTGTATAATTTGAGATCATCTGCAAATAGTAGGCTAGGTATATTCAAAGCGCTTGCCAGGTAATTAAAAACAGAAGAGGCCCCAGATTAGAGGCTTGTGGCACTCTGGACGTGACTACGTATGAAACAGATTTTAATGATTCGTATTCGACAAATTGTTTTCTGACAACTAGATATGATTCAATCAAAGTAAGCAGTTGCCTGGAGAGTCCCAATTTTGTAAATTTGCTAAGGAGAACATAATGGTCTATTTGATCGAAGGCCTTAGTCTAAGTAAACAACATAACAGAAGCTTGTGATTGACAGAGTCAAAAGCCTTGGCGAGATCTGTGTAGATGACGTCCACCTGGAACTCCGTTTCGAGTTTGTTGCACAGGTCATTCTGAAAAACACCCAAGTTGGTAGTCGTAGAACGACCTTCATAAAAACCATGTTGATTTTCTGAATACTATGTTTATAATTTTGAAGAGTTCGTCAGTTAGTATGGATTCAAAATTTTAGGAATGCTTGAAATTTTGGAAATGCCTCTATAATTCTTAATATCACTCTTACTGCCTGATTTGAAGATTGGAGAGAGAAATGATTTTTTCCAAGCATTAGGGAAAATTCCCTGGTCGAAGGATTTTTGAAAGAGAATTTTTAAGGGCAGAGATAGAGAGTAGCAGTAATTATTCAAAAAATAGGAGGAATCCCGTCAGGACCTGCACTTTTATTTTTGTCTAAATTAATTAATTTATTATGAATTTCGTTTTCTGTAAAGGTATGATTAGAAAGTAAATTTGCGTGTTGTCCAAAATAATTATTTTCCATATTTGGAGGCTGTGATTCTTTGAAACAAGACTGAAAGTGTTCAGCAAATGAATTTGCAGTGTCCTTGGGGGTTTCCAAACCTTTGTATAGCCAAATAAGGGATCATAGATCTGGGGACAGGTCATAACAATGGTCTCAGGTCTGAGATCATATCAATGGTTAGCCTGTTGTAGGATTTTTAAGTTCTACAACTGTCTGATAGATGTAGTTCAATGTCCAGCATGGCTTTAGCTGGGGAAGTATTTTTTTTCTGTTGGATATTCACAAAAACTAACTTAATTTTTATTGTGGATTTTTCAATTCACAAAAAAAAGTTTTATGCTGTTTTTTGTTAAATGTGGATTATAGTAATATGTTCATTCGCCTGCTTTTTACAAATACTTTAATTTGTTTGAAGTGAAGAAAATCGTGACATTTCAGACAAATTTTTAAATTCCAGAAAGAAGCAGGAATTTAAAAATGTGTCTGAAATGGCACGATTTTCCTTCACTTATATTTACATATTCACATACGTTATTTTCCCTTCGCATTTAATTTTTGGTAGAATTCAACTTTAGATAATTTCCACTACTTACTAGAATAGGATATTCTGACGATAATATTGATTTTATACAGTTGGGAATTTTTAGCCCACTAATCTTGTATTTATTATTGGTTCAGATTTTGGAGCAGGCCCTCAACAAAATGCAACTGTAGAAGAGGATGAAACAGATGTTGAAAGGAATAATCAAACACAATTTCAGTGTAACTTTTGTTCGAAGTCTTTTACACAAAGCGGTGCTTTCAAGAGCCATGAGAGGACTCATACAAGAGGAAAACCATTTCAGTGCAACTTTTGTTCCAAGTCCTTTTCAAATAGTAGTCATTGCAAGAGTCATGAGAGGACTCATACGGGGGAAAAACCATTTCAGTGCTACTATTGTTCAAAGTCTTTTTCTCAAAGTGATAATTTGAATAGTCCATTTAAGGGTTCATACAGGGGAAAAACCATTTCAGTGTAACACTTGCTCAAAGTCCTTTTCACGAAGAGGTTACTTGAATGTCCACGAGAGGATTCATACTGGAGAAAAACCATTTCAGTGTAGTTTTTGTTTAAAGTCCTTTAAGGAAAGTGGTACTTTGAAGACCCATGAGAGGACTCATACAGGAGAAAAACCATTTCAGTGTAACATTTGTTCAATGTGTTTTACACGAAGTTATGCTTTGAAGAACCACGAGAGGACTCATACAGGAGAAAAACCATTTCAGTGTAACTTTTGTTCTAAGTGTTTTACACGAAGTGATGCTTTGAAGAATCATGAGAGGACTCATTCAGAACAAAAAAGCAGACAACAGGAAATGTTGGTCATATTAAAAGAAAAGACCTCCATAAATTGAAATGGGTGTTTCCTGAAGACTCTTGATAGTCTTACTTCTGTAAGGCAGTGATTTTATTATAAAATGTTTTAGTATCGAAATTAAAAAAATAAGAGCAATACAGAAAGTGAGTTCCCTATGGCTTAAAACCGTAAAGTAGTAAGCTTTAATTAATTTCTTGTAAATTTCTCATGACTTGTAAGACGGCATTTTGATTCAAAATCGAATTGAATCGCAGGTCAATCAATAAATTTATTCGATAGATAAGTGCTCAGTCACAATACAGTACAGTCTCCATTGAAACATACTAGCTTAGCTAACACGTCAGGTAAGCCTCTTAAGGAGACACATCTTAAGGGTAAACAGTATCAATCAATATACTTTATTGTCATGAAGAACGCACATTCTTGTGGACAAAGCACTAACTCATGTTATTAAAAATGTAATGAGCTACAACTAAGTCAATTACATATAGGAGATAAATAAACAATACAATAGTAAAATATGTAAAATAAAATAATAGGGTTTTTTGTAATATATGCTAATTGAAGTTATAATCCAAGGCAGTACAAATATAGTAAATTAAAATTAATTGAAAGGAATCAGCATAAAATTCTTCCAAGGTATAAATTTTACATTTAAACAATTAGAAGAGTTTCAGGCGACAAATAACAAGTAAACATATTGATTAGATGTAGATTTGTATTTCCACTGCGACCTTTGAAGATCTATTGTGGTTCCCTTGATATTTAGATGACTTGCGCGAGCTTGTCCTTTTTAGTATGTTTAGGATGCCTGACTGGCTCATGAACGTAGCTTTCTGCCTTTGGGTGTTCCGTTCTGTGAAAACCTTGTTCTTGCTATACATTTGCAGAGTATATGGACAGCGGTTTCTTCTTCTGTCTGGCAAAACCTGCAAGTGGTTTCTTCTGTCAGACCTGTGTTTTTCATGTGCTTATTGTGTTTACAGTGTCCAGGCCTACTATTACCTTTACGGAACTTCTGTCCTTTTCTGAGAAACCTATTTGCCTGCCTCTGTCCTGGGAATTGTTCCCACCAGCTTTGGGCCTGTTTTTCCACCCACTTTCTGATTGTTTTCCTAACTATTGCTTTTGCTATGCTGCAGAAGGGTTCCGGGCCATAGAATGCCATTGACGAGCCTTGTCCGGCCAGTTCGTCGACTTTTTCGTTCCCTTTGTGTCCTGGAACCCATGCCAGGGTAACTTTCTTACGGTTTGCTAGTTCAATTCATGGCACAGGCACAGTCCCACACAAGTTTGGAGTTAACTTGTGTGGCATCCAATGCTTTAAGTGTTGCCTGGCTGTCGGAGAATATCACAATGGAATGGCCGATCCTATCCTATCCTATTTCTCCAATGCAGTGGTGTATTGCTGCTACTTCCGCTTGGAATACTGTTGTGTCTTTTGACAGGCTCACTGGGATCATTATCCCTGGTTTTTGCCCTCATATTCCGGCTCCAACTCCTTCTTCGGTCTTCGAGCCGTCTGTGTACCAGATTGATGCTGCGCTCCTCCCTCCAAGTGTTCTCTTTCTGGTATATTAACTTCGTATTTTCTATTGAAGTTGTATTTAGTTATCATGGGCATTCCTGTAGTTGGATCAGCCCTTTGCTCTTTTTCTAGCCTTTGATATTCTGTCCCATGGAGTTTGATGATGGGTGATAGCCTTGCATGGGTCTGTAGGTGACAGCTCTTGCCTCTCCCTGTATGTAAATATGTAATGGTGGTAGGTTCAGAATGACCTCCATCGCGGCCGTGGGGGTGGTTTTCATGGCCCCTGTGGCACTGATACTGCTTGTCTTTGTAAGCCTGTTAATAGCTTTATGATTCCTGACTGTAAAGTCTTTGGCCACCACACCACTGACCCATATGATATCATGGGCCTGATTACCCTTGTATATAGCCATATGGTCATCTTGGGATCGAGTCCCCAGTTCTTGCCACACATCCTCCTGCACCTGCCTAGTGCTATAGATGCTTTTTTGGCGATTTTTGTTGTATTGGCTTTCCATTAGACTGGCCCTTATCCATCTGCATCGGCTTGGCAGAACCCCTCTTCTGGTTTGTGCATTCACTACTGCGTCTGTGGTAGCGTTGTTAAATGCTCCTTTTATGTCTAGGAAGGTTGTCATGGCTATTTCTTTGTCCTCAATTGACTTTGAGATCAGCCTGTTTAGGTCAGCCAACGGGGAATCAATTGATTTTCCAGGTTGGTATGCGTATTGACGATTACTCAGAAGATTTTCTTTCAGTATTTCATCTCTGATTAGCGATCTCTCCAAAAAAAATGTGCCTCATCAATAATTCATACATTTACAGGGTGGAAAAAACTGCATATAAATAACAAAAAACCGTATGTTTGTTCAGTCAGTAGCTATTTGACAATATGTCATCTTTCTTTATCTCATGCAATTCATGAGTCTTTTACTTTAAAATATTTGATAAATCTGTAAAAATGGACGAACTTATATTTTGTACTGTCGTCCATCTCTGGACTTGGTGTTGCTAGGAATAAAGCTGTTTTTCTTTTGTGGTGTTGTGTGAGCGCTGTTTCTTTTGTGCTAGGGCCAATTTATGCAACAATATCAGTGTCACAGTCTCTGTCTCAATCATAAAATCGAGTTGAATCTGTACATTTCAATCGGAGTATTTCAAAGTTGGCAAATTTCAATATTTATGCTTATGTTTGAGACGTCATATGAAACCTATTTGACAAATGACATTAAAAATTAATGATTTCGACTTTTGTTTCTGGAAGAGTGTACTTTTATTGAAATGATTGAAAAATTTCCCCATCTTTGGCATAAAAAAGATTAATTTTTCAAAGACAAAATCGCCCTTGGAAATTCATGAAAACTAATGCTGAAATAATGCTAAAGAGTATGATGCACAAATATAAAATATTCTTAAGACAACGACTGAGACTAGGATTGTGACTCTGACAATGACAGTATTGCATAAACTGGACCTATTGTTTATTAGCTTCTATTTGATTTTTACATATAAAAGCAGTAGATGTAAGTTCCAATATTGTTATGATTTGCACTTAAAGATTACCTGCTACGAAGCTCGGCAACCAACTCAGAAATTGAAAAAATGTTTAATGTTTTTCATAATTTAAAACAAATGTTTTCATCACGTTCAAAAGCTTACTCCTAATACCTCTAATGGACGTATGCATCGTTACTTCACACAGTTCAAACTTTAACCGCTAGTTGCTTCGAACTGTCAACTATAAATTTATCTGTCTTCGTTTATATATTGTACTAATAAATATAATATCATAGTATTTCCAATTGATACTGAAACATCACATCAATAGTGAGGTTGAATTTATGTTTGTGTTGAAAGAAATAGTATTGTCTATCTACATTCTTGAAACAATCACAATGGGTTTGATTTGGGGAAAGTTATTCAGGTGACGGTCAAAGCGAGTTTGAAAATACCTTTTTATTCTAGAAAACATTTTGTGCGCATGCCTCATTGTCCGCCATGTTTTTCGGACACTATACGTGTATAACCCGTGAATATGCGCTATAATCCCCGATACTCGTATATTGTCCGTACAAGACAGGCCAAAAAAACAAGCAAGTTAAAGTGTCCGAAATTTTCATATTACCCGCTTTTTCAACATGGCAGATGCGCTTGCACGTAACGTGTCGTTGAAAATTTTAACAAAACTCAGGGATTTAAAAAATTAATTTCGTAAAAAGTAGTTTTTGAGGTTCGAAGTTTTCCACGGAAAAAATAAAATAAAACCATGCTTTGAAAGTTGACGTTTCCGTAGCCTTTCCACAGAGGAGAAGGCTAGACAAGACAAACGAAATTAGAGAGAGATGGAGTCCTATCTCAAGTTAAATGCCCGGAAGAACTGCCAAAATAATTATGCGCTAAATAACCTTCACGAACGTTATTTTAAATATACAACTGAAGGTGTTACGGTGGGGCCTCCATTTTGAATGATGGCGTTTTATGGCCCAGAATTGCCAACTTCACAAAATTTCAAAATTAAATAAGAAATTCCAAGAAATAAAGGATATTATTCTACCACTCAAAACTTGAGCACTCAACACTGCAAACGATTCCGAAAGCGGATCCACAATTATTCATTTTTAATAAATTTTTTCGCACTTATGTTGGCAGTAGCTGATCCCGCATGAAACAATTTGGAACTGGCAACTGTGCCTATCTCGAGTTAAAGGCCCGAGCACAGAGTAGTTACACAGATGAGAAGGCTAGACAAGACAAACAAAATTAGAGAGAGATGGAGTCCCTTCTCAAGTTAAATGCCCCGGGAGAACTTTCGGTATTATGATGACCTTCTTTACCTACATCAAGTTAATTGTAAATATACAACTCAAGGGGTTACGGCTTAGATCATATATGCTACGATCAGCGTACTCAAGCTATTGTCAGTAACACGTGGTACTGGCAAAGATTCTTGGTACTGGCTATTAAGTATAGTATGCCGACGTCCCCCTCACTCACTCTCATCTGACCCCTCTAATACCAAACAAAAAATACAGAATGCCGTATCTAGCGTAGCATATATGATCTAAGGGTTACGGCAATACCTCCATTTTGAATGATGAAGTTTGTTATGACACAGAATTGCCAACTTCACAAAATTAACCAGGAAATTCAAGGAATAAATGATATTCTACATAAAACTCAAGCATTCAACACTATATACGATTTCGAAAGCGAGTTATCAATTAATAATTTTTCATACATTTTTTCGACCTTATCACTTTTGTTGACAGTATTGTCCTTATTCCAAATAAAACAATTTAGAACTGGCAACTGTACCTATCTCGATTTAAAGGTCCAAGGCCAATGAAGCGGCAAATCAAACATCAAGGGAAATGGGTGGAACTTCCTATCTGTGTGTATAATCTGTGGCCTTACTGATTTTTAGCTAACAGTGTACTGTCTTTTTATTGGATAGAGAGAGCATGAAAACTTCCTAATCAGCACCCAATCCGTCATCAGCGGAAAATATTTCTTTCGTGATTGTAATCCTAAGCTGTGTCAATGCGATTGCATTCAAATATTGTGAGGGAAAGGACACCTTCGGAAACTATCGATTGTCTAATACACACATGGATATTTGTCGATAGACAAGCACTATCGATATCGATAGTGCCAACGTGAAGAAGAGAAAACTTATTACGGGTTTGCGTTTGCTTGGAAAACCAAATAAATTTCACACCGTTTGTGGTGCAGATTGCAGATATAATTTTTGGTAAATAGAATTGATTAGAGACTCCCGTTTTGTTGTACTTATGTTCTTTGCCTCCTGGCCCATTTATATCGCAAATTTATAACCTCATTTTCACCCAGGACGTAAACAATGAGAACTGTTTTGAATTGCTTTTATTCCTGCTAGAAAAGGAAAAATAGTACATATTTTGTACTATAATAGTAATTTAACTTTTTGCGAACGAGCTTGGGTGGTCGACAGACACGGACAATCTTTAAAGGAGCCCATCAAACTTCTTCGCCAAGAGCATGTTATCTTTTTCTCCAAACTTTTCTTCTGGCGAATTTAAAGAAGCTGCTTTCATTACACAGTAGAAATAGTTAATTATACTATGGTGGAATATGTAACCTCCACTGAAAAAATCAAAATGTCAGCTGTGAACTTCATGCATTTTTTGTTTGGTAACAAATTATTTTCGTTATATTTGAAGAACCGTATCTCCGAAAGTATTAGAGAGAGGCAAACATTTTTGAGAGGCAAAAAATGCCAAACGACAAGAACAGGTGTGCAAATCATTTAACCAAAAATTAAAATGATTCAATAGGCTTTATTACATAAATTCAAACGTGATATTTGACAAGAAAAAAGACAATTATTTTATATTTATCTTGGATGTGATTTATTTTAAGACTGTCTTAATTTCAACAGAGGAGTAATAATGGCATCAGAACACTTAAGGTGCCTAGTAAATTCAGTAACAGATATCGGTGAACGTGAAGAAGAGCTACTTGCCCGTAGGAATCACTTTGATGTTATTCATGATGTAAAGAGTGAAATAAAGGAAGAGCCTGTTGAAATCAAATGGTTGATTGAAAATGGAGTGGTTGACGAAAGCTGCCAAGAGGAGGTTGAGAATGGAAAATGTAATGAACCGATTTCTAGCAATTGTGAGTAAAACCATAGAGAATCAAAGCCTTCTCTGACTCGTAAGTTCCTACATCATTCGCCTACAATTCAGGAAATTCACAGTGTTTCTTTCTCTCTGGTTTTTCATTGATACTATGAGTCATCTGCATTATAATTTGCTTTATGTTGTTGAGATGAGCCAAAAACCTGGAAAAGGTCTCACCGATCTTCATCAGAACGCGGGACTCGAAGGTGAACTCTAATTTAATCAGGATCGAGCCACAATAGATCTGAGAAGGTCCCAGTGGAAGAGGCTGTTATCGCCCCACTCAAAAAGAACCTAACCTAGTGTTGGGTTAACATCGATAGTCATATTGGAGATAAAACTACCGATAATTGAATGGAAATATTTGGTTGTTGAATTATGATTATTAATAAAAAAAAATTGGGGTAATGAAGTAAAAATATGAGTCAACTCTTTTAGGGGCATCTCTGAAAACATGAAACTGCATCTATGAAGGCAACAACTAAAAAAAGTACCTACTATTTATATATTTTATTTCTTGAAAGCTGAAAATACAAAAAATATAAACAAAAAAATATTAATTTTTTCAAAGTTTCTACAAAAAAAAACAGCAGGGGTACCGAATAAAAACTTTTTAACAAAAAATTAAACCGACGATATACGGAACTTAAAAGTAAAAAATAAACTAAACCTTAGTCCCAATAACTAAGCTCCTAAACTAACGTAAGTAACTAATTTTGAGTCGGCGCCAAACAAACAAGCAAATGAATTAGATAAGGCGTACAATGATCTTCGTTGATTGTTCGTTTGGCGCCGACTCAAAATTAGTTACTTACGTTAGTTTAGGAGCTTAGTTATTGAGATTAAGGTTTATTTTATATTATTTCTACATTTCCATTTTGTCGGATTAATTTTTTGTTAAAAAGTTTTATTTTTCAATTTTTTGTGGCTGAAATCTACTAATTACTACCACCTTGTTTTTTGATTACTTCCAAAATACTTACCCACCTTACTTCAACTATTACCAGTTAAATAATATGATTATCTACTTTTACTATTTGTTGTAATATAAATTATTTTTGTTGTTCTGGTTAGTTTATTTCATTACTTTGTATATCATTCCATCCTATCATAGAATATAATGATTGTGACGGATGTAGGAGAACAAAAATAATGACATAAGTGATCTGTCATTGTCAACTACATATGTGTGCCAATGTTCACAAGTGAAAAATCAATTATTCCCTATTTTTCTACCCGTAAGGGTGGATAATTGCATTCGAAATTCAAATATGATCAACTATGTGGTATGCCCTATCAAATGAAAAACGAATCATCCAAATCGAAGAACCCAGTACAAAGTTATGCCTGATAGAATCAGAGGGTGAGTGATCAATATCCTTCATTTTGCTACCCTTAGGGGTGGATTTCATCTTTTAAATTCAAATGGGACCAACTTCGATGTACACCCTATCTACTGAAAAAAGATATATCGGAATCGGACGTCTCAGTAAAAAGGTATGCGTGATTATACATAAAAAAAAAAAATATCCGCGTCGACTAGCGAACCTCCTTCATTTTGGTTTTGTCGGTTAAAAAACCCTCGGCAGACGCCTTTTTACCACCAAAAACACCCCAATAATGAAAGGACAGCTCCTTAAGTTTGTGGTATATTATTTGAACCACCGGATTTGGTCTGTTTTGGAAGTGGTACAAAATGTAGACCATTGCCCCTGAAAGAGTTAAGTGATATAATTTTTTCTGACGTGGGTATTGAAAATACATAAAAAATGTTAATCGACTTATTGAACCTTTAACTATTACATATCGTCTATAATTTGCAGGATATGTATTTATATCATAATCAGTTGTCCTTTCTACATATATTTCAAACTGTCCAAATTTCTATATTCTCTGAAAAAAATTCCTAAAATCCCCCTCCGTGTAGAATTTATTTATTCCTGTGTTTTTCTTTGTGTTGTTCCATCTAGGTTATGCTTTTAGCTCTTCCCGCTTTCATGTTATCCCGTTTTATTATATATATGCATATATATGTATACATATATATTCCTGAAAACTTTTCCATGACCAAAGAATTACGCATATCCATCGCTCGACAAAACAAAGAAAAAAGCACTTTAAAGTTTTCCCTAATCCAATCCAAAAAACCTTTCTTTCCCTAAAAACCATATTATTACAAACAACAAAAAAGTTTTGTGTTTGATTTGAGTGTTGAAATAAAATAATAAAAGATTTTTGTGTGGACATGCCTGGGGATTAACCCGGACCCTTGGAGCTACAAAGCACATGCTCTAACCAGTGAGCTACTCGGACCTTCACTAAGAGCTAAGCTGATATTCGTTTTGTTGGCCAAATTCCTTGAATTTTCCAATTTTTGGGCAACTTTCCTAATTTTTTTTCCGTATCAACCATCCACGGGCCATAGCCAAATTGGTCCAGCTGTTCTCACGTTTTGCGCCTATAAAGAATCGAGATTCATTTTTATTATATAGATGGTGTTTGTTCATCATTGCAGATTTGAAATACAACTTTGTTGAATATCTTTATAATTATTCTTATTTATTTTTGGTTACAACTGCTGTGATTTTGGAATTTTTTGACATCCCACTCATCCCTCCTTCCTTAGGATGTGAAACAGTAGCTTTTAGATTTTCTTTCTTCATTCAGATTCAAGGTTAAATGCACATTGAGATTTGAGCTGGATCAAAGTCCAATATATTCGTATCCCGCTACTGCCATGTCGAATAATTGAACTTTGAAACAAAATTTCAGATTTAGGGGAAAATAAAAAAATTTACACCAAGGGTCCAGGGAACATTTTTGCTGCTGGTGATGAGGGAATAGACCAGATTAAAAATGAAATCAAAGTAGAGAATGATTATGAAGATTACTTTCAATGTACTGATGATTTGTTCAAGAATAATGCTGAATTGAAAATGCAGACTCTCAAAACTGAGGATGAGATTGATATTGTTTATGAAGACATTAAACCTGAAATGTACAGGGATAAATTAAGTGGAAACAAGTCCCATCTAAACACCATTGCTAATATTGTTCCTCATGAACCTTCAGGTAGGTGGTATTAATTTAATGTTCTGCCAAGTTATACAGAGTGGCCACTTTTTTAATGGGATTGTATTGGTAACTTTTAAACCATAAGAGTTAGAAGGTCGGTCAAATGGAGAAAAAGTTGCATTCATAGAAGCATTGTCAAGCAGTTCAAACAAATCGAGATTATCAGGGCCGGTTATTGAGATATAAGAAAAGTAAATTCTGTCATTTTGATTTTTCTTTTTTTCCCACTTTATTTCGAATATTATCAAAAAATGTCACAGGAGTTTTTTATTTGACAGTAAATTATCCTCATTTTGACATAATCAGATTTTGTATCCAACGTTTCGTACGCTCTGGGCCACCCTCAACCTAATTTTTTTCAATACGGACCTGCATATTTTATGACACTTTTCGAAAAAACTTTTAACGCTGAATTCAACGATATATCATACAATGTCATTCAAAGTTGATTTTCAGGTGATTTTGACCCTTATCCAAATTTCTTTGGGTCGGATCTGTATTACATTTAGGTACCTTTAGTTTAATTAACAACATGCAATACATTTCGATAAGAAAATCAACTTACTCATCTTCAACTGAATGGAACGTAACAGAATCAAAGCAAGAAACAAGTAATAATTATTTACAAATTTCAAGAGGTGAAAAACCTAATTCATAATAATTCAACGAAACTATCATTTAATGAAAGAAAAATCAAATGATTATTCGAAAGTGAATGATGAACATTAATGAAGTAAGTGTTCGAAATGTCCACCATTTTGTAAAATGCACTTTGGTTCTGGAACCCATACTTCTTATACATTTGCTTATTTCGTCTCCTTGAATACCTTCCAATACATTCTCAATCTTCTCGCGAAGAATCTCTATTGTCGGGTTCAGTAGTATCATAAATTTTATTTTTGAGATATCCCCACAAATAAAAATCCAGCGGATTCAAATCCGGAGATCTGGCAGACCATGCTACTGGACCTCTTGTTCCAATCCATGAATCGGGAAATGTTCGATTTAGATAGTCTGTGACTATTCTTGAGTTGTGTGGAACACATCCGTCTTGTTGGAACCATGGACTATTACGCCGATACCGTATAGGAAGATCATCCAACATTTCTTCTATAATTTCTACATATTTTGCTCTGGTTAGGTTGCCGTCAATAAAATAGGGTCCCAGTAATTTATTATTCAACAAACCGCACCATATGTTCAAAGAAAAACGATATTGATGTCTAACTTCATGAATTAAGTGAGGATTTTCTGTGGCATAAAAATGTTTGTTCCTTCGATTGAACATGCCAGAATTTGTGAATGTCGTTTCGTCTCCCCAAATGATATTGTGCGCAAAATTGTTGTTATTCCGCACCTTCTCTCAGGATCTTTGCGATATAGTTTTTGCACGGCTTGGTATTTATAGTCATGGTATCTGTGTCTCTTGAGTATTTTATTAACAGCACTTTTTGATAAATTGCATTCACTGGCCATAGTTCTCGATCCTATTCCTGGATTCATTCGAATTTGGGCCAGAACCTTGATGTCATTGATAGGCTCGTTTCGTCGTACATAAGGACCTCTAGGTTTGATGAATGAATTATGTGTAAGTAACGTTGTAGATAAACGTCGAAACATTTTAATATTTGGTGTTGTTCTTTCGGGATATAATTCACCATACCTTTGTTGTGCTTTGAACGAATTTCTATCTAGTTTTATGTACACTTCGTACATATCTCTCTTCTCTTCATTTGTGTATCTTACCATATCGAATAAGTTAAATTGAAATTACTCAGAAAAGTATTTAATGACAAGTTCTTGTGACACAATAATAAACGAAGTGACAAATAATATGACATTTCTTGTTATGTTCTTTTTTATCCACGGCCTACTACTTGAAAATAATACATTCAATAAACCTAGAGTTGTGTGTATGTAAGAAAAAACAAGTCTATCAACTATATCAATGTTCTGACCCAAATTCAATTGAACCCAGAAAAAAAATCGAGAACTGTGGCCAGTGAATGCAATTTATCAAAAACTGCTGTTAATAAAATAGTCAAGAGACGCAAATACAATGATTTTAAATTTGAATACCAAGCCTTGCAAAAATTAAATCGTAATGATCTCAAAATAAAGTTCGATTCTGTAATTTGTTTCAACGGAACAAATGACAAATCCAACAATAATGATTCCTCGCGAGAAGATTGAGAATGTATTGGAAGGTATTCAAGGAGACGAAATAAGCAAATGTATAAAAAGTATGTCCAGAACCGCAAAGTGCATTTTACAAAATGGTGGACATTTCGAACACTTACTTCATTAATGTTCATCATTCACTTTCGAATAATCATTTGATTTTTCTTTCATTAAATGATAGTTTCGTTTAATTATTATGAATTAGGTTTTTCACCTCTTGAAATTTGTAAATAATTATTACTTGTTTCTTGCTTTGATTCTGTTACGTTCCATTCAGTTGAAGATGAGTAAGTTAATTTTCTTATCGAAATGTATTGCATGTTGTTAATTAAACTAAAGGTACCTAAATGTAATACAGATCCGACCCAAAGAAATTTGGATAAGGGTCAAAATCACCTGAAAATCAACTTTTAATGACATTGTATGATATATCGTTGAATTTAGCGTTAAAAGTTATTCCGAAAAGTGTCATAAAATATGCAGGTCCGTATTGAAAAAAATGAGATTGAGGGTGGCCCAGAGCGTACGAAACGTCGGATACAAAATCTGATTATGTCAAAATGAGGATAATTTACTGTCGAATAAAAAACTCCTGTGACATTTTTTGATAATATCCGAAATAAAGTGGGAAAAAAAGAAAAGTCAAAATGACAGAATTTACTTTTCTTATGATATCTCAATAACCGGCCCTGATAATCTCGATTTGTTTGAACTGCTTGACAATGCTTCTATGAATGCAACTTTTTCTCCATTTGACCGACCTTCTAACTCTTATGGTTTAAAAGTTACTAATACAATCCCATTAAAAAAGTGGCCACTCTGTATATTGTACAATATATCTCTAGCGATAAAAGTCACATTGGTGGTTCAATTTGCTTAGAGTTTTTTAATATACATACGAGAAAAAGTATCAGTCACGGAAACTTGTGGAAACACCATTTTTGTTAACTTTAATATTTTGACAACATAAATACAAACTACTTTTGACGAATAACTTTGTATTCATTCAAGGATTTCACATAAAAATATTTTATTAAACACAAGTCCTTCATGGAATAGACCATTTTGAGGATAATTTGTTTATACAATTGGGGCATGAAACGCATCTCTTTGAACTTGTTTTTATTATTCCTTTAGATTCTGAAGCAGGTCATCAACAAAATACAGCAGAAGAAGAGCATGAAACTTTTGTTAAAATGGATAATTATACCAGGTCGGAGCATTCACCGACTGATTGGAAAAATCGTCAGAGGATCAACTCAAAGAAGAAACACGATGACTGTAAATATAGTTTGAAAAAAAATTCTGATGAATGTAAGCAAGAGCTACATGAACGAACACCATCAGATAAAATACCATATCAGTGTAAATTACATTCAGAGTCATTTATTTTCAGACGAAGAATGAAGAAATATGAGTGTAAGTTTTGTTCAAAAAGTTTTATAAAAAAAAACATTTTGTTGGTTCACGAGAGAATTCATAAGGGTGAAAAACCATTTACGTGCAATGTATGTGCAAAGAGTTTTGTACAAAGAATTAATCTGTTGGAACATGAGAGAGTTCATACAGGCGAAAAACCATTTCATTGTTATTTTTGTTCGAAGTCTTACTCAAGGAGTAGTGCCTTGAAGCGCCATGAGAGGACTCATTCAGGAGAAAAACCTTTTCTGTGTAACTTGTGTTCGAAATCTTTTACACAAAGTACTGCTTTGAAGTTCCATGAGAGGATTCACACTGGAGAAAAGCCATTCCAATGCAAAATCTGTTTGAAATCTTTTACTCTAAGTAGTTCTTTGAGGGTCCATGACAGGATTCATACAGGAGAAAAACCGTTCCAGTGTAACTTGTGTTCCAAGTCTTTTTCTCAAAGTGCTTCTTTGAGGGTCCATGAGAGGATCCACAGAAGAAAATAACGGGCCTACATGCTAATGGTTCTGTCCGCCCACATACTCTCATTCTATTCTAACAACTATTGTATTATACATTTCAATAATTATGTTGAATAAAGCTAAGTAGAAATAATAAATTTTAATCGAGGAAAGACAAATAACACATTCTCCTAATTATCTTAAGTATATCTATGAATCTGAAATGAACTATATAGTCATTGAGCTCATAGAGCTCGTCCACTCTGGCCTTCCCCTACCTAACAACCAATTCTTCTCGAAGATGCCCGAACTGTGGCTATCAATAAAAATTCCATAGGCGTACCAAATTATTTGGTAAAGGCGATACACGACACGTAGAGAACTTACACTCCTCTAAATGGAAAAAATATCTTTCAACAAATCTGCCAGAGGGCATTTTGGCAAGGTAACAAGTAAACTATTGCAAAGTTGAATAAATAACTGGACTACCTATTTATTAATCAAACAAACCTAACCTTTCAAACGCTGCATGCCAAGACACTGGTGCAGATTCGCCGTAGCATAAGCTGCCACATCAAATCGTGTCCACTCGTGTTTTCCTCCTCTCTACCCACCAAACGGTCGTTTGAATTTGGACTATATAGAAGATTTTCCAAAGTAAATTCGCAGAATCAACAGAAAGAGCAGAAGGCTAGGCAAGACGAACAAAATTAGAAAGAGATGGAATCCTACCTCAATTTAAATGCCCCGAGAGAACTGTCAGAATAATGATGCCCTTTTTGACCTACATCAAGGTAATTTTAAATATACAACTGAAGGGGTTACGACAATTCCTCCATTTTGAATGATGACGTTTGTTATGGCACAAAATTGCCAACTTCACAAAATCTCAAAATTAACCAGGAAATTCGAGGAGTAAATAGAGAGTTATTACAATTTAGAAATAAGCGCCGAGTTTATCCATAGATCCGCTATTAAAGTATCCTCTAACGCGATTTCGAAAGGGTGTTATTGCAACAAACTTCTTTCTAGATGCTTATGTTCAAGCTTTAATTTGACAAGGATGTCAAATTATGTGAAACAACTTCACGTAATAAAATTATATCGTCTTCGAATGTGAATCTCAATCTTCTTTTCGCTTTTTCTTCAGTCATTGTTTCACCAGAAAAATAAACTTATGAAAATAACCACACTATTGTTCGTTAGTTGGACGCATAAGTGACACTTGGACGAATTAATTCTTCACAATATTGTTGGGGTAGAATATATACCACCACCAAATGAACCTGCTTAATTTGATTTTCAAAATATATAGACGAGCAGTGCTTAACAAACTTTAGATGTTCAACTGTCGTCAGATATATGACAGAAAAAAAAAACAAATTGTCAAAATAAAGGAACTTTTAATAAAAGGTTATTGGCCTTTATTTAAATAAAGTAAGGGATGCCTGTATTTTAGATTGAGGATATCCTCAAAGTCGGACACGATGCGCATGCGTATATGTCAAAATAAAAGAAACTTCATTAAAAGAACTATAGAACGGACGTTGCAATAACTCTCTAATGATATTAATAGAGAGTTGAAGTGCGGGCATGAACGTTAACGTGAAAACTGACAGCTAAGCATGCGCAGTAAGCAATTCTTCACGTTTGTGTTTTATGCAACTCTACGTATGTACGGGCTTTCACGTAACGTTAAAAATGAACGTTACGTTATCCGAAAAATAACCGAATATGGTCGATATGACTCTCCCCCGACCGAAGTTTGTCGCGCTTATTTTTCAATGATTTTTTTCTCTTTACCTGGTAACCTCACTGTGTAGTGTGTTAATTGTGATGTGATATTTTTATAACAAAATGAATAGACGCTTCAGATTTTCTACACCTACAAAAAAAAGCAAGAGAGTGTTATATTATCCCTGGTGGTAATATTAACTGAAAGCCCTAATGCCGTAACTAACACTGGAATATCTGCCTTTTCGAAATAAAACCAATTTTTAGCTTCTATGTTGGATATATTCGGCAAATTAAATCTTCCATATAACTGCTTTTTTCCCAACTCATAGTTAAAAACGTGCAACAAAATTGCATTTCCTACATCATCCTCAAAATCACTGACCAAAGAACATAACATAAAAATGTTTGTAAAAAAATATTTACTTACAGAAGCTCATGTCAAACGTAAAATCTAAACGATAAACTATTGTTCTGAGGATACTGCATAAAAACAGGGAGGAAGAAAATATCGACTTTCACTTCAAGTTATACGTAAACGCTATATATATATATATATATATATATATATATATATATATATATATATATATATATATATATATATATATATCTGCATCGTACGTACGTATTGAAGGTTCATGTAAAGCAAACACTTCAACTCTCTAATCTACATAACAAAAGTAAAGTAATTTTATATAATAACTTCCTTTTGCACATGTGATCTTCCATCCGGACGGATAGACTCTAGTATCTATTTTGTATTCTGTTTCGATGATTGAGGAATATCGATAGTTGTTGCCATCGATAACTATTCACAAAGAAATATCCACTCGCGTTCCACATTAAACGCTTGTATAATTCAATTCACCGGATTATTTCAATATAACTTCATTGAGGAATGTATCAATTTCATTTGTCTGCTCATTGAATTGGTTGTGTATATTTGTTTAAGACATTTTTGTATTTGTTTGAAGATTGTAGACGATGTGGTAACTTGATTACTCTCGTTCGGACGTCCATCGTCTTAATGGATTTGAAAGGTTTTCACGACGTTTCGAATGCTTGTATCTGCAATCGTCTTCAGGCGAATACTGAAGACGATTGCAGATATGTTCCTACAACCGGCACCCGACATATCCATAATTTCAATATGTCGGTGGTTATTCCTCTGGAAGAATCTATTTGCTTCTTATTTTTACTGGAATGAGGACTGCACTGTCGTGCCATACCGAAAAATTCCGTATCTAATAGGGGAGTCTCGCACAAGTTGCCAACTTCGAAAACTTCTGCCTCTCATGTAATAATTTCATCAGGATTGTATAGTGAATCACAAACTGAATATGGGATTATTCATTTTTAGTCCCAAAGTGTTTATAATTTTTAATAAAAAAAAGTTATATTAATAGGGAATTGTCTGTCTTTATCTCGAGTGGTGGTGCCAGTCCCAATCTCATTCGTGCATTATCGAATGTCATCTGTCACGATGCCATGTGAACCTTAACGGATGGATATCCTTCGACGATTCGCTGTTGCGTTCAAATTAACAGCGCTGCTCCTAGGTGGCATATGGAGTTAGTAACAAGGCCTACCCAGAACAATGTGTGAATGATACATTCTATGTTTGTAATTGTCCTGCCATCATTGAATAATCGGATTGCAGTATTGCTTAGAGAAATATGCTGCATTTCCATCACAACATCCTTCCAGTCTACGCCGGATGGGAACGTATTTCCCGCTAGAAGGACTGTCCTGAATGCGCCGAGGGGAAGCAAGAGGACAATAATTTAGAGAGAGAGAAGAACGAAGAAGGACGTCACTTCTTTCTCTTGTAGCTTGACTTCCGTTATTATATTGTGTTATTCTCTTATTCAATCTTTTTTTTCAGAAAATATATTTTGTGTTACCAACTGTTCACATTTTTAGACATGAAATCTCTATGAATGGCACATTTGCTATAAAAAAGATATAAGCTCTTCATATCAAACAATACGCGCGTTTAGTGTGACGTCACGCGACCAATTTTTATTGGTGTAAATCAGTCTTTGGATGTCAACAAAGCGTATTATAATCCTATAATATTGTATAAGTACATCGCTATAAGTGCTTAAATCTCTCGAGAATTCTTTAAATACAATGTTTGGATAAAGTGCTATGTTAACAAAATACGAGTTACGGTTTTTTTGCATCCAAAGACTGACACACACAACAAACAAATGCGGTCGTGACGTATTCACTAAACGCACGTATTGTAATCCCATAATATCGTACAAGCATATTGCTATAAGTGCTTAAATATCTCCAGAATTCTTTAAATAAAATGTTTATATGAAGTGATGTGTTACACACAACAAAAAAATGCGGTCGTGACGTATTCACTAAACGCACGTATTGGCATTGAAGAGGCAGAACTTTTGAAGGTTTTTTTTAAGTTGGCAACTTGTGCAAGACTTCCCTATTCTAGCTTCTTGATCAGTTTTCTCTCTAAATTATTGTTTTTTTGCTTCCATTAGGTGCATTTAGGACAAACTTCTTGATTTGTTGAGAAGTAACGCTTGCCAAATGTCACCAATTCTCCAAAGTGAATAAGGTTGATTTGATAATATGATGTTCATGAAATCATATGTGGAATAATCTGCGACTGAAAGATAAACTTCAGTCACTACCTTCCATCGTTCAAGATAACCTCCTTGGGAGGTATTCATGTTGAAAAGGGAAACAGCCTCAATAGAATATTAAATAGAAAGATTTTTCTGAACATTGAAAAATCTTCGAAAATAAAGTAAAGTTATTTTTTGTAATATATAGCAGAAAACTACTACTTCCTCGGCTAAAGCCACGCTGGACATTGAACTATATCTGATAGACATTGAGAAAGAAAAGTCCATTGAGAATGTTTCCCAATTCAACGACATTCTTCCTTCTTTTGTTAATTCTACTTCAGAAAAAATAAATGAAACTAAGATGAAAATTATACGAAGAAGGCATGAGATATCTTTAATAAGATAATTAGAAGAATATGTTATTTGTTTGAAAAAAAACAGGGTGTTCATATTAGCAGACGTAGGAAGTTGTTTCTGTTAGATATTACAAAAAATAACTTCATTATAGATTTTCAATTTTCAGAAAAATATTTCTATTCAATTGAGAATAAGGGTGTTATTTGTCTTTCGTTGATTAAAATTACTTATTTCTACTCGACTTTATTCAACATACCTGTTGAAGTGTATAATACAATAGTTATGTTTCTGATTGTATTGTTATAATAACCTGTGTAAAAAGATTGAAGTTGTCATAGTAATGTTCTATATTGTTCTAGTCTCAGTTCATCAATGAAATCCCCAACCGTTGTCAGCAAGATATTCAAATATTTTGAAACCTAAATCATGAACTGCACTACCAATGGAAACTTGAGGATTTCCGTAGAAGTATGCCAAAACATTTATTGGGTTGTCCTCATTACCTGCAAGGTGGGAAAGTTTCTTGTTGATTTCAAAATGTTTACTCAATTTTCTCAAATTTATTCGCGGTGAATCAGGATACTTTTCACTGAACTGTCTGCATGTTCTGCTGATATTTTTGTTACATTGACCATAAATTATGAATAAATCCATCAAAACCACATTTGAGTAATTATTTTTTGCCATTGTACTTTCACACCTAGGGAACTTGAATTAAGGAATAATATGTCAGTTCTCTGTCAGAACAGAGTTGATAGCCTACTATCTAAATCACTTCCAATAATTATTTTATTAAAGACGATTTCATAACATAAATGATCATGTTGAAAAGGGAAGTAGTTGTTTTCTGTTAGACATTCACAAAAAATAACTTCATTTATCATGGATTTATCAATTCACAGAAAAATCTTTCTATTCAATATTCAATTGAGAATGTTTCCCTTTTCAACATGAATACCCCACAAGAGGATATCTTGACGTTGGAAGATAGTGACTAAAGTTTATCTTTGAGTCGCAGATGATTCCACATCTGATTTTTGAACATCCTGTTCATATTTTCAACAAATCAATTAATGATCATAACTCACAACCTGTACGGAATAGGTATAGGGAAAGTATAATAATAATAAATATGCTTTATTGTCTGAAGGTATACCTTATTAACAAAGCTTAGTGTATACAAAATATAAAACAAAGTATGGACATGAAGAATTCATATGAAAATAAAAATATAATGAGCTAACAGTGTAGACAGAACTAACATCAAAAAGTATCAGAATACAAGTAATAGGAATATAGTAAATATAATATAGTGAGAGGAAGAATTCCTTCCATCGAGTAGTAGGGTCTCTCAGAGATAATTTTTTTGACTGTTTTTCTAAATTGGCTTTCGTTCAAATTTGCTCTCCTTATGTCAATTGGCAAGTGGTTAAACATTTTGACGCCATTATAGAATATAAAGTCTCTGGTGAGATTTTTTGTGGGTAACGGTAGTTTCAGACTATAACTATTGTATTGCAAAATTAAATAGGAAAATGTCACAGCTTTCCAAATAAGTAATAATATACAGTATGTTCCATTCAGAAAAACTGAGTTTGTCATTTTCATGAGTCTCCATAAGAAACTTACTTTTGAGCCTCCCTGTTTTCCGAAACTGCAATCCGGTTCAACAGCAGAATACTTAATGGTATTATGCAGCTATGACCCAAATTGAAATATTTTGTGAATTTTCATTGTGAAAAAATCGTTATTTTTCAATGGTCAGGTTTTGCACAAAATGTTGACAAAATAATTTTAATTGCGAAAACTTTCACAGATACCTATAGGCAAGTATCCTATATTCCAAAAATGATATAATATACGGGGTGTTTGAAAAAACAAAGTATCTACTACTTTCTGATACAAGTGGCAACACTGTATTGATGAAAATATTTTAGAGGGATAGAGCATGTTTGATTTATCCACGCCCACAAATTTTCTCAATGAACTATCATTCCGTTCTCCAGATACTTCTGTTTCATCCACCGTGAAACACGCTGTATATTACTGAGAGTAGTTTGGTAAACATTTTGATGAAGGATTAACAACAAATTTTCGTTCAGAGAAAAAATTATGAAGGAAATATTTGCTGAAGACTGCTTGATATGCTATCCTAAATAAATTATAAGAAATAAGCAACAAAGCTGGTGAATGGATCAAAAACTGGAAAATTAAACTTCACGAACAAAAGTTGGTCCATGTTAATTTTGCAAACAAAAAATTGACCAATTCAACCACTCTTAACACACGTTCATTGTTAATAATGACTGATATAGTTGGTAAGTGGTTAGAATTTAGTTATCGATATAGATGTTATTAAAAATGATATTCGTTAGTAAGATCTTTTCGTTTTAAATGATATTTCAAACTAGACTGAATGAAAGTTGTACTGAAATGTTTTTTTTTCTGAGTCCACTCATGGACCCTCACATGTGTCATTGGGACGGTTTTTCTCTTGTATGAATTCTCTCATGGGCTCTCAAAGAGCTTTTTAGACTTAAAGATTTCAAACAGATATTACACTGAAATGGTTTTTCTCCTTTATGAGTTTTCACATGTCGTTCAAAAGTATCTTTTCTGTAAAACAATTTCAAACAGATTTTGCATTGAAATGGCTTTTCTCTTGAATGAGTCTTTTCGTGGAACTTCAAAGCACTACTACTTGTGTAAGACTTGGAACAAAAATTACATGAAATGGTTTTTCCCGTATGAACTCTCTCATGAACAGCAAATGAATTCTTTGTGAAAACTCTTTGAACAGAATTGCACGAAATGGTTTTCTCCGTATGTGCTCTTATGAACGAGCAAATTAGAAGCTTGTGAAAAAGACTTTGAGCAGAAGTTGCACCGAAATGGTTTCTCTCCTGTATGGGTCCTCTCGTGGACAAACAAATAAGAACTCTGTGCAAAACACTTTGAACATAAATTGCACCTAAACGGTTTTTCTCCCGTATGAATTCTCTCGTGAACCAAAAAATTGGATTTTTTGTAAATCTTTTTGAACAAAACTTACACTCATATTTTTTCATTTTTCGTTTGAAAATAAACGATTTTGAATGTAATTTACACCGATATGGTATTTTATCTAATTGTGTTTTTTCATGTAACTCTTGCTTAGATTCGAAAGATTTTTTTTTCAAACAATATTTACAATCATAGGGTTTCTTCTTCGAGTTGATCATCTGACGATTTTTCCAATCAGTCGGTGAATGCTCCGTCCTGGTATCATTGTCCATTTTAACAAAAGTTTCATGCTCTTCTTTGACTAGAATTTGTTGAAGCCCTGCTTCAGAATCTAGAGGAATAAAAACAAGTTCAAAGAGATACATTTTATGTCGCAATTGTATAAACAAATTATCCTCATCCTATTCCATGAAGGACTTGCATTTAATAAAATATTAATGTTAAATCCCTACATAATTCAAAATTATTCATCAAAAGTAGTTAGTATTTATGATGTCAAGATATTATAGTGGTTTCTGCAAGTTTCCATACTTTTCCTCGTAAGTATACCAAATCCCTAAGCAAATTAAACCCCCCAATGTGACCTTCGTCGCTAGAGATATATTGTACAATTTATGACTTGGCAGAACATTAAATGAATACCACCTACCTGAAGGTTCATGGGACTTGTTTCCACTTAATTTATCCCTGTACATTTCAGGTTTAATGTCTTCATAAACAATATCAATATCATCCTCACTTTTGACAGTTTGCATTTTCAATTCAGCATTATTCACTGATAAATCTTCAATACTTTCAGAGTAATCTTCATTGGCATTCTCAACTTTGATTTCCTTTTTAATCTGGCCTATTCCCTGATCATCAGCAGCAAAAACGTACTCTGAACTCTTGGTGTCAAAATCTGAAATTTTGTTTAAAACTCTTCAATTATTCAATGACAGTAGCGGGATACAAGAATATAATGGACTTTGATCCAGCTCATATGTCAATTAACCCTAAATCTGAATGAAGAATAATAATAATAATAATATAATTTTTATTCACCGTTTTTGATACACTTGGTATATATGGTAAGTCAGTTTTAAGAAAATTAAGTAAAAAATACAAAAAAATTAACATGTTTTTTCCAATTCAAATTGTCGTCTAGGTAGGTACCTAAAAATGTTATTTCTTCAGAAGCTTGAATATCATAGTTTGGGCATAGACCATTTGGAATATTTCGTCTGAAGTGAAAATTAACACTGATCGATTTTGAAGTATTTAGAATGAGCTTATTTCTTTGGCACCAGGTGCTGAATTGATCAATAATGCTTTCTGATTTGCTGATGAGTTGCTCAGCTTTTTCACCCGATATAGTTATCGTAGTATCTTCAGCAAACATTGTAATATAGCCTTCCATTATGTGTTGAGGAAGATCGTTGACATAGAGGAGAAACAGTAACGGTCCTAGAACAGAACCCTGTGGCACACCGAGTTTAACAGTTTTCGACTCAGATGACAATCTATTGCAGATTACGGCCATATCTCTATTTGTCATATAGGATTCTATCCAATTTATCATATTTCGTGGAAACCCGAACATTGATAGTTTATTGATGAGAAATTCAGAGCACACTGTATCAAATGCTTTTGATAAGTCGAAAAATAGTGAGATCACATATTTAATACTATCAATTTCTGTGTATATAAAATTCAGGAGGTTATAGGAAGCTGTTTCTATAGATTTATGTTTCCTGAATTCATGCTGAGACGTGCATAGAAGCTTATTTGTTTCCAAATGATCTATAACTCTGAGGGCTACAACTTTTTCAAATAATTTGGATAAGGAGCAGTTATCCATCTCGGTGTAGTTATCCATCTCGGTGGAATTACCTTTTTTATGTACAGGTATAACGTGTGCTTTTTTCAGAACTTCTGGAAAGTATCCTTGAATTAGAGATTGATTCATTAGGTAGGTTAATGGTACAATAATGGCAGGTAATATTTTCTTAATTGTGACGATTGAGAGTTCATCGAAGCCTGCCGATTTTTTATTCTTCATTTCGGATAGGGCTTTTATTATCTCATATTCAGTAATTGGATGGGATTGAAAGGGTTGAATTATAGTTACATTTTCAGTAACAGTACAGGGTAAAGACAAGTTTTGCCCGAAGTGATTTGACACGGAAATTTCTGCTGCATTTGAAAAGTATTCAGCAAATAGTTCCGACACTCCATCTGGGTCTGTTTAAAACCCACCATCTTGTTCAAGGGATATTGATTTTTTTGAGTTATTTTTGTCTCTTCCTAGTTCTTCATTAATAATCTTCCATGTCTCTCTACTTTTGTTTTCTGACTGGTTTATTTTAGAATTAAAATAAATTTTTTTTGACAACTTTACATTTTGTTTGTGCTCTTGCAATCTTGATTTATACTGTTCAATCAAGTGAGTTTCAGCTTTTTGGGAGTTAGAGAGAAGCCAGAACATTTCCTTCAATTTTTTACCTTCATCGATGATATCACGAGTTATCCAACTCTTATGGTTGGATTTCATGTAGGTCTGCTTCTTTGGACAGGATACATCGAAGCACCAAAGCAGTATGTTATAAAAATAATTAAACGCTTCGTCTATTTGTAAATGGTATATTAGAGTCCAATCCTCATAAATTAACCGATTTTGCAATGCAGTAATATTGTCATCACATAAACTACGTCTCATGTTAGATAAGATTGTATTTTTTTATTCTCTGAAATATTTTTTTCTTGGTATACCAGGATGTGAGCCAAATGATCAGCTATATTTGGTTGCACTATATAGCACTCAAATTTTGATTGGGGAAGGCTGGTCACCATGTAATCAATGCATGTTGAACTAGTGTGTGCATTTTTATATGTGAATATTCTGGTTGCACCTTGAGGATTTTTGGATATCTGGTACGAATTGAAAATATCAGACAGCAGTTTGGTATTTAAATCCGATTTGTGACAGTTTATATTAAAATCCCCACAAAGAACAGTGAAGTCAGAACGTTCAGATGCAAGGTGGAGTGCTTGTGTTAGACATTCCATGAAGGTACTAATTTTACCGCTTGGTGGTCTGTACCCTGTTACAACAGCAACTTTTGTATCATTTATGCTGAAGCGAATTGCACATATTTCAATATCAGATTCAATTGATAGCCTTTTTATTGGTTCTGATTCAGAAAATATTTGTCCTTTTTTAACTAGAATGAGGGCACCACCGTGTTTTTGATTTTTCTTGCATAGATAGAAGCCATTTCATAGTTACCAAAATATAAATTGTTTACGGGATGGTTATCCTTGAGCCTATGCTCCGATAAGCAAAGGACGTCAATATTATTAGTCTTCACAAACAATTCGATTGAGATATAGTTATTTACAAATCCCTGCACATTAACATGACAAATTTTAGTGGAAATATCACGGATTAATCTATTATTTTTCTGGAAAATTTCACAGTTTACATTACCCTTCATATATTTTCCGGTTTGTTGTGGAAGTGCCCGTGGAATAATAAATCACCATCTAAGAAGGAAATATCATGGTTATTATCCAAGAACAAAAAGTCTAAAAATTACTGTTTCCCACCCTATGGAAGTGAAACTCCCAGCAGTTGTAACCAAATCCAAAGAAATATAGTGCTTGCTCTGAATGCAACTTTGGTATATAATGTTCAACCAATGAATGCCGGTTACGATTTTTTGTGTCACCATCAATAACCTCTGCTTGATCATGAAATCTTTCATCGAGATAGGGAATGGGTTCACAATTGATGTATTCTTCTTGGGTGATATTGTTACGACCTCAGTTTTTTTTTCATTTAATGAAAGTATGGTGGGTATAAACAAAGAAAAAAAAGGGGGTTAGGTGACTATTATCTGTTTTGAAGGCCATGAAAAAGAGTATAAATATTCTTTTTTACATGAGAAACAGTTGATAACTTTCCATCCATTTTTCAATGTAAGATTTGGATCAAAATATAGATGAGGACAATAAAAACATCATTAACTGACTTAATTTTTTAACGGAACTAACCACTGAAGTTGAAAGCTTGCCTAGCGACACAAAACAAAAAGATCATCCAAACAAGATAGATAGAGACCAAAAAAAATTACAATTCTTATTGCAAGGGTTGGAGTGGAACAAAGACTATGGGTGTGAGAATATATCTAAGCGAAGCGGATACAAAGACGAAAATACATATAATTTAAATACATAGGTAGCGATAGAGTATACCTAAGTAAGAATGGGCATAGTTTTACAAAAGCCCATTGAAAAATAAGTAGATATTCAAAATCTCAGTGAATTGCAGAGAACTACTAGAAAACACTGAAATTCCCGGCCACACTATGTTTGTAGCATAGCAGTACATGGCAAGACAGGAGGTTAGTCAAAAATGAGTATATGTAGCGGATGATAGGTGTGTCATTCATTTAAGATGAAGGATCTTAGTTTGAGCATGTTCATCACTGAGTGAACCAGAGTTTTTTGCTCTATTATTGTTCCATAGTTCAATAGTCGAGTGATATCAACAATGATGCTTAATTGACTGAAAAGATCATTTTCCCGTATTCCCCTGTATATTCGACAAGACATGTTCTAGGGATTCGATTTCATGGAGGTTACAGACTCTAAATGTGAATCTCAGGGATTTTTTGGTGCAGGTTCGTAATCGAGAGATCAGTCTAACAACATACATGGGTAAGGAGGCTTTTAGGTAAGTCTGAACGTTGATTAGCAGAGAGAGGTAAATGAGTGGATAGGATGAGTTTGCGAGTCTCTCTAAATCATTGTTCAATAGCTTACTACGATACGCCCAAGATAATTTTTTTTTGCCAGCGTTGGGTTTCACCAGCTGCCACAAAGCAGTCCTTGACTTGCTCCCCCCAGTTTTATCTCGTGTCCGAGATATTTAGTGCGGACAGATGTGAGAAGCATATTTTTGGGAGGCGAGATGCCTCCATAGGTCTAATGACATTGAGCCATGAAAGAGCCATCTTCAAGATAATATAACTCAGTTTTGTAGAGGAGGTCCCCAGGCGAAAGATATACTAGTATAGGTATAGTCCTTGGCAGAGACAGTCATTGTTTAAAAAATCCTACTTAAGAGCGCTCCAGTATGACCGCATGTCGCAAGCCCCAAACTCCAATCAATCAATCAAACATTTATTAAAGAAGTTTTCTTTCACAATCATATTAGAAAATCATAACATCATCATAAAATACTAGCTAATTCAACAGGTCAAACATCAAAAAGATACTATAATACACAGTTTACTACACAATTCATATAAACACAGACAACTAATTAACTATACAATTGTTTTTGAACAACCAGCACAACGAATAGGACAAACAATATTGTAAAAAAATATATATATATATATATATATATATAATCTAATCCTCCTAGGATTCTAAGAGAAACTCATCAATAGAGTAGTAAGCTTTTTGCAGTAGAAACGATTTGAGTAGCCTTTTAAAGACCATGCTATTTGAGGATTTAATGTCATCACTAAGCTTATTATATAGCTTAACCCCACAGTACAAGGGATGATTCTGAGATACTGTCAATCTACTATATGGTTGATGTAGTTGAGATTTATTTCTTGTGAAGTGTTCATGGATAAGTTAATTTCTTGGAAAAATTGAAATATTGTTTTTAATGTACATAGTACCATAATTTTATTCAAGAATCCCAAGAGATCACTTTGGAGCTAGTCAATAAGTTCATGACTGCTCCGACCGATTGGTTGGCTTTCATAGTAGCTGTTTTGCTCATTTCAAGAAAAAAGGCAGAGGAAGAGAATTCAATACCAAGATAGATGCATTTTTTCACTACTTCCAGAGGTTCGTTGAAGAGATAAAACCTAAGGTTATAGTTATATAGATATCCGCCCTAACAGAAAACCATAATTTCAGTTTTTTGCGTGTTTACCAACAGTTTGTTCTCTGTGGAGTATTCCTACAATGTTCTGAGTTTCCGAGATAGATCAACATGGGAATTGCTAAAGATTATCAGGTCGTCATCATCATCATCATAACACTGTTGAAGTTATCGATGTTGACACCACTATGATTTTTTGCCAGAAAATATTCTTCGATGTCGGCAAGGAATAAAGAGAATAATATCGGACTCAGTGATTCACCCTGTAGAACGACCTCTGTGATATTGTATTTTCTAGTAAATTTGTTCTGTACTTTCACAGACATGGAGGCATTATCATAGAGATTTTTTATGATACGATTTACTTTAGGGCAGATTCCCCTATGAAGCTTGTACCACAGGGGTTCATGGTTTACAGAGTCGAACGCTCGTTTGAATTCAACAAAGGTGACGTATAACTTTCTGCCTCTCAAGACCCCCTAGTAGTAAGGCCATAGAATTCATAGAAAAGTTGGAGATTCTCCTAAATAACTTACCACTAAATTCAAAAATACTGTTGACAGGAGACTCAAATATTAATTTTGAAAATGAGTCCTCAACTGATACCCAAAACCTAAAAAATCTATTCCTTTCGTTTAACTAGACTGTGCTTGTCACACAACCCACCAGAGTATCTGTCCATTCTTCAACAACAATTGACTACATTTGTTCAAATTTTGTAGAAGATTTAATCGCATGTGATGTTATTCCTGCAGGTTTATCGGACCATCACGCAGTTGTGTTAAAAAGTAATATAGAAAGGAAAAACTGTCGTAAATATAAAAGGGGTAGAATATATAATAAAACAAATTACACAAAATTTAAAAATTATTGCGAATCAGAAATTAAATAGGATATAATACAACAAAAGGAGCCGTTATCCATTTTCAACAAAAAAATTTTTGACATCTTTGAGAAATCCTTCCCCTTGAGAAATTTAAAATCAAAAAGAAAAAACCATGGGTAACGTTAGGCGTCAGAACTTCTGCCAAAAACGTGAGGTCTCTACACAGAATCAGGAAACATAACATAGACGAGAGCTTTTTAAATTATTATAACAAATACAGGAACATATACAGAAAATGCAAAAAGAATTGAGGAAGCAAAAAATAAAAATACAGAAAGTTGGACAATTGTAAACGAACTCCGAGGTAAAGAGAAATATAGGACCATGGAAATTAACATACAGGCAAATCATGTAAATGACTACTATTGCTCGGTTTCTGAAAAATTAACATCAAATCTAAAACCTAAGAGAAACCCAACAGAATACCTATATCAGATTAGTATAAATGAGGACTTCTATCTTGAACCGACAAATACAGCAGAGTTAAAACAGGTCATGAAGGAAATAAAAAACAAAAAATCCTCCGGAATAGATGGTATCAGCATAACATTTTTTAAGAACCTACCTGATCAAGCCCTGGATATTCTTGCAACAACTATAAATGAATCCTTTCTCACCGGTATCTTTCCAGCATGTCTGAAACTAGCTGTTGTTATACCTCTCCATAAAGGAGGAAACATCGAGGATCCATCAAATTTCCGGCCCATCTCTCTGCTGTCAACTCTTTCAAAGATTATAGAAAAGCTCGTTAAAACACGAGTAGAAAAATGTGTAAATCGGCACAGTCTATTATCTAAATACCAATTCGGATTCCAAAAATCAAAGAGCACCAATGACGCTATTTTTTCTTTCTTAGAATAAGTCTACACAAGTCTAAATGCCGAGGAAGTTGTTGCTGCATTGTTCTGCGACTTCTCAAAGGCTTCCGATTGTGTGAATCGCAGAACCCTGCTACAAAAGTTAAATCTATATGGATTCAAAGGTGCCTCCCAGAAATGGTTTGAATCTTACCTCCCCGAAAAATATCAAGTAGTAAAAGATAATGACCAGACATCTAGCATTCTAGAGATCACAAACGGGGTGCCACAGGGGTCAATTCTTGGACCTCTACTGTTTCTTCTATATTTGAATGATCTGTCAAATATTGACATTCAAGGAACTTTTACACTATTTGCTGACGACACTACCCTTCTTTGGCGCGGAAAAAAAACTGAAGTTTTAAAAAACCGGGTTTACCAAGATTTAGGCCTAGTGAAAGAATGGTGTGACTCTAACTCGTTATATTTCAATCTTTCAAAAACAAACCTCCTCACATTCAAATTTGACTTTCAGGACTTGTATCTTGAAACACAACTCATCGGAAATAAAACATCATGCAAGTTCCTGGGACTATACATTGACAATAAATTGAGGTTTCAAGAGCATGTAATTGCATTAACAAAAAAACTCTGGTTGTTATGTGATCAGAACTGTGGCAAGAGAACTTAACTTGGAGACAGCGAAAACGGCCTATTTTTCTTTAATAGAGTCTCATCTATGGAACGGAATAGCTTTTTGGGGAATTGCTAGTCAGCAGCTCTTCAATTCGGTCTTTATTCTTCAAAAAAGAGCTATTAGGTACATGTGCTATACAAAGTCAAGGAAACATTGCAAACCCCTATTTATTAAGCACAAAATTTTAACATTGACAAGCTTATTTATATTGGAGACTGTATGTCTTATCCATAAAGCCAACAGAAACCCAGTTATTCCTGAGCATGGTTATAACACAAGACAAAATAGAAACATTCCGGTTCCAATCCCCAAGTCATCCCTGACAAAAAATTCAATTATTTATGAGGGCATAAAAGTGTACAATCATTTACCTTCGCAAGCAAAAACTATTAAATCCTTACCGTCATTTCAGAAGGAAGTTAAATTCATGCTCCTTGAGAAGGCCTACTACAACATGCAGGAATATTATGAGGATCAATTGTTATGAGAAGACATGCTATCGGTTGTGTAACAGGCATTCTCTGATTTAGCAAATTTGCAACATTCTAATATCCCTAGTATTATCAACCTTAACAGCATTTTATATCTAGATTATTATTATATTATTCTATTAGTTATACGACTGTACTTTTTGTAATTCTTTTTTAATTATAGTTTATGTACTTTTTATTCTACCAAGCTTTGTCTATGAGATTTTATATATCTTCGACAATAAAGTATACTTTGATTTGATTTGATATCTGAATAATAGAATTAAAAATAAAGATATTGACAATGCACTAAATCCCGATTGAATTTCGGGCAATACTTTATGATCATCAAACCATGATGACAGTCTATTTAACAGCAATATTTTGGCAGGAGTGTTGATCAGAGCAATGCATCTATAGTTCATTCATGTGTGTCCCCCTTTTCGTGCAGCATTGTTAGAATTGTTTCGTGCCAACCTAGGGGTATCTTTTCATTAGTTAAAATATTATTGAATAAAGAGCATAGATAAAAAAGCCAGTTTTCAGGGAGGTTTTTGATAAATTCATAGGTGATGCCGTCGTTTCCAGGTGCTTTGCCATCCAAACAACATCTACACAACAGTACTTAATGATGACAGAGATGATGCAAAATATGATGCGGATGATTCATAGTATGAATAAAAATGTGACGAGCTTGAAATCAGAACACAGAGACATCCCCAAAAGAAACTACCGGATTAGAGATACCTTAGATCACAATACAACGTTAATAAGTAACAAGCTATAGAATGCATTATGAATGGAATTTTGGAAGTGCAATCACCTTTTTTGTATATTGGTACCACAACAGCTTCTTTAAATGCTCGTTGCCAGATACTTCTTTCCATGCACAAGTTAATTACGAATGATAAACGCCATGTGAAGTGGAATAAATAGAAAAAAATCGAATTAAACGGTTTTCTTCACATAAAAGATTCAATATAAATTGAACCAGAAAATGGTAGATCTCAGGTGAAAAACAACTACTTTCCTGGCAAATGCCACGCAGAACGTTGAATGATATTCACCCGAAAATCCATGCATACCTCCATATAAATGCAAATGTTTCTTTCTGATAAGCTCGATTATGTTTAATTTATGTCGTGTTCACCTAACAATCCATACGGTTTCAGGCTTTTGGCCCTCATCAGTGCGTAGTCAACCAGCCAAAGGTCGAAGAGCTCTGGCTGAGCGAGACTACACATAACAAAACCATCATCGAGTCTATAACACCTATAGGTATGCGGAAAGAAAACTTTTAACTGGCGGTACCTAGTGACAGAAAGAAACACTCCGAAAATCTCCCACCTCGATAGGTTTCTAAATAAAAGATTCCTTCTCAGTAGGAGTGGCAAGCCCGACTAGCATATAGTGAAAGATAAACGCCATGTGAAGTGGAATAAATATATGGAGGTATGCATGGATTTTCAGGTGGTTTTGGTTATGTTGTGTCTCGCTTCAGCCAGAGCTCTTCGGACCTTTGGCTGGTTGACTACTCCGTACTGATGAGGGCCAAAAAAGCCTGAAACCGGTATGCGGATTGTTAGGTGAACATGACATAAATTAAACATAATCGAGCTTATCAGAAAGAAACATTTGCATTCAATGTCCATTTATATGGAGGTATGCATGTATTTTCAGGTGAATATCATTCAACGTTCTGCGTGGTATTTGCCAGGAAAGTAGTTTTTCCACCTGAGATCTACCATTTTCTGGTTCAATTATATTGAATCTTTATGTGAAAACCGTTTAATTCGATTTTTCTATTTATTCCATTTCACTGGCGTTTATCTTTCACTATATGCTAGTCGGCTTGCCACTCCTACTGCGAAGGAATCTTTTATTTAGAAACCTATCGAGGTGGAAGATTTTCGGAGTGTTTCTTTCTGTCACTAGGTACGCCAGTTAAAAGTTTTCTTTTCGAGCTACCTATAGGATTATAGACTTCGATGATGGTTTTGGTTATGTTGTGTCGCTTCAGCCAGAGCTCTTCGGACCTTTGGCTGGTTGACTACTCCGTACTGATGAGGGCCAAAAAAGCCTGAAACCGGTATGCGGATTGTTAGGTGAACACGACATAAATTAAACCTAATCGAGCTTATCAGAAAGAAACATTTGCATTCAATGTCCATTTATATGGAGGTATGCATGGATTTTCAGGTGAATATCATTCAACGTTCTGCGTGGTATTTGCCAGGAAAGTAGTTGTTTTTCACCTGAGATCTACCATTTTCTGGTTCAATTTATATTGAATCTTTTATGTGAAGAAAACCGTTTAATTCGATTTTTTTCTATTAATTATGAATGTTAGGGGTTCCAGAATATATGTACAGATTGCTTTAATAGTTTCCGCTTTGATTTCATCTATACCCACAGATTTTTTAGTTTTCAGTTCGCCAATAATATTCTAGATTCCTTGTTGTCAGTTGGGAGAAGAACGAAAGAGTTCGGGGATATGTTTCTCTGCGGGGAATAATTGGGATTTTTTTTATATTGTTCTTCATTTTTTTTTCTTATTTAAGTATATACATTGTTAAACTCATCATATATTTTCTTTATGTTAGTTATCAATTCACCTGAGTAATTTTTTATTTCTTTTATATTACGTTTGTTTTTCTTGGTACTGCTGATTTCTTGCACTATTTTCCATAATGTTGTATCTGAAGAATTTGTAATGATTTGTTTTTTATTGTTGACAAATTTAGCTTTATTGATCAGATTAGTAAGTTTATTTTTGTAGTTCTTACAACAGGTGCTTAGTTCTAGGTTATAGGGATCATTCCGTAAGTTTCTAAACATATTTTTTGTGTCTGTAGATTTAATTTGTTATCAATGGTGCAATTTTAGTATCTTTCCTTCTGGCTCTTCTTACAGAGGTAGACTCGTTCATAGCACCAGTGAGAATATCGATGAATACATCTGTACCAATATTAGGGTCACTTACGGAATATACAGAATCTAAGCAAGTGTCCCGCAAACTGTTTTGTAGTTTTTTAGGATCGATGTGTTTTTTTGTATTTATTCATATCATTTGTTACTTTTTCATTATGGTTAAGTATCATTTGGAGCATGTTATATAGTGATCTGTTACACTACTTTTTATTATTAATGTTATTATTTGATCCCTAATATTTAATTCTGATTTTAGAAATATATGATCAATGCAAGTGCCATTATTTTTATATTCTATTTATAACTCATTCATTGTACTCAGGTACTCATTGCAATGTTCAATATCGTCCTTGATGTCTCCAATGAAAATAGAATAAGTGTCATTATTGTTACTGTAATTTTGTAAGTATTTCTCTAGACTCTTATTGAACTGCTTGAGATCTGTAGAAGGCGATCTATATGCAGTGGTTATGGCTAATTTGCTATTGTTACTTAGTTTTACTGTGAGTTGTATAGTTTTAATATCACTAATTTGTAGTATTTGGTAGGTATAGTTAGATTTAATATATAGGAATGCAATGGCATTTTAGAGAAAATTAAATTGGTCAAGAAATACTTTTGGACAACTATAAAGGAAGAAATTTCGAATTTAGATTCGTCTCCAATAAGATAAGTCATGAAAATAACACAGTAAATTTTGGGAGTTGTAGGAAAAATTCTATAGGTAAATGTTGGAGGAACTTACGAGTCAGATAAGGCTTTGATATTCTAGAAACTGGTTCATTAAATTTTCCATCCTCTCCCTCCTCTTGGCGGCTTTCGTCACATACTCCATTTTCAATCAACCATTTGGTTTCAATGGGCTTTCCTTTTGCCTCTTTATTGAAAAAAATGATTCCTACTGGCAAGTAGCTCTTTTTCACATACACCGATATCTTTTATTGAATTTACTGGGCACTCGTAATGTTTTGATGACATTATCACTCCTTCCCTGTTGGAATTAAGACAGTCTTATTATAAAGACAATGTACTACCAAACAAAAAATGCATGAAGTGCATGGCTGACATTTTGATACTATCTATACCGCTAAATTCAGTTGAGGTTACATATTCTACTTCAATTCCGCCAGAGAATAATTAACGATTTATCTGTAGCCGTAAGCGAAAGCGGCTACTTATAGTACGCCACAGGAAAAGTTTGGAGAAAGATCATATGCTATTGGCGAAAAAGTTTGGTGACTCCAAAGTTCTTAGTTAAAAGTTGGGCAACTTTCTAGTCATGGTTCTTAGTTCTTGTACTAGGGGTTCCATAAACGCGCTCATTGATTTGCTAGTGTTGAATCCTTAGTTATTAGTTCGCTTAGTTCTTGGGAACCTAGCATAAACCAAGCATCAGTGTCCGTCGACCATTAAGTTCGCTCGCAAAAGGTCATTTCACTCTTACAATACAAAATAAGTGCTATTTTTTTCCTTTTATAATAGGAATAAAAGCAATTAAAAACAGTTTTTCTCATTGTTTAATTGCAAAGTTAAAATGAGGTTATGAATTCTAGATTCGTGTTCAGGAAGCAAAAAACATAAGTAAAACAAAACAGTGAGTCTCTAAATGAGCAATTCAATTTACCACAAAAGATGTGAAATTTCTTCGTTTTCCAAGCAAACCCTAAAGTAGTTCAAATAGGTATGTATCTATTATCTATTAAAATGTCTTAAAACCATCTAGTAAATCTAGTTTAGTATCTACGCACATGCGCGTTTTATATGTCGTAACAGAGTCACAGAACACTTCTGTGTCAGAGTATCAAAGGTCGGAATCATCGTCTTTCGATTACTATCGATAGCTTGAGCAATCGAAAACCAAAGAGAGTAAACGTTATTTGAGTAGGAGAGTCTATGCCCCATAAAACAATGGTGACACTAATAGAAAGAGATTAAAGATCGATTTGTTGAAAATATAAACAGGATGTTCATAAAATCAGATGTGGAATCATCTGCGACTGAAAGATAAACTTTAGTCACTATTTTCCATCGTCAAGATAACCTCTCGTGGGGTATTCATGTTGAAAAGGGAAACATTCTCAATTGAATATTGATAGCCGGGGAAGTAGTTGTTTTCTGTTAGACATTCACAAAAAATAACTTCATTTTAATCGTGGATTTAATTGAGAATGTTTCCCTTTTCAAGATTAAAGATCATTTGTGAGTCATAGTGACGTATATGGACATGTCATGGCCATCATTCTCTCTGGACAGTGGCGGACTGGCGCACTCTGGTATATGAGAGTTACAGGCTCTTGAATGTATATTAGACCACTCTGTATGTTACGTGGGTCACCTGTACTCATGTCCATGTACGTCACTGTGATGGGTTAATGATAGAAGATTCTGATTGGCTAGAGCTTATTAGTACCTCCTACTCAGATGTTTACTCTCTTTGGTCGAAAACAACCCTTATTTCTCAGGTAACTATCGATAGCCCCGCCGTAAAGGCTAGTTTTCATCACAGCGGATTGCGGATGGCGGAATGAAATTCCGCGTAAGGGATGATCCTCGCATCAAACAAACGTTTTCATAAACGCGGAGCGTATTTAGTGAATTCTAGTAACATTTTTATTTGACAAGATAACTATCTGGTTTTTGACAAACGACAGAACATCATTGTCATGTCAAAGGTTGTTTTGATTTCAAAACGAATTGAGTAGTACAAATAATATAAATATATTATTCATTCAGTATTCGGGTTGAAATGTAGTATAGAAAAAAAATTAACACAAAAGTTCGTAAAATTTGCTTGTTGGGACTACTTTAAGCATTTTCCAAAATAATTAAAAGAAAACGGCAACCTAAACGATGGTGGGTAAGAAACATATTTTTAAACAGAAAAGCTCAAGGATCATATCATAATCTCTTCTTCAACAGAAATCATCTTGCCGAACACACGTAACAGAGTACGATTATCTAAATTACTTGAACACTTTAACCACAAAATATCCCCCCCTATTTTGTGACTTTAACGACACAAATACAGACCATTAACAAATATAAACCCGAGCTGGGATTATAACCTCACTTATCTAATGTCAAACTGCCAAAAGCTCTGAAAAACCGCCAGAAAGTTAAAAAATGTTTAACATAAAATGAGACTCCGCAAAATGTTAAAATATCCGCAAATATTTCGCGCCATTCACATTTTGAATATTTTCTACCAATCAGAAAAAGTCCGCAACAAAATAATCCGCCATCCGCTGTGATGAAAACTAGGCTTAAGCAACGTTAGCGACAAGGCGCCAAGCGTAACAGAACTTGTATTATTTAATTGACATTCCAGACATTCGTTTCATTTGTCATTTTTGTGTTGTTGGGAAATGAATGGAAAATTGGAAAACAATTTATTTTTATAGGATGTTCTTCCGAAGATAATTCTAAAAGTAAATTAAGAGAAGGCAACTTCAAACTGAAGAAGACAACATTCTGCAATCATTTTTTGCAATCAGTGAGAACAAGATTATTTTCATATGAGACACGTTCAGTTGTCAGATTGGGTACGATTTTTGATGCTCGTTTCAAAAAAGGAGGTTTTCGTAGTGCTGAAAATGCTGCATGTGCTGCTACTTTACTTGAGCGGGAAATGTTCAGTATAATGAAAAAAATTTACGAAGAAAGTAAAAAACAGAACGACTTTTTGAATGTCACAGAAACTTCTTTAAAGAAACCCAAAGTTCAACACTGTCCGAAATTTTTGAGCGTCAGATTAAAGGCAAAGGAAAAATCAATCACAGCAGATGTGATAATAACTAAATGGCAGTTAGTATCTTGAAACCTCAAATTCTAATACTAAGGTCGATCCACTTTTATTTTGGAAAGTAAATTGGAAATAAATATTTTCTAATTAAATAATTTTTAGGTAGCTGGAGATCTGAAACCGATGGATCATGTTGCTCGAAAATTCTTCTGCATTCCAGCCACCTCCACAGAAAGCAAGAGATTTCAGTTTGACTGGACAATTGATTGAGTAACGACGTTCAAGATTAAAACCTAAAAATGTTAATATGATGTTTTTTTAATACAGTTTTTAAAATATATAGTCTGTTTATGCATACCTCATAGCTATTTTATGGCACTTGCATCCTGTTAGGCGCATTTGGCCATGCATTTTCTCATACTTGACCTCTTCTCTACACTATCGAAAAATATCGATAGTGAGAAACCTCTGTGTAGTATCAGTCATAAGCATAAATATTGAAATTTGCCAACTTTGCAGGACATATTCTTATAAAAATGATTCAGGCTGAAACTAAAAAAGTTGCACAAATGCTCAAATTGAAATGTACAGATTCAACTCAATTTTATGATTGAGACAGAGACTGTAACTAGAACTATGATAGTGATATTGTTGCATAAATTGGCCCTACAAGATTTAAATTATATCTTGGTGTATACCTACTTTGTGACCAGAATGCACAAACTTCTCCATCAATAGAAGTAGTGTTCACATGTGGGCCTTTCTGCGATTTAACTAACAGCATACTGCCTTCTCATTGGCCATCGATAGAGATAGCATGCAAAGTTCTCAATCAGAACCCAATCCGAAAAAAATAAGTTATCAGCGCAACATATTTTTCCGGGATTTTTACAATTTTAGGAAAACACAGGAATTTCATTACTATTCGTAACACAATACGTCAGATATGTACCATTGAGTTCATTATTTTTAGCAGTCAGTCAGAAAACAGGACGCCGTAAGCTGAACCGTGAAAAGCTGCTATGTGATCATTGTAAACCCGACAAAACATTTGACGGTCGTCCACTGTCACGTAATGATTTCATTTTAATTTTTCTTTGCCTCAGTTCGGTCCTCAGATATTATATTTTGTAAAAATAATTTCTCAAATCGCAATTTTTTTCCGAAATTTTCAAAGTTAAAGGTGCTCCTCAATTCAAACTTGATTTGACCTTTACTTGAATAACATCCCCCAAACACTAGCGCCAATTGTGGTTCTTTCAGGAATATCCATAGACGATACTATTTCTTACAATCCAAACACGAATTCAACTCACTTTCAATGTGATGTTTCTGTAACAATTGAAAATACTATAATAATAAAAATACATATAAACGAAGACAGATTAAATTATAGTTGACAGTTCTAGACGATGATTTGTCGGAAAAAAACGATGAGTTATAAGTTTCGGGATTTTTTCGGGAATTTTCGGAGATTTACGGGATTTTTCGGGAATTCTCGAGTCTTTGGTCGGGATTTTTCTTCACTTGGCGTTGGCAACCCTGTATATCTTATAGATATATAATTAATTATATTAATTATATAATTATGTGTTCTGAGTTCTGAGGTTTTCTGGTGCAGATTGCAGATATAAATTGTGGCTTGTGGTAAAGTGAATTGCTCACTTTATAGTTTTCTACTCTTTGCTTAGAGACTCACCGTTTTGTTGTACTTATGTCTTGTCTTTTGCCTCCTGAACACGAATCGATAATTCATAACCTCATTTTCATCCACCAAGTAAATAATGAGAAAAACTGTTTTGAATTGCTTTTATTCCTACCAGAAAAGGGAAAAATAGTGCATATTTTGTATTGTAAGAGTAAAATGACTTTTTGGAGCAAACTTAATGGTCGACGGACACGGACAATCGCATATGATCTTTCTCCAAACTTTTTCTGTGGCGTAGTAAAAGTAGCCGTTTACGCTACAGCAGAGTAGAAATAGTTAATTATACTCTGGCGGAATTGAAGTGGAATATGTAACCTCAACTGACTTTAGCAGTAGGTATAGAAAGGATCAAAACATCAGCCATGCACTTCAAGCATTTTTTGTTTGGTAGTATATATTTGTCTTTATATTTGAAGAACCGTATCTCCGTAAGTATTCGAGAGACAAAAATGTTCACGAGGCAAAAAATGTCAAACGGCCAGACAAGATGTGCAATTCATTTAACCAAAAATTACCAGCCTCGACATTGCTTCATTTTAATATGATTCTCCTCTAACATTGATAAAAAAAACATCAATAAACTAAACGATAGGATTTATTACAAGAAATAGGAAATTCTAAAGTGATATTTGACAGAACATGAATAAAAAACATTCAATTATATTCTATTAATCTTGGATGGAATTTATAATGAGACTGTCTTAATTTCAACAGGAAAGCAGCAACAATGTCGTCAGAACATTATGAGTGCCCAGTAACAGATGTCGGTGAACGTGAAAAAGAGCTACTTGACAGTAGGAATCACTTTGATGTTGTTCATGATATAATGAGAGAAATAAAGGAAGAGCCCATCGAAACCAAATGGTTGATTGAAAATGGAGTATGTGACGAAAGCTGCCAAAAGGAAGGAGAAGTTGGAAAATTTAATGGACCAGTTTCTAGCAACGGTGAGGGAAACTCAAGAGAATCAAAGCCTTCTCTGACTCGTAAGTTCCCACAAACATTTACCCATAGAATTTTTCGTACAACTCCAATATTCTTATGTGACTTATCTTACTGGACACGAATCTAAAGTCTAAATTTCTTCCTTTAGAGTTGTTCAGAAATATTTCATGACTTATCTAATTTTCTCCAAAATGCCATCGCATTCCATCTGATTATAAGGTATCTTTAATTCTGTAGTTTCGTTTGGGGATGCCCTCTGTGCTCTAGTTTCAAGCTTGTCACGTTTTATATTCATACTATGAATCATCCACATCATATTTTGCATCATCTCTGTCATAATTAAGTGCTGTTGTGTAGATTGTTGGGATGATCTGTTTGTTTTGTGTTGCTAGGGAAGTGATTCCACACTCAATTTTAGTTGTTAGTTCCATTAAAATGTAAAGTCAATAAATGAGGTTTTCGTGCAATCGCACGTGAAGTGAGTATTTCGCGTTCTCAACACGGTTCACGAAATTTAATTTCGCGGCCGGTCCCATAGCAACGACCGCCAAACCAAACGTCACTTCAAAATTTGACATTTCTAAAATACGACAATGACAAGAATTAATTTATTTATTTATTTATACGGATAAACCATTTTTACATAAGTACAATGATAAATATAACTAGGTCTAAGTTTCATTAAATATATTATATAGAATTTCCTGAAAATTTTAAATAAATTTCTTTAAATTATTATATATTTTGCATTTCTAATACGGATCTCAATCCATTCTTGAATTGGGTAAGCGTAATATCAAATAGGTCAATAGAACCATGAATATCATTAAAATTCCGAGGTAGTCTTGCTAAGGGGCTATGATAGGTGTAGTTGTTAGGATAAAATTGAATTAAAAACAATTTCCGATCTCGAGTTCTAAAGTGTGTGTTGAACCTCAACTGTGTTAGAATGTAATTACAGTTGACAATTTTGAATAAGAAACAGAAATCAAAAAATTTACATTCTGTTTGTCACACCAAAATCTTTAAACTCGCTGTAACATTTTTCGTACTGCTGGTTTAGATTAAATAGGTATTAAAACGGAAAGCGACAAGTTTACAATACTTTTTAGCTCTGGAGGAGTGCAAAATACTAAAATATCAGTATCAGACATATTTGCGTTTTGTCAAGAACTGTCAAAATATTTTGTATATATTCAAGACTATGGTAATTAAATTGAACTGGTGTCGATTTCAAAGCAATAATATATTTATTTGCAGTTATCTAGTTTAATAATTTTGACGATGGCACCAAAAATAGTGTGTATGCCATGACCGCGAAACTTTTTAGCGACCTCAAGATTATCTTGTCTTGGCCGTAAGCGGCCTCGGCAATAACTTTTCTTTCGGTACGCTGAAAAGGTATTTCACTGCCTTGGCATACAAATAACTATTTTTATTATCCCCATCTAGCTTTTGATCCAAATCCTACATTGAAACAAGTTAATTCCAAAATATATTTCGTAAAGATGGATGGAAAGTTATCAACTGTATCTTATGTAAACAAGAATATTTATTCTCTTTTTCATGATCTTCAAAACAGATAATTGCCACCTAACCCTTTTTTTCATTTTTTATATCCACCGTATCTAAGATGTCTTACTTTCATGAAATGAAAATAACTGAGGTCGTAACGATGTCACCTGAGAAGAAAACATCAATTATATAAAAAACAAATACTCCATTAATGTAAAGAGGTTGCCCATTATCAAATGAAATGAAAATGTTTAAGGTCGTAACTATATCATCTAATAAAAATAAAAAAATGGTAAATATAAAGTTACTCTACACATGCACTCTGAATATAGGGAAAAAACTTTTCTTACGTGTTTTTGGGCGGTCTCATACCATTCCCGAGTTATAGAACTTTAAAAAAAAATTAACCTCATTTTTAAGCACCGTTTTCTCGTACAAAACTCACTCAAAATGCCTCTTTTACCAGCATAAACAATACACCCTGAATCACTCATATTCGGCACAACTTTGCATAAAATATCGTCGTTTTTATCGAAAAAATCTTCCTTCTTACACAGTTCCAAATAAGCAAATTTCACACTTTGACACATGGAATTTAGTAACTTTGCCCTATTTTTCATGTTGGTGATAAATGAATCACCGCCAACTTTTTGAATTCAAATGTGAGCAATAGTTTCCCCTTCATTTATGTGTGCAATTGTTGTGGGCGGTGATTCATTCATTACCGACATGAAAAATAAGGCAAAGTTACTAAATTTCATGTGTCAAAGTGTGAAATTTATTTATTTGGAACTGTGTAAGAAAGAGGATTTTTTCGATAAAAACGACGATATTTTGCGCAAAGTTGTGCCGAAAATAAGTGATTTAGGGTGTATTGTTTATGCTGGTAAAAAGAAGGAGGCATTTTGAGTGAGTTTTGTGCGAGAAAACAGTGCTTGAAAATTAGGTTATTTTTTTTTTTAAGTTCTCTAACTCGGGAACGGTATGAGACCGCCGCATTTTTCTTCCGGATTCGTGTTCAGGAGGCAAATACACGTAAGAAAAGTTTTTTCCCTATATTCAGAGTGCATGTGTAGAGTAACTTTATATTTACCAAAAAAATAATTACCTCATTGACGTAAAGAGGTTGCCCATTATCAACAGTGGTCTACACATAATTTTATTATGTTTGTAGGATGCCTTGAGGTTGATGATGCCTTGTTTTTTTTTAGTTAAAACTCAGTTTTGTTAGCTGGTTGAAATTGTGAACCCATTTCCTATCTTGATGAGAGATTTGATGATCAAGTGTAAAATATTGAAATGCTTTTGATCAGAAAACTTTAAATAAAGCAAAACTTGGTCAATTTGACAATAAGTTTTCATTTAGTGAAAGATAAACGCCATGTGAAGTGGAATAAATAGAAAAATCGAATTAAACGGTTTTCTTCACATAAAAGATTCAATATGAATTGAACCAGAAAATGGTAGATCTCAGGTGAAAAACAACTACTATCCTGGCAAATACCACGCAGAACGTTGAATGATATTCACCTGAAAATCCATGCATACCTCCATATAAATGGACATTGAATGCAAATGTTTCTTTCTGATAAGCTCGATTATGTTTAATTTATGTCGTGTTCACCTAACAATCCGCATACCGGTTTCAGGCTTTTTTGGCCCTCATCAGTACGGAGTAGTCAACCAGCCAAAGGTCCGAAGAGGTGAATATCATTCAACGTTCTGCGTGGTATTTGCCAGGAAAGTAGTTGTTTTTCACCTGAGATCTACCATTTTCTGGTTCAATTCATATTGAATCTTTTATGTGAAGAAAACCGTTTAATTCGATTTTTCTAAGTTTTTATTTATCAATGTCAGAAAAATTCTTGCCTAGCCTACTTAACAATATAAACAAAAGTGAATAATAGTCGATTTGAATATAGCAGACGTTACAGAGAGGTTATTGATGGTGACACAAAAACACACCAAAAATCGTTACTGGCAGTTGTAGTTAGTATGGTAGTTAGTGTTGAGTTAATATCGATAGTCATGATTATCACTAGTGGTGATAAAACTACCAACTATAATAGTGGAAATTTCGGGTTGTTGACTTTTGTTTGATTTTTACATTTTTTTTAATAAACCTCCATTACATAAATCTGTGACAGACATCTAATGAAGAATAAGACATTTTTCATGGTTTATTTTTCCTGGCATAGGTATATACGTAAAAAATAATATTATTTGGCTTATTGAACCTATAATTTGCAGGATATGTATGTATATAATCAGTAGCCATTTCTACATTTATCTTGAACTGATTTTTGTCCATCACTGTAGTTTTGAAACGTTAACTTTGTTGAATATCTTTAAAATTATTCATATATATTTATAATTACTTGTATTGGTTACAACTGCTGTGATTTTGGGTGTTTTTTGACATCCCATCCGTGCTTCCTTAGGGTGTGAAAAAGTAGGTTTTAGACTTTTTGTTCTTGGATAATGACTATGCTGTTTCCTTCTTCAATCAGATTCAGGGTTAAATGCACATTGACATTTGAGCTGGCTCAAAGTCCATTATATTTTTGTATCGCGCTACTGTCATGTCAAATAATTTGTTTGAAACAAAATTTCAGATTTCTGGGAAAATACAAATTTTGACACCAAGAGTTCAGAGTACATTTTTGCTGCTGATGATCAGGAACTGGACCAGATTAAAAATGAAATCAAATTAGAGAATGATGATGAAGATTGCTCTGAAAGTACTGATGATTTGTTAGTGAATAATGCTGAATTAAAAATGCAGACTCTCAAAACTGAGGATGATATTGATATTGTTTATGAAGATATTAAACCTGAAATATACAGGGATAAATTAAGTGGAAACAAGTCTCATCCAAACACCATTACTAATATTGTTCCTCATGAAACTTCAGGTAGGTGGTATTCAATTGATGTTCTGCCAAGACATAAACTGTACAATAATATATTTCTAGCGATGAAAGTCACATTGGGGGTTCAATTTGCTTAAAGTTTTAATAGACATACAAGCAAAAGTATTGAATCACAGAAACTTGCTGAAACCACATTTTTGTGAACTATAGTATCTTGACACTATAAATACGAACTACTTTTGAAGAATAACTTTGAATTCATGAATCTGAATATCTTTATTAAACAGAAAATAATACAATTTAATAAAAAAAAACAGAAATTGTTTCTTGGGTGCAATAGTGTCAAAGTAATCAAAAGTAATACTAAATAATAAAAAAGAGTAATGTGAACCAATTTTGTTAGCTTAAAAGTATTAGTATTTCATTGGCTTAAGTTAAGTTTAAACAATTTTAAAAGTAATAACTGATAAAATAAATAAAAAAAAGGGAAACTATATAAAAAAAAGTTAGTTTTAAAAGATTAGAAAGAAGTTAAGCCTATACATTTCACATTCATACAGAGAGATTTCATTTTATATATTCTAAAAATTCATTTATTGTGTACGGTTCGATCAATACCAAGTACTGGAATAAACTTCTTGTGAAAATTGTTTGTCTTTTGTTTTTTAGGTTGTAGGGATTTCACTTAAAAATATTTTATTAAACACAAGTCTTTTATGGAATAGGCCATTTTGAGCATAATTGTTCATCCAATAGGGGCATAAAATGCATCTCTTTGAACTTGTTATTATTATTCCTTTAGATGGTGAAGCAGGGCATCAACAAAATCCAGCCAAAGAAGAGGATGCAAATTATGTTGAAAAAGACAATGATACCAGGAAGGAGGATTCACCAACTGATGGGAAAAATGATTGTAAAAATTGTTTGAAAGAAAAATCTAGTAAACCTAAGCAAAAGTTACAAGAAAAGATGCAATCAGATGAAATACCATACCAGTGTAAATTACATTCAGAGTTTATTTTCAGACAAGGAATAAAAAAACATCAGTGTAACTTTTGCTCAAAAAGTTTTACAAAAAAATCAAATTTTTTGGTTCACGAGAGAATTCACATAGGAGAAAAACCAATTAGGTGCAATTTCTGTTCAAAGAGATTTTCACAAAGAATTCAGCTGTTGGAACATGAGAGAGTTCACACAGGCAAAAAACCATTTCATTGTAATTTTTGTTCAAAGTCTTACACAAGAAGTAGTACTTTGAAGCACCATGAGAGCACTCATACAGGAGAAAAACCCTTTCAGTGTTATTTTTGTTCCAAGTCTTTTGCACAAAGTACTGCTTTGAAGTTCCATGAGAAGAATCATAAAGGAGAAAAAGCATTTCAGTGCAAAATCTGTTTGAAATGGTTTAGCAGAAAAGAAACTTTCAAACGGCATGTGAAAACTCATACAGGAAAAAAATCATTTCAATGTAACTTGTGTTCGAAGTCCTTCACTCAAAGTAGTTCGTTGAGGGTGCATGAGAAGATTCACACAGGAGAAAAGCCATTTCAATGCAAAATCTGTCTGGAATGGTTTACCAGAAAAGATACTTTCAAACGACATGTGAAAACTCATACAGGTGAAAAACCATTCCAATGTAAATTGTGTTCGACGTCTTTCACTCAAAGAGGTTCTTTGAGGGTTCATGAGAGGAGGGTACATGAAAGAACACACAGGCGAAAAACCATTTCAGTGTAACTTTCATTTAGGCTTTTTTTAAATATAATTTCCTTGAAACATCCGGGAATCTGTAAAATGAAAAGATTAAAGACTAGGTAACAAATTATAATCATATCTCAGAAAAAAGCCCAATGATTAGAGTATAAAAATATGCAAAGAAAAGTATTAATTTTTATATTACAAGGCTTTGTGAAGAATTCCAATCACTTTGTCAATCCCAACACACTCAAACTCCTATTCGACGGTTTTGTAAGAACGAAATTCGAATACGCCTCAATGGTTTGATGTCCGGGCTATGATGTACACATAAAAGATATTGAGGACATACAAAACTTTATGTTGCAGACTTGACGGAGAATATCCTGCACGGGTTATCACTCAAGAAATATTACTGGAACGTTTTGATGTCAAATCTTTGCAGCAATACGCCAAACCTATTATTATTTATTTATTTATTTACGGACATGCCAATTTACAAAAAATATACATATTTAAGAGACAATTCTTATTTTATATATATATATATATATATATCTACAAATATAAACATAATAAACTTAAACTAAGTTATAACAAATTAATGTGCCTCATTTGACTTTTGAATGAATATGTGGATGTATCGAATAAATCAATTATTCCACTATTTTTATTTGCTAATTTAACTACCCTTGTAGTTGACTCATTTTGACCATAGTTCGTACTGTGATGAGGAACCATGAACAGTTCTGAAATTCCTGTTCTTCTGGGATTGACATTAAGATTAAAGACTTCAATTAAATTTGGACAACTTATAGCTCTATTTATAACCCTGTGCAGGAACCTTAAGTCTATTTCAGCTCTTCGATGTTCTTAACTTGATAAATTTAATATATTCAAAATGTCAGAATATTCATAGTCTCTCCCCTGATAACCAAGTTTGGATGCACACGACCTTGAAAATTTATTTTGAACTCTCTCAATTTTATTGATATCTGCTTGATAAAACGGACACCATATCATACAATTATATTCAATAACTGATCGAATGAGAGAGCAGTACAATATCTTGGAAGTGCAAATGGAAAATTGATCTGAAGATCTTTGAATGAAGCCTAATAATTTGAATGATTTAGAGACAATGTTATCAATGTGTGTCTTAAATGTAACTTTGGAGTCGAACAATATGCCAAGATCTCGAACACTATCAGCCACTGGCAAATACACATTTTTTATTTGGTAAGAGTATTGAATTGGATACATAATCCTCGAAAATATGATTTGATGACACTTGTTCATGTTTAGATGAAGCATATTTATATCACACCATCGGGACAAATGACTCAAATCTATTTGCAATAGTTCGGCATCACAGACATTGTTAACGATCCTATAGAGTTTGAGGTCATCTGCGAACATCAAGTAGCAGCTGTGTTGTATTACTTCCGAAATATCATTAATAAATAACGAGAAGAGTAGCGTGCCTATATGGGATCCTCGGGGAACCCCAGATGTTACAGAAATTTCTGATAACACAGAGCCAGCTTATTTGACACATTGGGTCCTACCTCTCAAATAAGATCCGATCCAGTTCAAAAAGTTACTATCAATGCCTAACGCAGAGAGTTTTGCAATTAGGTCTTGATTGACTCTATCAAATGCTTTTGAAAAATATGTGTAGATAGAGTCGACCTGGTGCCTTTCTTCTAAACTGTTCAAAAGAAAATGCTGGTAGCTAACCAAATTTGTGTTGGTAGATCTTCCTGAGGTGAAGCCATGTTGGTTTTCATGAATTATGTTCCTAGTGTCATAAGTAAGTTTCTTAGTAATCAAGCAGTCAAGTAATTTGGGGATTTCAGATTGCTTACTCACAGGACGATAATTCTTTATGTCATCTCTTGGTCCAGATTTTATAGTATAGTTTTCCTGTTCAAGCTCATCAATAACAAGTCGAATTCTCCTCAAATACCCTTTTGAGCTTACAAAGAATCGAGATTCATTTTTATTCCATAGATTTTAACCTGCTAAATGTTTTGTACATTATTTTCTTGATTTTAAAAATAACCTAGTTGAAAAAATTCAAACCCTAAATGATTGTTAAGGTTGTACATCGAATGCAAGATTTTATAGTAACAGTTTTGTTTATTATTTTCTCAAGTGTTCAGTGTTGAAATTGTAATCTTCATCCTATTTTATTTATTTCTAATAAATTATTAGTCTGATTAGGGGTATATTTTTTTGGAAGTGTATTGGGGTCTAGGCGCTCGGATCCGCAGACTTTTTGTATTAAGGTCCGAGCAGTCGGGTCGGACCCGCAACTTATCGGTATTTTGATCCGATCACTTCTGCAAATGATGGTCCAAATGAAAGATTTCCTTAAATAAAGTTCAGGTATAGTTAGCACTGTTTTAAATTATTTAAATATTTTCATAAATGCCTTCTCTTGAGAATATTCAGTAAATTAGGTGATGCAAGCATCCTTGGACCAAAATACAAACATGCAGCGGGTCCGACTGCTCGGACCTCAATACAAAAAGTCCTTCCTATGTTTTTTTATTTGTTGTGTAAATGCTTACTCAGTAAGTATAATATGACCTATGTTATTTCATAAGGTAAATATTTGTCAATGAGATTTAATTCTAGTTCAGAAAAAAAATTCATATATCTCTCTCAGTACCACTAATTTGCAGTACCAAAGTCTAAATGCAAATGATAATATAAAAATCAATTTGATTACAATAAATGTAATTTAAAAAAAGTGTATTAATTCTCAACATATTGTTTGATTTTTCTGAGAATCTGTGAGAATTGTTTTGGTAAATGTGTGCCTACCAGTATAGTGATCCCCCTGTATAAGGGTGGTGACCCCTCCGAGCCATCAAATTTTCGACCTATCTCTTTAATTCCAACCCTGGGAAAAATTATCGAAAAATTGGTAAAAACTAGATTGATGGACTTCTTGGCTCACCAAAAAATTCTACATCTTCAACAATTCGGTTTCCAACCTAACAAAAGTACTAGAGATGCAATTTTTCATTTTCTAAAAAATGTATACTCAAATCTAAATTCGAAAGAAGCAAGCGCCGCAATATTTTGTGATTTGTCAAAAGCATTTGACTGTGTGAATCATGAAATATTGCTTCGTAAGCTCCACCATTACGGGATCTGAGGCCAAAGCCATTACTGGTTCGAGTCTTACTTAAGCCAAAGAACACAAATTGTAAAGACCAACAGTTTTTCCAATATAGGTTTTATTAAACATGGTGTACCTCAGGGCTCTGTGCTTGGACCTATCCTGTTCTTGTTATATTTTATTGACCTTGCGAATATTAAGACTGAAGGTGTATTCACTATTTTTGCAGACGACACAACGGTCCTGTGGCATGATCAAAACCCTAACAAACTTTTTAGTAAAATGTCTAGGGATATTAACGCTGTGAGAGAGTGGTGTAACTCGAATCAGCTTTCATTCAACACTAACAAAACGAATCTCTTATCATTTCAATGCGATATACCAGATATTTCCCTGGGGAATGATATTATTTCATCTAATAATTTCAACACCTTTCTAGGGATTCACTTAGACTGTAAACTCAAATTTGAAGATCATGTTCGTCATCTTAGTAAAAAGCTGTCCAAAGGGTGCTATGCTCTACGTGTTATCTCAAGAGAATTGGGTGAGACAACTGCAAAAGTAGTTTACCATGCCTTATTTGAGTCGCATGTCAGGTATGGTATCCCTTTTTGGGGTACCTGCAATGAACAGTGCTTCAACATAATATTCACTCTCCAGAAACTTGCAGTACGCTATATCTGCGGGGTTGGACCTCGAGTATCATGTAAAGAACTTTTCAGAAAGCAAAAACTCCTCACCATTCCATCTCTTTTCATTCTCGAATCGGTTTGCTTAGCACATAAAAATAAATCAACATATGATACCATTTCTGGTTCTACCCGCCAAAATAACAACCTAAGGCTACCCATTCCAGCTTCCAATTTGATCAAAAACTCCATTATTTATAATGCTGCAAAACTATATAACCATCTTCCTGCCAGCATCAAAACCATTGAATCCCTCCATTTATTCAGGAAATCGGTTAAACTCATTCTTATGGATGAAGTATTTTACGAAGTTCAAGATTTCCTCAATAAAAACATAAGTGGTTGTATTAGTTAACATTTTAATATTTTTTAATATATATTATTCAACCATACATACATTTTTATGTGATATTTTGATTAATTGACGAGTTATTTTTAACCAAATAATGTAATTATTTTTAAATAAATAATGTGCTTATTTATTTTTAATCTTGACAGTGTGATATTCAATTATATTTATTTTTTACTTTATAATTACCCTGTGTTATCTTTGTGGTAACACAGATAGTATTTTTGATTGTTTGTGTGTTTCTATAAATATTTATTAATTCTTTTTAACTATATTGTGGGTACTTAATGCTTATTGTTAATTTTATGTTCTATGTTGAATATTTAAATGTATGTTTCTTTCTTTTATTAGAATCTAACAAACAATTGTAAAATATCTATATTTTTAATATTTGTAGTACAAGCTTTGTCAATAAGATTTATGTCTTCGACAATAAAGCATATTTTTGATTGATTGATTGATACATTTAATGAATGTTCATATTCAAACACATATATCCACTCGTGCCATTTGCTTGGAAGAGCTACCGGAATTTTACGTTTTCTAGCAAGTGGTGGCCCGTACTTGAATTTTATTAAATTTTCAGAAGTGATATATCCGTAATTTTGAAACTTTTATGTTGGTAATTCTGTAAAAGTAACTCAACTTTGCGAATACCCTGAATAATTGCATTGTACCTTTGATGTATCCTCAGTTGCATATCATAGAATCCTATCAGTTTAATAATTGGTCAATTATTAGAATATTGTGGAGGAGTGATTATTTGTTTTTTTTTTCAGAAATCAATAATATTGTTTGGACCTTCAAGCTTTGGTCTTTCGTTTGTGTCTAATATTTAATGTTATTATCACTTTAGTTTTACAAATAATATTATACTAGGGTATTTGGCATAGTTCTAGTTAGGTATTAGTATGTCGTTGGTGTTAGGAGTTGTAGAATTGGACAATTTTTTGTTTGCAAAATTATCATGGATCAACTTTTGTTCATGAAGTTAAATTTTTCAGTTTTTGATCCATTCACCAGCTTTATTGCTTGTATCTTATAATTTATTTAGGAGAGCTAATAAATCAGAGTTTTCAGCAAAAGTTTTCTTCATTATATTTTCACTAAACTAAAATTTATTTTTATTCCTTCATTATAAAATCAAAGTATAATTTATTGTCGAAGATATATAAAATCTCATAGACAAAGCTTAATAGAATAAAAAGTACATAAACTATAATTAAATTTTTTTATGAAAAGTACAGTCCTATAACTAATAAAACAATAATGTAGATATAAAATGCTGCTAAGGTTGATAATACTACAGGGATATTAAAATGTTGCAAATTTGCTAAATCAGAGAATGCCTGTTACACAACCGATAGCATGTTGATTTGTTGAAAATATGAACAGGATGTTCATAAAATCAGATGTGGAATCATCTGCGACTGAAAGATAAACTTTAGTCACTATCTTCCATCGTCAAGATAACCTCTTGTGGGGTATTCATGTTGAAAAGGGAAACATTCTCAATTGAATATTGAATAGAAAGATTTTTCTGTGAATTGAAAAATCCACGATAAATGAAGTTATTTTTTGTGAATGTCTAACAGAAAACAACTATTTCCCCGGCTAAAGCCACGCTGGACATTGAACTACATCTGATAGATATTCTGAAAAGCCCTAACTCAAAAGAAAAAATCTGTAATTGAAAATTTCATTTTATTCATATAGTTATTTGATTTTCTATTCCAGTCTTAATTAAGAACTCATAAAGATGAATGAGGCAAAGAAGAATGTTTTCCAAAAGAGAGTACTCACCAGAAATAATTCGTAACATTGACGCAAGAGAGGCATCGCATTCACTAGGTCCTCAATACATTTTTGTCAACGAAAATCTATTTCACACTTCCACGATCATCAGGAAGACTGGATGAAATGGGAAACACATTTTCAAGAAGCAATCTCACTTTGCAATGATGGAAAAAGTTAGAATCATTTTTTTTTTGAAGAGACACATTGAAATTAGTGTTTTTATGACATTAAAACCTGTCATGGGGTATCATAGATTGATTTGTTGAAATTATGAACAGGATGTTCATAAAATCAGAATGTTTCCCTTTTCGATAGCATGTCTTCTCACAACAATTGATCCTCATAATATTCCTGCATGTTGTAGTAGGCCTTCTCAAGGAGCATGAATTTAACTTCCTTCCAAAATGACGCTAAGGATTTGATAGTTTTTGCTTGCGAAGATAAATGATTGTACATTTTTATGCCCTCTTAAATAATTGAATTTTATGTCAGGAATGACTTGGGGATTGGAACCGGAATGTTTCTATTTTGTCTTATATTATAACCATGTTCAGGAATAACTGTGTTTCTGTGGCTTTATGGATAAGACATACAGTCTCCAATATAAATAAGCTTGTCAATGTTAAAATTTTGTGCTTAATAAATAGGGGTTTGCAATGTTCCCTTGACTTTGTATAGCACATGTACCTAATAGCTCTTTTTTGAAAAGCTGCTGACTAGCAAATCCCCAAAAAGATATTCCGTACCGTAGATGAGACTCTATTAAAGAAAAATAGGCCGTTTTCGCTAACTCCAAGTTAAGGTCTCTTGCCACAGTTCTGATCACATAACAACCAGAGGCAAGTTTTTTTGTTAATGCAATTACATGCTCTTGAAACCTCAATTTATTGTCAATGTATAGTCCCAGGAACTTGCATGAGGTTTTATTTCCGATGAGTTGTGTTTCAAGATACAAGTCCTGAAAGTCAAATTTGAATGTGAGGAGGTTTGTTTTTGATAGATTGAAACATAACGAGTTTGAGTACCATCATTCTTTCACTAGGCCTAAGTCGTGGTATACCCGCTTTTTTAAAACTTCAGTATTTTTAACGCGCCAAAGAAGGGTAGTGTCGTCAGTAAATAGTGTGAAAGTTCCTTGAATGTCAAAATTTGACAGATCATTCAAATATAGAAGGAACAGTAGAGGTCCAAGAATTGACCCCTGTACCCCGTTTGTGATCTCTAGAATGCTAGATGTCTGGTCATTAACTTTTACTACTTGATATCTTTCGGAGAGGTAAGAGTCAAACCATTTCAGGGAGGCACCTTTGAATCCATATAGATTTAATTTCTGTAGCAGGGTTCTGCGATTCACACAATCGAAAGCCTTTGAGAAGTCGCAGAACACCGCATCAACAACTTCATCGGCATTTAGACTTGTGTAGACTTGTTCAAAGAAAGAAAAAATAGCGTCATTGGTGCTCTTTGATTTTTGGAATCCGAATTGGTATTTAGATAATAGACTGTGCTGATTTACAAATTTTTCTACTCGTGTTTTAACGAATCTTAGATAGAGTTGACAGCAGAGAGATGGGCCGGAAATTTGATGGTTCCTCGATGTTTCCTCCTCTATTAGAGATATAACAACAGCTAGTTTCAGACATGCTGGAAAGATACCGTTGAGAAAGGATTCATTTATAGTTGTTGCAAGAATATCTAGGGCTTGATCAGGTAGGTTCTCAAAAATGTTTATGCTGATACCATCTATTCCGGACGATTCTTTGTTTTTTTATTTCCTTCATGTCCTGTTTTAACTCTGCTGTATTTGTCGGTTCAAGATAGAAGTCCTCATTTATACTAATATGATGTAGGTATTCTGTTGGGTTTCTCTTAGGTTTTAGATTTGATGTTAATTTTTCAGAAACCGAGCAAGAGTAGTCATTTATATGATTTGCCTGTATGTTAATTTCCGTAGTCCTATATTTCTCTTTACCTCGGAGATCATTTACAATTGTCCAACTTTCTGTATTTTCATTTTTTGCTTCCTCAATTCTTTTTGCATAATAAGTACTCTTGGCGGATTTGATTAATTTTCTGTATGTGTTCCCGTATTTGTTATAATAATTTAAGAAGCTCTCGTCTATTATGTTTCCTGAAATTCATTAAAATACCAAACTACTCTCAGTAATATCTACCTTAATATATTGTTTGGATTCGTTTATAAAACAATGTATAATTTATGTTATATTGGCCTTATTCAAATGTATTTTATTCACAGTTTACGTGTATTAAAATATGTTGTTAATACATATTTATTATTATTTCCATGTAGTTTTAATCCTACTCATTCATTTAAAAAAGTTATTTGAACATGCGTATATTATGTATTGTTTTTCGATTAATTTCAAATAATTTTTTGTGATAATTTTTTGTGAAGGTGATTTCAGAAAATTATCAAGTGTTTCTCACGAAAATATTTTATTATTATGAACGGTCAATCCCATGCACCATTTTTAATAGAATTAGGTACCATGAAATCTCGATACGCCATGTACGAAACGTGACTGTTGACGATCAATCCGTATCGAAATAAGCCAGTAAAATGTAGCTATCATTGGAATTTATTATGACAACTTCAATCTTTTTATACGGGGTATTATAACGATACAATCAGGAACCTAACAACTATTGTATTTTACACTTCAACAGTTATGTTTAATAAAGCTGAGTAGAAATACATAATTTTAATCGAAAGACAAATAACACTCTTATCCTGAATTGAATATTAGATAGATACATTTTTCTGAAAATTGAAAAATCTATGACAATATATTGAAGTTTTTTTTTGTGATATCTAACCAATGGCTCAGTTTAATAAACTGTGCCAATGGTGGATGGCTTATTTCCTATCTTCGTACATTGGCCAAATTTCAGCTGCACATGCGCGGATTTGCATCATTTGACGTCATCAGGGAACCTGGACGGTTCATCCGCCATAAGTGCCCATGTATTTTTCTACTTTTTCACAGCGGTTTTTCTTTTTGTTAATAACATTTTCCGTCATTTTTTTAGGGTTTATGTTTGCCGAATCATGTGACTTTCGTTTCAATGGATTTCTAGTGCCATAAGTATATATACATGGTGTTTCAAAAGTACTTTGACAAACTTCAGGAGGTGATTCCTCACAATATTCTAATATGAATTGTCCAAATAAATATGTGTCTGGAAACGCTTCGTTTCCAAGATACAGGGTGTTGAAGTTTTATTTTTATTTTCGTTTTTTTTTAAATAACTTTCGAAATACTGACCTTAATTAAACGAAAATTGGTATTGAGAGGTTTTTTGAGGTGTCGAATTCGAACCTGATGTTATTATTGCTCTTACTCGTAGGGGGCGCCACCTACACGTCTTTTTCTTTTTTGAAGATTCATAACTTTTTTAGCGTACTTCTAGCACATTTTTAGTAAAAAATAATTCTCTTTTTAAAAATACAAGCAACCGTTTTCTAGATATTTGGACTCAAGTCGATTATTTGATAATCGATGCGTGTTGAAGTTATTACCATTATTTTGCATTTTTCACAAGAATGCTTAGGAAATGAATTTGACGTTTAAGTTGTTTTTTTTTGAAGGGGGCGCCACCTATTATATTTATTTTTACTCGTTTGAAATACTTATTTTTGTATCAAGAGTGTATTTGTTTAAAAAAAAATTGCAAGAAATATGAACATTTTATTTCAAGAAATTTTGAATATGTAGAATAAAATAAAGAAAACTAAATTGTATTCAAATAAATTGTTCAAAGTGCCCACCTTCAGCGAAGATACAGGCATTCAGTCTTCTAGTCATTGAATCTCGTACCCGCTCAAAAATTATTGGTGTGTTTCTTATTGTTTCACAGGCGTCTACTATTCGGTTTCTTAGATCTTCCTCGTTCGCTACTAGAGTTTTTTAAACTAGTGGTACATTCTGAAGTAGATACTGATAATGTCTTTCACTAACTGCATGCGGATTTTCCAGAGCCCAAATATGGTTGTTATGAAAGTTTATTATAGCATTTCGGGAGAAGTTTGCCTCGTCCGTGAAGAGTACATATCTTAAAAATTGAGGATTTCCAGCCAATTTTCTCAAAAACCACTGACACATAGTAATGCGTTGGGGAAAGTCTCGTACCTTTGAATCTGGTATGGATAAAATTGTTGATCGTGGATAATTCTCCAAACTGTGGACTGAGTAGAATTGAGAGCTTCAGCAATTATTATTGTACTTGTTTCTGGATTCTCCTCGAGAGCGTTCAAAACAGCTTCTTCCAATTCTGGGGTTCGGACTGCTCGTGGTCTTCCAATAATATCAGCTGCCCTCTTAAAGCTACCTGTTTCTGCCAAACGACGGTGGTGACTGGTAAATGTTGGAGCTGAAGGCAGTACTCGATTAGGAAATCGCTCCTAGTAAATATGTCTTGCTTCGCTCGCATTTTTAGTTTTATATTTTTATACTTATATTTTGATTTGTATTATAAATGTAGACCTTATTCATAATGTATATATAACCGTAATGGGGTTTTCTCGTATATTAAATAAATAAAAAAAAAATTGCCATCCGTAAGGCCATAAATGCATATCGGCTAAATGAGCATTATTGTTTAAATAATCAATTTTTTTCAAAATTAGTGTTTTAAAACTTACAGCAACTTCAACAAAACGTTTAACTGTCACATAATATGTAATTACCAAAACTACTCACCTAAACGTCAAATTCATTTCCTAAGGTTTCTTGTGAAAAATGCAAAATAATGGTATAATAATAACTTCAACACGCATCGATTATCAAATAATCGACTTGAAATTTTCATGTCCAGATATCTAGAAAACGGTTGCTTATAGCGACTTGTAACAGGGGTAGCATTCTTACGTAGATATGATAGAGGAATTGATTTTTTCACTGAAAAATGTGCTAGAAGTACGCTAAGAAAAGTTATGAATCTCCAAAAAAGAAAAAGACGTGTAGGTGGCGCCCCCTACGAGTAAGAGCAATAATAACATCAGGTTCGAATTTGACACCTCAAAAAACCTCTCAATACCAATTTTCGTTTAATTAAGGTCAATATTTCGAAAGTTATTTAAAAAAAAACGAAATCGAAACTTTAACACCCTGTATCTTGGAAACGAAGCGTTCCCGGACATATATTTATTTGGACAATTCATATCAGAATATTGTGAGGAATCACCTCCTGAAGTTTGTCAAAGTACTTTTGAATCACCCTGTAGTATGCCATGAATAAGTGAAAATTGAATCGACTGTTAAGTACGTGTTGAAGCCCACTTCGTGATAGGACCCTTGTTTTTTTAAGTTTTTTTCGATTTATTGAAAAGGGTTGACATAATTCCTTATATATAGGCACTATTAGTTCAAACTGTTTTTACTTCATATCATGCCTGGAATAATATGTGCTGTAGTTTCTTGTAAGAAAGTTATATTTTTTCCAGTACTTTTTATATTCTCATTCATATATCAATTTCCACACGTAACTAAATACTAAATCATCAACTTTTATTTTATTATCATATAAATCTCAGATTATTATTTTTTTTACTAAATTTACAACTATTTACTTTCAAATAAAGACATACCAACAATTGTGACTTCTCTTACAAACTCTCATCCTCTTAGAGGTTATTGAACTTCACCCAAATTTTCAAGTCATAAAAATATCGAGATAACTCATTAATTCCTATTTATTAGAATGGGCTCAAAGTTTTGGCAAATATTCTCGATAAATCGAAACAAGTGCCCTATTACGAAATTACGTTTAAAACGCTCTTAGCACGAGTTCAATTATGGGTAATCCTCAGAAAACGTGGGCATCTAGAGTTCTGAAAATTCAATGGAGCAAAAGTAAATCAACAGACCAACCAGAAACACCCAAAAAATCAACAGGTTTAAGTTATAAATACCAAGATAAAAGGTTTAAAAAATTGTGAAAAACGCATGAGCTCTAATCGTTGTGCTACTGGTGGAGAGCGGTTTGGAAAAACTATCGATAGTTTTCGAATGAAAAATGTGATTTTACCACAAAATCCCAGAATATGATTAAATAAAAAACGGTAACTAAAGCAACATATAATTGTTGATAAAAGCAAAACTAAAAAATACCTCGAAAATAAAAATCTCAGGTACATTATATTTGTATCAAAAATAAATAATTTTTCTCATAAAATAAATGGATATTTTATAAAGTTAAACTAAAGCAGAACAAACCATAATGTTTGTTTTGATAGCGAACTGTACCGATGCAAAAATATACAGGATGTTCCATTTGAAATTCCCAAGTTGGGGTCGTTTCCTGTGAAAGCGGAAGTGATGGGAGGATATGAAATATTGGAAAAATGTCCAGTTCTTCAATCCAACTCCCCTGCCATACTCATACCCTCGGAATTCTGGAAATTATGACTTGTCTAAAGAATACGTTGACATTCGGTATATGTGATCGATCTTTCACATGCTATTGAAAAATAATTTTTAAGTTATGTTTCCACAGACATACCTGTTTTATAATATAACTTTTCTCTTGTATCATTCCAGTGCCTCACCAAAATACAGCTATGAAGAATCGCCAGATTATTCACTCTAGGAACAAATCTCATCATTGCAAATATTGTTCGAAAACATTTTCTAGTATATCCAAGCAAGAGTTACACGAATCAACTCATTCAAGAAAGCGACCGTATCAGTGTAACATCTGTTCGAAGAGTTTCACAAAAAAAATTGGTTTGTCGATTCACGAAAGAATTCATACCGGAGACAAACTATTTCAGTGTAAAGTTTGTTCCAAATCTTTCACAAAAAAATCCAATTTGTTGGTTCATGAGAGAATTCATACGGGAGGACAAACCTTTCCAGTGTAAGTTTTGTTCAAAGTGTTTTACACAAAGTTCTGATTTATTGGAACATGGGAGAATTCATACAGGAGGAAAACTATTTCAGTGCAAATTTTGTTCGAAAAGTTTTAAAAAGAAATTCAATTTGTTGGTTCACGAGAGAACTCACAAGGGAGAAAAGCCATTTTGGTGTAAGTTCTGTTTGAAGTCTTTTGCACAAAATGCCCATTTGTTGGCTCACGAGAGAATTCATACGGGAGAAAAACCGTTTCAGTGCAACTCTTGTTCAAAATGTTTCGCACAAAGTTCTTATTTGTTGGAACATGAGAGGATCCATAAAGGAGAAAGGCCATTTCAATGCAACTATTGTTCCAAGTCTTTTACACAGATTAGTACTTTGAAGATCCACGAGATGATTCATACAGGAAAAAAACCATTTCAGTGTAACTTTTGTTCAAAATCGTTTTGTTTAAAGACTGTTTTGTTGCAACATGAAAGAATTCATACCGGAGAAAAGCCGTTCCAGTGTGAATTGTGTTCAAAGTCGTTTACTTTAAAGTTCATTATGATGCAGCATGAGAGGACTCATACAGGAGAGACACCATATCAGTGTAACTTTTGCGCGAAGTCTTTTACACGAGTAGTTCTCTGAAGATTCACGAAAGGGTTCATACAGGAAAAACCGTGTAACTTTTGCTCAAAATCCTTTTCACGAAGAGGTTACTTGAATGTCCATGAGAGGACTCATACAGGAGAAAAACCATTTCAGTGTAGCTTTTGTTCGAAGTTTTTCACACAAAATGCTCATTTGTTGACTCATGAGAGAATTCATGCAGGAGCCGTGAGAGATAAGGGAAAAAACTATACTAATGAAAATCACATTTAATGGCAATTGTAAAGAGATTCAAATCAATTTGAGTATCACTCTTGTTCACATAATTTTGCAGAATTCAGTATCACTTTTTATCGAAAATTAAAATGATGTATTTTGTGTAAAATTTTGTATATTTAAGCAAAGCGCTTTCAGCCTACGGCCATCTTCAGTGCTTATCTAAAATGTATATGACATAATTTTGATGTACAAATATAAAAAATTGTTCAGTACCTTTCATGAAAAAAAAAATCATCTCGATTGAAGTAAAACTTGTGAGTATTGTCACATGTGTTGTATGTTCCTGGTTCTAAGAATCACATTAATAATGTTCAAATTAATGAAAATTTCCTAACTTTGGTCTATTTCAACTTTGTTTAAACTTTTGAAAATTGTTTTGGCCAACGGCTCGACCATGGCGTGGAGAACATGTGTTCTTAGGTTGGAAGTCAAGTAAATGTGAATGTCCTGCCGTTTAAAACGTGCATCGCAAAAATAAGAACAATTTAGTGTAGTTTAATAAAAGTTTTGTATATAAAATAGATCCCTTCTCTGCGCTGGTACCCAGGCCGGATGACAACGGATTTGTCGGCAGAAGGGGCACAGGGGTGGAATACTGCCAAGAGCAGGACCGTTTCACCCGCTTGATTACCAATTGGCTGAATACGCCTAGATAGGTAGTAAAAACCATTAATATATTGAGAGTGAGAGAAGTGCGATGTGGACAGGTGCAAAGCTGGGGTTGGTGGCGCGGAAGTAGAAGAAATGCTGGAGAAGAAGAATCAATTAATTTTAATAATATAATGGTGGAAGGACTTTCAAATTCCTCAAGTTATATAAGTTTGAAAGTCCACCAGTTCATTATTATTATTAAAATTAATTAATTCCCCAGCATTTCTTGTACTTCTGCGCCACCAACCCCAGCTTAGCACCTGTCAATATCGCACTTGTCAAAATTAATACTTTCCAAACCTCTCATGATTCTCCTACTGCGACAAAACTTGAAATTCCCTTTCTAGTTCCTTTCGATATTTCTCTCAACCATACAAGCCACACGCTTCTATATATTTTTCATATTTTAATTCCAAATTTTGAATGACGTCATTACCCATAATCATAAATTTGTAAATCTGGCAATATCGCACACAACGTGACACTTGCCAGCAGTAAACGTTATCTGAGTAGTAGAGTCTATTCCCCATAAGACAATGGTGACAGTAATAGAAAGAGATGAAAGATCATTTGTGTGTCATAGTGATGTATGTCATGGCCACCATTCTCTCTGGACAGTGGCGGACTAGCGCACTCTGGTATCTGAGAGTTACAGGCTCTTGAATGTATATTGGACCACTCTGTATGTCACGTGGGCCACCAGCACTCATGTCCATGTACGTCACTATGACGGGTTAATGCTACAAGATTCCGATTGGCTAGAGCTTATTAGTACCTCCTATTCAGATAACGTTTACTCTCTTTGACACTTGCCAGCACGCTGTTTAAAAACCATGGTGTTTTCACTTATACCTGAAAAATATTGGGACAAACTGGGGAACACCAGCCCACTTGATGAAGGGAGTTATGTAGAGTTTCAGACGGCGCCGACGTCGTTTCTTGTCATAATTCATAAACTGCAATTATAGACCACACAGGGTGTTTTTGTGATTTGTGTCTCTGATCCGTTCTGTGATTGTGCTTATGTGCCTTTAAGGTTATGTCAATTCGTTGTGAAATATTTTGAGGTTGATCAATCGATTAGGCAATCCATCGCCCTGTCAAAACGAAAGCAATATGGCGGCTGTTGGCACACATTGTAATTCGTCATAAGCCACCATAGTGGTAAAAGGGTTTATTTTGTGATTTTCTGTGCGAATTTGAGTAGTTTTTTCAATTTAGGATTATAATTCGTGCTTCAACTGAAGAAAAATGCCCTTTATTTGCATTGTAGTTAACTGTGGGTCCCGTCACGACAGGGATAGAGTCGGGTTTCACTCGGTGTCTATAGTATCAAATCATAAGTTTTTGACCAGTTGAAATGACTTATCGAGGAGGAGAAGAGCTCTATGGTTAGCTGCAATCTACTTAGAAGATCTTACGGATTCGAAAATCAAGTATCAGAGAGGCTGCAGCAGACATACCCTGTGTGCACATTCGTGATAACATCCTTCATTCCGTCATGGATACCTACCTATAACTTCAGACTTTTGTGATTTGATTTGTTCCGTAGAAGATCTTACGGATTCGAAAATCAAGTATCAGAGAGGCTGCAGCAGACATACCCTGTGTGCACATTCGTGATAACATCCTTCATTCCGTCATGGATACCTACCTATAACTTCAGACTTTTGTGATTTGATTTGTTCCTACGATTACTTGTATGATTTTGCCTACTTGTATATATCTGAACTATTGTACATTAGGAGGTCCCATTTCAAATAAAGTTCATATATATATATGTTGTTATGTTATGTTATGACAGTTGAAAATTTTAAAACACTAAAAATCCACAAAAAGAATAAATAATAAATAATAATAGGTATGATATGGATAGACAATAATGTCAAAGTACTATAAAACAAACAATTTCATACACTGTCAAAATTATTATAACCCATATTTGCTCAAAAGACAATAAAAAGTCTAAATTTACAAAATTTTCAGGAATAAACAGTAATCAACACATTTATAAATTTGAAACATACAGTATATGAAATTGTAGCTAACTAAAAGTAGCCAATGAGAGAACAGCAAACGCCTTTATGAAAATAGCCAATCAGGGAACAGATGGTCAGGTGTAAAATTGGAAATTGGGGAGAATAGCAATGAGATGGTATCAAAAGCAATTATTATTGAAACTTGTAAATAATGATAAGAGTGGAAAAATAATTGTATATATAAATCATGCAATATAAATATAACCAGTGAAAAGTAACAATTTAGTGCGAGAATTCAAATATTCAAATGGAAAAACAAGGAGGAAATGAGGTATCTAGGCAATAGAAAAACAAAGCTTCGAGGAGATCGAAAATAAATTTCCAAACGGATGCCACGCAGAAATTTCACTAAAAGAAAAAATGGAATAATTCCATCATTTGGTAAACAAAAATAATATTACCTTAATGATATAATATAACCACGGATCCTGATGCGGATTTCCACATCTATATAGTTCCTGATACTGGTATTGCAGTCCTGACAGCGAATGGAGAGAGGAGACATCCTGTTTTATGGTATAGTTTGAACACCAACAGTTCCAACCAGGTATAAAAACTTTCATAGTGTATTTCCGGTCCAGAACTTTCACAAATAACCAATTGCACATTCGAAGAACTCTATTTCACTTTACTTTGAACAATAACAGAAAATTTTACATTCACGAAAAGTGAGGTTCTGTTTATCTATCCATGATCTGATTTATTATTATTATTCGTGAATATTTGTTTGATTCACTCTAGTATAAGTTATTTCTCGTAGGCCAGGTAATTTTAAGTCTTCCTGAATAAAGGAGATAATTGTTTTTGATATTTGGTTGTTTATTTTCTGACAATGATCAACTAACATAACAAAGATCATTCAATAAACTGAAGTTAGTCACCAGTGGCTGTGTCTCTATTGCTTTGAACCGGCCACCTTGAGATAAAAAGGGCGTACCAACTGTAGCTAAGCCGTGGTGAGAAAAATAATTATTGTTGGTAGCGTGACGAGAGAACAGTGACGTTCGCTGACAATTATTATTACAGGGGCAGAAATATCTATTTATATCATATCAATTGACTCACAAAGAATACCAAAAATAATTATCTATTTCAATATACAAAACAATTCAAATATTTCTCAATTCATCAAAACATAACAATTGGCAACACAAAAAGTGGAGTGAAATAAAAACAATATATATTTCCAAATTTTATCATACCATTACAAGTGGCACCCCGAAAGTGGGGCGAAATAATAACAAAATATATTTGAAAAATTATCAATACATAATAATATATATATATATATATATATATATATATGTGAAAAGCATCAGATTATAGATAGTGACACCTATAATCTGTGCGGCGAAGCTTCCACCTAATATCGTGGAATTTTAATGACACGAAATTTCGTGCACATTAACAGGTCACCGACAGTTGTCAGCATAGGCCAACCCACGATACCAATAGTCGTACTCCTCGTGCGTTCAGAGTAACGCAAAACAAATATATATATATATATATATATATATATATATATATAATTGATATATTATCCACTTCAAAAGTAGAGAAAACTCCAAATGAATGTTCATATATATATATGTACCTACCTCCTCAAAAAATATTCTTATAGGTATTGTTATTGAATTACTGGAATACAAATTTTCTTTAGGATTCTGGTGACTCAATAAATAAAAATATTTAGAAATATGTCTTTCAATCTCAACCTTCCCTTTTTAGATATTTCATGCAATTATCGAAAGCCTCGATCAAGTCTTGTGAAGGGTGTTGTATTTGATTACTCTCGTTTCGGACGTCCATCGTCTTAATGTATTTGAAAAGGTTTACACGATGTTTTGAATGTGAATACTGTATTCAGACGATTGCAGATACAAACATTCGACGAGACGAGACGATGGACGTCCGAGACGAGAGTAATCAAGTTACCACATCGTCTACAACCTTCAAAGGGTATTGTAATTTATTAACAGTAAAAATTGGATATATCGTGATATTTATCGAAATTGTACTATATACAAATATCAATAGTGTGTCATTTTTTTATAATTGGTATTAAATTAAGAGTAATCAACAACAACAAGAGTAATCAACAACAACAAATAAACATTTATTTATATTTATTCATTTGAAATATTTCATTTTTTAAAACAACTGAGCAAGAGGCAAGTCGTCCAATAAATTTTTTGACTGGATGGCATTGGCCACACAGCTTCCAAATCTGTACGTGACATTGCCTCTAATATAGCACCAATATGACCACCTACTTCACTGTTTCCGGCCATATAAGTACAGTGAGCAGTACAAATGCTTTCATCCTCTTCAATTATGTACCAAACATCTTCAATTATGTACCAAACATCTGAATTTGCCTTTTGTGAATACTTGACCTGAAAAAAAGTTATGTCGATTAGAAAGAACTATTATGAAAGTTGAGAAGTAATATTCTTTAATATCAAATCAATGTCTCTTATGATAAACAAATATGGCAATAAACATAATAGAACAGATCAGAAGTTATAAATTGCTTCTTATGTATTATTATTCCTAATTTATAATAATTCACTTCGATGACTCAAGATTTGCAACTGTACATGTACCCATTAGAAAAAACCTGCTGCCTAGGAAAAAACATACTAGACTAACTAAAATATATAAATGATTCTGAATTTTTGTTCTCACCTTCACAACGAAGCCAGATTCAAAGTATGTATGGATTCAAAACTTGTATAGGGCTTCATCTGCATTTGGGAAAGCTGAGTAAAAAGCAAATACGAAATAATATCCATATTCGTACAGGAGGAGCACCAACAATTCAGTTCAGAAATATTCAGTGTAAAAAAGATCTAAATCACTGATCAATCCTCAACTTCATTTTATACCTGTAACAAATACATTGATAAAAATGTAAACAGAAGATGGGAATGTATTTTCAAGCATACCGTCCACCAAAGCCTCTGCTTTTCAACAATAGTGTCTTGAGGTAATCACTCTCCATCGGAATACTATCAATTAACAACACAAAAGCTCCGAAAATAACCAAAAATACACTTTTACAAGCCAAAGGTACACACTGACAATGATGTTCTTATGGCGATTATCGGTTTGTGTGCCAACAACCGCCATATTGGGTCACGTGGTATGGATTGCCTACACAGACCTCATAAAATATTTTATGAGGTCTGTGATTGTGGGTGTTTTGTGTTTGTAACATATTTTAGAACAAACTATTCCATCAGGGTTCTTATTATATTAGGACAAAATCGGTGACATTTCATAACCCTGTCCTAATAATAAGAACCCCGCTATTCCATCTACTTATGTCAGAGTTATGTAGAATTTTCGAGAAGTGTTCCGAAATAATTCTAATTATGAACAATTGTAGTGCGTACCAATTAAATATATTAAAAGACTATATTGTCATAATCAGTCAAAAAATTGATTCCGAGATTCCTTCGATTGAAACACTTTATATATATTTTTATGGTGATCACTGTATTCGATGTTATCTCATTGACTGTTATATAAGCTTCATCACTTCAGCTTCAATCTGTTGCCAAAACTCTACAATAAACTAGATGACCACATAAAAACGCGCCGAATTTAAATGTCTTCAAATCTCGACTGAAAACTTCCCTGCTCGAAAACAATTGCTACACTCTCGAAGAATTTTGACAATATTTTGATAGGATGATATATTTTTAACTGAACTTTCCATGTACACTTATTCTGTTTAATTCTAAACTACAATAATTGTTTTTAAATGTCTCTTTCATTTACACTTTATCTAGATTAGGTGTTTTATAGTGATATGTATGTTTGATATATTTCTATATTTCCTTGTTATTGTACTGATAGATATTTTCTCTTTGTACTTTTCAGTCAATTATTTTTAAATTAATACCAATCATCAGAAATCTGGTAAAAAATTATATCCTATATCAATATTTTTATATAGTATAATTTCAATTAATATCACGATACTTACGATCCCTGTAATATGAATTTTGACTTGATAAATTCATAAAGAATTTTTTAATTTTAATTAAAATACCCTTTACAAGATTCGATAGAGTCTTTCCACAATTGCCTGAAATATCTATAAAGGGAAGGTTCAGATTGAAAAACACATGTTTCAAAATATTTTTTTATTTGTTGAGTCATCAGAATCCTAGGGAAACATTGTATTCCAATAATTCAAAACGGATGTCCGAGTTATTTGGTACTTTCTTCTGCGTTTTTTGGTTTTGTTTGTGTTAGTATAGATCTCAGTGTGTTTGTTGTTCTAAATGATGTTCTCACATCATACCTATGTCCAATTCATCATACCTATGTCCAGATCAGTTTGTGGAAAAAACAATCACTGACATTGAAAACAAAAACCCATCAAACAACCAATTAACACAACCAACAGGAGTACTCCCACTACCTACACATTTCACAACCAACATAATACCTTATGTCCCCGGATTATCTGAAAAGATCAAACGAATTGGACATAGGTATGATGTGAGAACATCATTTAGAACAACAAACACACTGAGATACTAACACAAACAAAACCAAAAAACGCAGAAGAGAGTACCAAAAACTGTGTTTACAACATACCTTGTTTTTGTGGTGATAGTTATATAGGTGAAACGTCAAGACCATTGGAAGTGCGCCAAAGTGAACATCAGAGTTACATCAGAAATCGACAAATAACTGGATCAAAAATTGTAGAACATATCCTCACATCCAATGGCAATCATACGATTGAATGGAATAGGACAAAAATCTTGATGAAAGAACCACATCAAGAGAGGAGAAAATTGAAAGAAACGGCCTGTATTCTTCTTTCCAATAACAACTGCTTTTCAACAAATTCTGTTGAAATGGATCATACATGGTTACCTCTACTCAGAGAGGAAATGAGATATGGTAGAATGCTAATAAACTGATCTGAACAACACCCCATATATCAAATGAGCAATACGTCACTCTCAAACTTTTTTGGCAGATCTCAATTGACATCCGTCAGTTGAAAAAGCAAAAAAGACTCTGCGAGAAAAAATCCAAAATTATAAAACAATTAAAGGACATTTAGAAGATTTTGAGAACGGGGGCAGATATAGTCCCCGAAACGTCAAGCAAAAACTATATAGAGAAGTATCTTTTGAATTTTTTGAAAATTTTTTTTGATAGGCAAATTCAGAAAACGGCAAGTTATTGACAAATTGAATCATTTTTCTATAGGAAATATAATTTGGTGAACGCAATAACTTATCGGGGTGAACTAATCAGTTTGCCCTTTCTACACTTGTATAGATTTTCCTGATTATATTTTCATTTTCAGACTGTGGAAGGTTACCCAAAAAACATGTCAAGAAACTATTTTATTGTTTTTAAGTTAACGAAGGAGTTCACTCAAGGTAAGCACTTCTTGGACCAATCACATGAATCTCACGGAGCAGAGAATCGAAGGAAAATTTTCAGAGGCCAGCCTCTTCCAGACCATAAGGCAGCAATAAAAACTATGAAGCAAAAATCTAACCTACAACTAATGCACTTGAACTCTCAAAAGTCAACAAACAAAATCAACACAATTGAATTGTATAGTAATGTCAATAATCCAACTTTTATTTGTATATCTTAGCACTGGATGTGTGAAAAGCGGCTACATAACTCAAGGATAGCAGGTTATGAGATGGTTTCCAGCTTCTGTAGAACCCAACTTGAACATGGCAGAACTGCAATATTCGTTGAATCACAATTCTACAACAATTGTAAAACAATTCAGTATTTAGAGATAAGTGCCATGTGAAGTGGAATGAATAGAAAAATCGAATTTAAACGGTTTTCTTCACATAAAGGATTCAATATAAAATTGAACCAGAGAAAGGTAGATCTCAGGTGAAAAACAACTACTTTCCTGGCAAATACCACGCAGAACGTTGAATGATATTCACCTGAAAATCCATGCATACTTCCATATAATATCAATGGACATTGAATGCAAATGTTTCTTTCTGATAAGCTCGATTATGTTTAATTTATGTCGTGTTCACCTAACAATCCGCATACCGGTTTCAGGCTTCTTGGCCCTCATCAGTACGGAGTAGTCAACCAGCCAAAAGTCCAAAGAACTCTGGCTGAAGTGAGACACAACGTAAACAAACCATCATCGATCTTGTAACACCTATAGGTACGCCGGAAAAGATAAACTTTAACTGGCGGTACCTAGTGACAGAAAGAAACACTCGAAAATCTCCCACCTCGATAGGTTTCTTAATAAAAGATTCCTTCTCAGTAGGAGTGGCAAGCCCGTCTAGCATAAAGTTAGAGATAAGTGCCATGTGAAGTGGAATGAATAGAAAAATCGAATTTAAACGGTTTTCTTCACATAAAGGATTCAATATAAAATTGAACCAGAGAAAGGTAGATCTCAGGTGAAAAACAACTACTTTCCTGGCAAATACCACGCAGAACGTTGAATGATATTCACCTGAAAATCCATGCATACTTCCATATAATATCAATGGACATTGAATGCAAATGTTTCTTTCTGATAAGCTCGATTATGTTTAATTTATGTCGTGTTCACCTAACAATCCGCATACCGGTTTCAGGCTTCTTGGCCCTCATCAGTACGGAGTAGTCAACCAGCCAAAAGTCCAAAGAACTCTGGCTGAAGTGAGACACAACGTAAACAAACCATCATCGATCTTGTAACACCTATAGGTACGCCGGAAAAGATAAACTTTAACTGGCGGTACCTAGTGACAGAAACACTCCGAAAATCTCCCACCTCGATAGGTTTCTTAATAAAGATTCCTTCTCAGTAGGAGTGGCAAGCCCGTCTAGCATAAAGTTAGAGATAAGTGCCATGTGAAGTGGAATGAATAGAAAAATCGAATTTAAACGGTTTCTTCACATAAAGGATTCAATATAAAATTGAACCAGAGAAGGTAGATCTCAGGTGAAAAACAACTACTTTCCTGGCAAATACCACGCAGAACGTTGAATGATATTCACCTGAAAATCCATGCATACTTCCATATAATATCAATGGACATTGAATGCAAATGTTTCTTTCTGATAAGCTCGATTATGTTTAATTTATGTCGTGTTCACCTAACAATCCGCATACCGGTTTCAGGCTTCTTGGCCCTCATCAGTACGGAGTAGTCAACCAGCCAAAGTCCAAAGAACTCTGGCTGAAGTGAGACACAACGTAAACAAACCACCATCGATCTTGTAACACCTATAGGTACGCCGGAAAAGATAAACTTTAACTGGCGGTACCTAGTGACAGAAACACTCGAAAATCTCCCACCTCGATAGGTTTCTAATAAAAGATTCCTTCTCAGTAGGAGTGGCAAGCCCGTCTAGCATAAAGTTAGAGATAAGTGCCATGTGAAGTGGAACGAATAGAAAATCGAATTTAAACGGTTTTCTTCACATAAAGGATTCAATATAAAATTGAACCAAAGAAAGGTAGATCTCAGGTGAAAAACAACTACTTTCCTGGCAAATACCACGCAGAACGTTGAATGATATTCACCTGAAAATCCATGCATACTTCCATATAATATCAATGGACATTGAATGCAAATGTTTCTTTCTGATAAGCTCGATTATGTTTAATTTATGTCGTGTTCACCTAACAATCCGCATACCGGTTTCAGGCTTCTTGGCCCTCATCAGTACGGAGTAGTCAACCAGCCAAAGTCCAAAGAACTCTGGCTGAAGTGAGACACAACGTAAACAAACCATCATCGATCTTGTAACACCTATAGGTACGCCGGAAAGATAAACTTTAACTGGCGGTACCTGTGACGAAAGAACACTCCGAAATCTCCACCTCGATAGGTTTCTTAATAAAGATTCCTTCTCAGTAGAATTGAAGCCCGTCTAGCATAAAGTTAGAGATAAGTGCCATGTGAAGTGGAATGAATAGAAAAATCGAATTTAAACGGTTTTCTTCACATAAAGGATTCAATATAAAATTGAACCATTGAATCCTTTATGTGAAGAAAACCGTTTAAATTCGATTTTTCTATTCATTCCACTACCTATCTACATCTGAGCACTTACCTCTGAAATGCAGCTTATAGAAACTATCGAGTGGAATTTCGAGTGTTCTTTCTGTCACTAGGTACCGCCAGTTAAAGTTTATCTTTTCCGGCGTACCTATAGGTGTTACAAGATCGATGATGGTTTGTTTACGTTCAGTGTTGGGAATGCTAGTACAATCGTACTAAATCTGGTACATTTGCATTGCAAAAATACGTTAGTAGAACAAACCGATAATTGGCTAAATTCTAGTACATTTTGAAGATCTCAAAGAACAGCGTTCGATAGCTACTCTCTGTGGAGTAGGCAACAAGAACAAACAATAAAAATGCTGGTTGCCTATATATTCAATAATTAATGGCCCAAAACGATGATTCGATTGTTTTTGTCAATGTTTATGCGCATCACGCGGTGGCCGCGGTGGTGGAAGGCTGTATTATCATTTGATCTATTTGTTATGGTCATATTTTTTCAAAGAATTGTATGTGTCAAAGTTCAATTTTCGTTTCAAATGGATAGGTAAGTATATTTGATATTGGATTGAATAACTCATTAGCAGTATCTTTTCATTTACAGGTATCTGAAAAAATTTAAGGATGACTCAGGAAGACAGGGACAAGAAGTTAAAAGATTTGAATATCCTGATGGAACAGTTCAGCCATCAGTATCAGGCCAACAAACTGGTAAAAGAAAAACGTCAGATTTATCACAAATTGAACATGATAACTTTTCATCTGATGAGGATCCTGTTATTGAGAAAAAGAACTACAAACAAAAATTCCGTGATTCATGGTTGGAAGAGAAAAGTTTTGGCACGTGGTTGGTAGAAACCCATCAAAACGTGAAGAGCCTTTTGTCAGTTATGTGCCAAGTCAATTCAAGGAGAATTGTACATATTAAAGGCACGCCAGAGTGTGATGCACAAAAAAAGGATGAAGAATGCCTCAGAGACTCCGAGAGTTACAATGTTTTATAACAAAAATAAAGAAGAGAAAATACTTAAACACATTAAATCTGCAGAAATGAAATTGGTAGCTTTTGTTGCAGAACACAATTTATCATTTTCTGTTTTGGACCACCTACCACAGTTAATAGCATCTGTCTGCCCAGACTCTGAAGTGGCTAAAAAACTGAAGTGTTGTAGGAAGAAAGGAACTAAAATAACTAAAAGATGCAATGAGGTCTGAAAATATTTACAATTTATCAAAAAATTGAAAACATGTAAATTCTCCTTATAATTGATGAAAGTACTGATATTTCTTCAGTTAAAAATTTGGCAATGGTAGTACGCTTTTATGATAAGGAGGTGAAAAAGTCGCGATGCTTTTTAGCACTCCTGGAGGTACAGGATGCCACTGCTGAAGCTATATTTGTTGCCATTTCGCATTTTTTGAGGAAAATAGTATTCCCAAAAGAATCTGATTGGTTTTGGGGCGGAAATGCATCGACAATGATGGGCCGGACGAGTGGTGTAAGAGAGAATTATTAGAGTTTAATCCGGATTTATTTGTCATTGGCTGTACCTGTCACTCTCTCGCCTTAGTTAGCAATGCAGCATGTTCTTATATTCCAAATTCCATTGAACAATTTACTAGAGATGTATACAATTATTTTTCCCACAGCAGTAAACGTATTTTGTCATTTAAACAATATCAGTTGTTTGCAGAAGTTAAACCTCACAAAATATTGAGATTATCCCAAACACGATGGCTAAGCTTGGAATCAGTTGTTAAGAGAATTCTCGAACAGTGGTCAGCTTTGCAAATTTTTTTTTCAAATGAGGCACTGGAAGAAAAAGTTGAAAAAGCGAAACCAATATGGGAAGCTTTGAATAATGATATTTTTAAATTATATCTCTCATTTTTATCCTATATTCTAAGTGTGATTAATAAAATTAATTTAGAGTTTCAGTCAGAGAGTTTCAGAGCACATATTCTACTACCTAGAATAAGATCCATTTACACAACAGTGCTAAATAATTTTATGAAAGCTTCTTATGTTAAAAACTGTAACTTGGATAAAGTTGCCTTTTTACCTGAGAACTACCTTGAATTGAATAATATTTATTTTGGTGCTGACTGTGAAGTTTTAATATTGAAAAAGTCTGTTCCAGAGGATGATCTAAAAAGTTTTAGGGTGAGATGTTTGAGTTTTTATATCGAATTATGCAAAGAACTGAAGAGTAGGTTTAAGTTTAATGATCCGGTCTTGAATTTTGTTCAAAACCTGGATCCAAAAATTGTTACAAAAAGTCCTAAATCCATTATTCCCATTTACTTGAAATTTCGCTCTTTATTTTCAAACAATGTTAACCTAGAAGAACTGAGTACTGAGTGGAGAAATATAGCACATAACCAAGCCTTATCGACACATGCTGATAAGCCCATTGAGGAGTTTTGGAATATTGTTTTTGATACACAAAATTGTTCAGGAGACTACATGTATCCAAATTTGACTGAATTTGTTCAAGGTATTTTTGCTTTTTCCACACTCATCTGCATCAGCAGAAAGGATTTTTCACAGATAAATCTGATAAAAACTAAAACCGAAATAGGCTGAATACAAGAACATGTGATGCTTTGATGCATACAAAAAGTTTGGTAGGCAGCTCTAATTGTTTCAATTTTGTGCCTTCAGATCATTTGCTTGCACTGAATCTCAAAACTCTAACACTATCGGATGATGAAAATGATGTTACTTATTGATTTCAAGACATGTGTCAGTTTTTTACTTCTTTTCTACATTTCCTAACTAGAGTTTATTTTTCAGTTGAGTTTTTATTCTGTGATATTTATATACTTTCTTATTTGTTATTTTTTTTTGTTGGAAGTATGTTTTCTTCTATTTATTTTTCTGCATCATAGTATTTTTATTTTCTTATGGTTATCCATATTGAACTCAGAGTTTATCTTTTTATTTACGTTATTAGTTCAATCTCCTGTTATTATTTCTGATTTTACTTTCGTATTTTATTTATTTTTCTGTTAATAAAAATAATTTGATCTCACAATTGTGTTTTAATTCAAACAGTTTAAAACTAGGTATTTCCAGAAAATTACCGCTTATAAAATTCAAACTTTTGAATTTCCCGCCAAATCTAGTACAATCTGGTACATGTTGGTTCGGCGATTTAGTACAACGCCATAGTTCCAAAATCCCAACACTGTTTACGTTGTGTCTCACTTCAGCCAGAGTTCTTTGGACTTTTGGCTGGTTGACTACTCCGTACTGATGAGGGCCAAGAAGCCTGAAACCGGTATGCGGATTGTTAGGTGAACACGACATAAATTAAACATAATCGAGCTTATCAGAAAGAAACATTTGCATTCAATGTCCATTGATATTATATGGAAGTATGCATGGATTTTCAGGTGAATATCATTCAACGTTCTGCGTGGTATTTGCCAGGAAAGTAGTTGTTTTTCACCTGAGATCTACCTTTCTCTGGTTCAATTTTATATTGAATCCTTTATGTGAGAAAACCGTTTAAATTCGATTTTTCTATTCATTCCACTTCACATGGCACTTATCTCTAACTTTATGCTAGACGGGCTTGCCACTCCTACTGAGAAGGAATCTTTTATTAAGAAACCTATCGAGGGGGTGGAGATTTCCGAGGGTTTCTTTCTGTCACTAGGTACCGCCAGTTAAAGTTTATCTTTTCCGGCGTACCTATAGGTGTTACAAGATCGATGATGGTTTGTTTACGTTGTGTCTCACTTCAGCCAGAGTTCTTTGGACTTTAGGCTGGTTGACTACTCCGTACTGATGAGGGCCAAGAAGCCTGAAACCGGTATGCGGATTGTTAGGTGAACACGACATAAATTAAACATAATCGAGCTTATCAGAAAGAAACATTTGCATTCAATGTCCATTGATATTATATGGAAGTATGCATGGATTTTCAGGTGAATATCATTCAACGTTCTGCGTGGTATTTGCCAGGAAAGTAGTTGTTTTTCACCTGAGATCTACCTTTCTCTGGTTCAATTTTATATTGAATCCTTTATGTGAAGAAAACCGTTTAAATTCGATTTTTCTATTCATTCCACTTCACATGGCACTTATCTCTAACTTTATGCTAGACGGGCTTGCCACTCCTACTGAGAAGGAATCTTTTATTAAGAAACCTATCGAGGTGGGAGATTTTCGGAATGTTTCTGTCACTAGGTACCGCCAGTTAAAGTTTATCTTTTCGCGTACCTATAGGTGTTACAAGATCGATGATGGTTTGTTTACGTTGTGTCTCACTTCAGCCAGAGTTCTTTGGACTTTTGGCTGGTTGACTACTCCATTTCTGATGAGGGCCAAGAAGCCTGAAACCGGTATGCGGATTGTTAGGTGAACACGACATAAATTAAACATAATCGAGCTTATCAGAAAGAAACATTTGCATTCAATGTCCATTGATATTATATGGAAGTATGCATGGATTTTCAGGTGAATATCATTCAACGTTCTGCGTGGTATTTGCCAGGAAAGTAGTTGTTTTTCACCTGAGATCTACCTTTCTCTGGTTCAATTTTATATTGAATCCTTTATGTGAAGAAAACCGTTTAAATTCGATTTTCTATTCATTTTCCCCTTCACATGGCACTTATCTCTAACTTTATGCTAGACGGGCTTGCCACTCCTACTGAGAAGGAATCTTTTATTAAGAAACCTATCGAGGTGGGAGATTTTCGGAGATGTTTCTTTCTGTCACTAGGTACCGCCAGTTAAAGTTTATCTTTTCCGGCGTACCTATAGGTGTTACAAGATCGATGATGGTTTGTTTACGTTGTGTCTCACTTCAGCCAGAGTTCTTTGGACCTTTGGCTGGTTGACTACTCCGTACTGATGAGGGCCAAGAAGCCTGAAACCGGTATGCGATTGTTAGGTGAACACGACATAAATTAAACATAATCGAGCTTATCAGAAAGAAACATTTGCATTCAATGTCCATTGATATTATATGGAAGTATGCATGGATTTTCAGGTGAATATCATTCAGCGTTCTGCTGGTATTTGCCAGGAAAGTAGTTGTTTTTCACCTGAGATCTACCTTCTCTGGTTCAATTTTATATTGAATCCTTTATGTGAAGAAACCGTTTAAATTCGATTTTTCGATTCATTCCACTTCACATGGCACCTATCTCTAACTTTATGCTAGACGGGCTTGCCACTCCTACTGAGAAGGAATCTTTTATTAAGAAACCTATCGAGGTGGGAGATTTTCGGAGTGTTTCTTTCGTCACTAGGTACCGCCAGTTAAAGTTTATCTTTTCGTCCTATAGGTGTTACAAGATCGATGATGGTTTGTTTACGTTTGTCTCACTTCAGCCAGAGTTCTTTGGACTTTTGGCTGGTTGACTACTCCGTACTGATGAGGGCCAAGAAGCCTGAAACCGGTATGCGGACCGCTAGGTCAACACGACATAAATCAAACATAATCGAGCTTATCAGAAAGAAACATTTGCATTCAATGTCCATTGATATTATATGGAAGTATGCATGGATTTTGAGGTGAATATCATTCAACGTTCTCGTGGTATTTGCCAGGAAAGTAGTTGTTTTCACCTGAGATCTACCTTTCTCTGGTTCAATTTTATATTGAATCCTTTATGTGAAGAAACCGTTTAAATTCGATTTTTCTATTCATTCCACTTCACATGGCACTTATCTCTAACTTTATGCTAGACGGCTTGCCACTCCTACTGAGAAGGAATCTTTTATTAAGAAACCTATCGAGGTGGGAGATTTTCGAGTGTTCTTTCTGTCACTAGGTACCGCCAGTTAAAGTTTATCTTTTCCGCGTACCTATAGGTGTTACAAGATCGATGATGGTTTGTTTACGTTGTGTCTCACTTCAGCCAGAGTTCTTTGGACTTTTGGCTGGTTGACTACTCCGTACTGATGAGGGCCAAGAAGCCTGAAACCGGTATGCGGATTGTTAGGTGAACACGACATAAATTAAACATAATCGAGCTTATCAGAAAGAAACATTTGCATTCAATGTCCATTGATATTATATGGAAGTATGCATGGATTTTCAGGTGAATATCATTCAACGTTCTGCGTGGTATTTGCCAGGAAAGTAGTTGTTTTTCACCTGAGATCTACCTTTCTCTGGTTCAATTTTATATTGAATCCTTTATGTGAAGAAAACCGTTTAAATTCGATTTTTCTATTCAATTCAGTATTTGTCTGACGGTTCCCTCGAGCTGCACTTCGAGTGCTCAGCTATGGAGGTAAACAAAGACCTTTGTATTGTCGCTTTATACAGGAGCTCTTCACAACTTTTTGACCTATTCGAGGTGGCTCACCTGAAACTGCCCTATACTGTCTTTACAGGACATCAAACACATAATATTGAGTCTGAAGAAGAAATACTCAACAGGCATAGATGAGATTCCAGCTGTAATTCTGAATGCGCTGATGATATATCAAGCTGTATATCCATGATAGTGATTTATCCGCGGGGGCAATTCCCAAGTCAACTAAAAATAACAAAAACAGTCCCGGTGTTTAAAAAAGGTGATCCCCTATGTGTGGAGAACTACAGGATGATATGCCTTCTGAGCTGCTTCTCAAAAGTGATAGAAACTGCGGTTTATAATGAACTTGTTGATTACCTAGATGGACATAATATAATAACTCCCAGCCAGCATGGCTTTCGCCATAACCACTCAACCGAGTCATCTTCTGCTGAAATGATGCAGTATGTTTATGTCAGCATCCATCAAAATGAACATGTTAAAGGAATATTCTTCGACATCACTCTTGCCTTTGACACAATTAACCCAAAATACTTGAAAACGAAGCTAGAAGCAATGGGCATCCGCGGCCCTATATAACATTGGATTGAGTCATAAATGTCTAACAGAACTTTAAAGTTGCAGATTGGTGGTGAGCAGTCAGACAACTACGACGTAGTAATAGAAACACTGCAGGGGGGAGTTCTAGGGCCCCTACTTTTCCTACTCTACTTGAATGATCTCCCGAATCATATCAGCCATGGGCATACTTTCATCTATGCAGATGACACGACGATTGTGGTAACAGCTGATACTGCTGCTGAACTGCAAGAACCTTTTCTTGCAGTTCAGCAACAGTATCAAACATTGGTGTGACAGTAACAACCTTATCATTAACTTGAAAAAACAGAACTGATTGAATTCGCCAGCCCCCTTAAACCAACAAATACTCTCACATTCAATATCTGCGACACACAAATATCTATATCACAGATAACGAGATATTCAGGCCTAGAAATCGATGATAAACTCTCCTTCAACAGCCATCTGCAAGAAGCTGAACAGACTATATTTTGCGTTCAACACTTTGAAATCAAATCTCCACAGACACTATCTGACAAACATGTACTATGCTTTAGTTTACTCTGCCATTAGCTGCAGCATATTTGTGTGGGGCAGAGCCACGGAAATATCTAGAGTTTTCCTCATACAAAAGAGGTTCATAAGACTAATCTTTGACCTGAGCTATAGAGAGTCATGCAGGAATACGTTTGTTGAAAATGGAATTCTGACAGTTACATCCATCTACCTCTACAAACTATTAATACACATTCACCGCAATAGGGAAAATCTAGAAAAAAAAACATGCACACAACACAAGAACGAAAAATGACTTCCACCTACAACAGTGCCATAGGATGATGCATAAGAAATCGCCTATCTATGCTGGCAGCTACCTCTTCAACCTGCTGCCGGAGAGTATAAAGTCGATCTCAAACCACAGAAGTTTTAAATCTAGCATTAAAAATGTTTTACTCCGCCTAGCACCCTACAGCACAAACTATGACTGTTTTTTTATTACATGCTCTTACCTTTATAATTACATAAACTTCTATCCTGAATATCATATAATAACGTATTTTTACCTGTTATTGTAGTTTTTAGCATTTATGTACTCCTTTTACTGACTTGTCTCATGTTTTTGTAATAAGACCCGAAGAGATTAATAAAGTATCTATCTCTCTATCTCCCTTATGAACTCTCTCATGTTTTGTGAGATTGTTCCTCCGGGAAAACAATTTTAAACAAATTTTGCACTCAAATGGTTTTTCTCCTGTATGAACTATCTCATGTTCCGTTAAATGTACCTTTTGGAAAAACGATTTTGAGCAGATTTTGCATTGAAATTTTTTGTCTCCCGTATGAATTCTCTCATGTTTAAGATTGGCCTTCCGGGAAAACAATTTTAAACAAATTTTGCATTTAAACGGTTTGTCTCCTGTATGCATTTTCTCGTGTAGTGTAAGATCCCACTTCCGGGCAAACGATCTTGAACAGATTTTGCATTGAAATGGCTTTTCCCCTGTATGAATTCTCTCGTGTGTTGTAAGAATCCACTCTTCGGTAAATGACTTTGAACAGAATTTGCATTGAAATGGTTTTTCCCCTGAATGCATTCTCATATGACGCAACAATTTTCTTTCATATGCAAAACTCTTCGGACAAACTTTGCATTGGAATGGTTTTTCTCCCGTATGAACTCTCTCATGTTCCCTGAGATTGTTCTTCCAGGAAAACAATTTTAAACAAATGTTGCATTCAAATCGTTTGCCTCCTGTATGATTTATCTCATGTTCTGTACAATGGTCCTTACGAGAAAACGATTTTAAACAAACTTTGCATTGAAATGGTTTTTCTTCCATATGAGTTATCTCCAAAGGATAACATTTTTGATACTTCCTTGTATCATTGGCCCTTTTCATGGCTGTTCCATACTCTTCTTTATTTTGTTGAAGCCATGATTTGAAGTCTGAAGAAAAAAATGGGACAAATTAATAGATTTATCCAATGAAATATTCTTACAAGAAAGGGTCAGGATGGTATTTCCATAACATTTTTTTAATTTATTTATCCTCATCCCAAGAAATCCACACAGTATTCACAGAATGCAATTAAATAATATCAATGTCAAAAAGAAAAATTTATGTAGTTGAAAGGTGATAGAAAAACATGTTTAAATTAGAAAAAATGAAAAGTATAAAAAACTGTAACCCAACTACCGAAAAAGTAAGAAACAAGTTAGGTGTTGATATCATACACCATGACAGGTTTTAATGTCAGAAAAACAATAATTTCAAAGTGTCTCTCCAAAAGAAATGTTTCTAACTTTTTTCCATCTTTGCAAAGTGAGATTGCTTCTAGAAAATGTGGTTCCCATTTCTTCCGGTCTTCCTGATGATCGTGGAAGCGTGAAATAGATTTTCATCGGCAAAAATGTATTGAAGACCTGGTGAATGATTTCTGGTGAGTACTCTTTTTCGGAAAATATTCTTCTTTGCCTCATTCATCTATATGTGTTCTTAATTAAGACTGGAATAGTAAATCAAGTAACTATCTGAATTAAAATACAAATTTTCAATTTTATATTTTATTTTGCTTTAGGGTCCTTTCAGAATATCTATTAGATGTAGTTCAATGTCCAGCGTGGCTTTAGCCGGGGAAGTAGTTGTTTTCTGTTAGACATTCACAAAAATAACTTCATTTTTATTGTGGATTTTTCAATTCACAGAAAAATCTTTTTATCCAAAATTCAATTGAATGTTTCCCTTTTCAACTTAGATTTCCTGTTTTTTAGTTTGATCGAAGTCTTCTGGAAGTTTCACATTAATAACGTTATAATTCAATTCAAATGCCGTGGTCGTGCGTTGTCAACTACAAAAAGTAAACATAATAATTTGATAGAGAAATGAAAACAATGGAGATTCCGTCAATGAAGAATAAAAAATACGCAAGACCACGGCATTTGAATTGAATTATAACATTATCAATGTGAAACTGCCAGATGACTTCAATCTGATATATCAAATCAAAAGACTTGTCTTACCCAATAAGTCGATGATAGCAATCAGCACCTAACTTGTTTCTTACTTTCAAGTTTGTTTTAAACTTTTTTGTTTTAACCTTTGATGCGACAACAAAAAGTAGAATTATATGATAGCATGAGTAATACATGATACTTAATTATTAAACAATCTAGACTAGAACATTCATGATAAAACAATTGTTCAGAATACGGAAAAGGGTAAAGTAAACCCCCCCTTTACCCTATTATTAGCTGTTTTACCTAACTTAGAAATGAAGAGAAATAATTATGGAAGAATTTAATGTGCATGAATGACAGTAGAAAATGAAAATATATTTAAAATCCGCGCTAAAAAATTGCTATTACATACACGACCATCAACGACGTCTGCCCCCACGCGCCTGACCTATTCGGGTAGCCATCTCAGTGACATTCGATTTTATTAGAATTATTTTTTTGCACTGAAGTTTTACCTTATTGGAGTTATTAACGTGAGATTTTAAAATTAATGTCTATCTAATAGAAACAGAAACAGGTGGAGTGATGATTCTGTTGTTTTTACACGATTGATATTCAGAACTGCCGATAGAAAGCGCTGAAATATAGTATAAAATTGTTTTTCTGTCGCTTGGTATATTTTTTTTATATAATATTGTAGTATATATTTTTATTTTCTCAGAATTTTCTCTTTTTTCATTTGACATGCCACTCAATATGAAAGCACAAAACAAACTTCAGAGACTCCCCATTTTTTTCATGTAACATCCGTCATATTGATTTTATTCGTATAAAATGTAGCCTTTGTTACCCGGACCATAATAACGAATCGATTGATCCCTCATTCATCAAAATCGGATGAGTACGGTGGAACATTCATACATGCAAATCAAATCATTTATTTAAATAGACATCCTAATATACAAACATACATATACTGCTAAAATCATTATTTATATTTAATATTTACTATATTTATGAACTCAGAATTTTCTCCTCATTCATTTGACCCCCACTTTTATTATGTAACATCCGCCATTTTGATTTTATTCGTACATAAAAACTTTTTAACAAAAAATTAAACCGACGAAATACGGAACTGAAAAGTAAAAAATAAAATAAACCTTCTTAGTCTCAATAACTAAGCTCCTAAACTAATGTAAGTAACTAATTTTGAGTCGGCGCCAAACAAACAAGCAAATGAATTAGGTAAGAAGTAAAATGATGGTATCGAGTTGGGCAGTGATATTCTGATGATTTTTTGAAGTAATTTAATGATCTTCGTTGATTGTTCGTTCGGCGCCGACTCAAAATTAGTTACTTACATTAGTTTAGGAGCTCAGTTATTGAGACTAAGAAGGTTTATTTTATTTTTTACTTTTCAATTCCGTTTTTTGTCGGTTTAATTTTTTGTTAAAAAGTTTTTATTTTTCAATTTTTTGTGGCTGAAATTTACAAATTATTACCTACTTGTTTTTTGATTACTTCCAAAATACTTACTTACCCTTCAACTATTACCAGTTGAATAATATGATCATCTACTTTTACTATTTGTTGTAATATAAATTATTTTTGTTGTTCTGGTTAGTTTATTTCATTACTTTGTATATCATTCCATCCTCTCATAGAATATAGTGATTATGATAATGACACTAGCGATCTGTCATTGTCAACTAAATATGTGTGCCAATGTTCACAAGTGAAAAATCAATTATCCCCTATTTTTCTACTCGTAAGGGTGGATAATTCTATTCGAAATCCAAATATGATCAACTATGAGGTATACCCTATCTGATAAAAGAAGAATCATCCAAATCGAAGATCCCAGTACAAAGTTATGCCTGATAGAATCGGTTAACGGACCAGAATTCAGAGGGTGAGTGATCAATATCCTTCATTTTGCTACCCTTAGGGGTGGATTTCATCTTTTATATTCGAACGGGACCAACTTCGAAGTACACCCTATCCACTGAAAAAAGAATTATCGGAATCGAACGTTTCAGTAAAAAGTTTTGCATGATCATACATAAAAAAAAAATATACGCGTCGAATAGAGAACCTCCTCCTTTTTGGTTTCATCGGTTAAAAATGTAGCCATGTTAGCCGGACCATTATTCTCTTTCTGGGGCAGTCATGTGAAAAGAAGCATTAATTTCAATTCAATAACAAATTTATTGAAATTAAAGGAGATATCTCAAAAAATGTTCCTGGATGCCCTTATCAATGTGTTAAATTGCTCTTATGGAAATAAAAGTTTCATTACATGCTTTTTTTCTTTATTTTTTTCTGCTACATAATTTTTGAGTATGCAAGGAAGAGATATTTGAACTGATTATACAAGGGCTGTATACAAAATTGGGCGCATCTTAGTATATACATACAAAAATATGGTCCAAAAATGATTGGGAATCACCCGTCACTCGGTTTGGAAAAATATGTGTTTTTGGTTATACCTGAAATATGAATATTTATATTGATGTCACCAATGAGAAAAACAATTGTTTGATTTTCAATGTAACGTAATGTTTCTTCACTAGAGATATATTCTTGTATAACTCTGATTTTGCAGAACATTTCTGTTGAATAAAAATCACCTTACCTCTTGAAAAAGTTGGTCCAATTTCTGTTCGAATTGATATATCAGTAATGCAGTTTGAGTAGGACTCATTTTCATTTTTTCCACTTGATTTTTCCTCACATATTCGAGGTTTGACATCTTCATAAATGATATCAATGTCACACTCAGTTTTGAGTGTCTCCGTTTTCAATTCTACACTATTTGTTGACGAATTGTCTATACATTTAGAGTGACCTTCATCTTCATTTTTCAATGTAACTCCTTCATTATAATGACTGACTAGTGGTTTGGCCAACTCACCAACAAGACCATTACACGCCATATTATCCCAGGTATCTGAAATTTGAGTTCCAACTACAACTTCTCTTTCAATTTACCATCATAGTTTAGTACAAAAAAAACATCTGATTGAAGACTAAGCCATGTAACTTTAGAGTTGAAATTTAACTCGGTTATGAAGTTTGATGAACTTAAACTAATGAAAAACATGCATAAATATTAATAATATTTGTTATTATCAAAATGGCATAATTTTTTCCTTTACATTGACATGCTGAAGATAACAAGTTAAATATGGCACCATTTTATTAGCTTGTTACTTTATCATTATTTTTAAAAGTACTGCATCAATGAATATTTAATGACTTTCTGACATAAGAATGTTTTCAACGATTATCCAAGGTATGCTACATTCAATTTGGATGAAATTATTAACATATTTTCAGAGTCACCAAAAATTATCAAACAGAAAAATTCTAAAAAATACTTATTAAAAGATGAATTTAATATGCCACTGGAAAATATTATTTCGTAGAACAGAGATCACTTAATTTCCGGAAATGGTATTAATTCAATCAATAGAGATACTGACCTAACAAAAATTTCAAAACATCTTAAATTCTGGATACAGGAATTCGAAAGTATGAAGTACCCATTAAGCAATTCTTTACCATGCCATGGCGATAAAAATAGAAAACAAATCAAAAAATATATATTGGAGATATCAAAAAATGTTTTGCATAAAAGTTATAGCTTGTTATTTCTTCTAAAAAAATGTTTCTATAAATTTTGAGATAAATCATGTTGATAGATAGATAATTTATTTATTTCAACAGTGTTGTGGTCTGAGAAAATGAATTACAGAACACAATATACAGAAATAGAATACATTGAATATTTATATAAAAATGAATCATAAAATGCTTAAATACTGAGATGCCTAGATATTGGTGGAGAAGAAATTATTGATGCAATAAGGCTTCATGTTGCGTAAATACTTTCGCAAAGATCTTAAGTTTCATAGTTTAATCCTTTTGATTTCATTAGGAATATTGTTGAAAAATTGTGTTGCTTTATATAGTGGACGTTTCTCGAAAACAGTCCTCGAATGTATAGGATAGTTATAAACATTTTTGAAGCGAGTACTGTGATCACAGGTATTTCTATAATTCTGAAAATATTATTTATGTTTTTAATTTTCATAATAAATACTGCCAGTAACATCAACATGTTTTTTGATCTGAAAATTCCCCTGCACGACTCATCGTAGGCGTTAGGAAGATAAACGCAATTTTCCACTTGTGGTCTGATACCCGGTTGAAATTATGAGGAAACGAAAAATGGCCCCAATTTTATATAACTGGACTAGTTAGGAAGACGTTCCTCGCTACTAAGAGCTGCTTAAAAAAAGCCAAAGCTCATGAAATTGGATGTTTTTATTTATAGGGCTGTGACATGGTAAATAATTGCTTATTGGATACTTCATACCTGAATCCAGAATTTTAGCTATTTTGTCATTTTTGTTTGATTTTGGTGAAATTTTGTTTCTATTTATTGGATTATATGTATGTCCATAAAAACTAATTGGAAAATCGATAGTAAACTGATTACAATCAGGAAAAATTAATATAAAAAAGCAATCGTGACCATCTAATTTTCATTTATAGTTCGTGTCCAGAGTGTTAAACTGAGTATATATCTGTGAACATTAGTGATGGGCTAATTTGAATGAAAAATAATCGATAATATGATTATTGAAATCATTCGAGATATCTCGAGAACTTGACCAGAATCATTTGAATGATCAGATCATTCAAATGCACAGCTGAATGATTTGGTTCTCGGATAACTTCTAAGTCTCTGTTCTACTACACTCACTGAATCCAAACGACGAATGACAAATATCAAATCCAAACAGTCCAGATAGAGGGTAGAAAAAACTTCCCACACCCAGAAATCGCCAACTCGGAACGTTAACTGAAATTATTATGCTGCGAAAATCGAGAATTTGAATACAATCATTCGAATTGATTCAAATCATTCATCACTCAAATATACTACTGAGTAAAATGGTTGAACGAGTACAAAGATTCATCTAAAGACGATTGCAGACACTAGCAATCAAATCATCGTGAACAACTTTCAAACCCATTAAGATGATGGACGTCCTAAACAAGAATAATCGAGTACCGAGATATCATAACCATGACGAGTTTTATGAATGATTCCATATGCAGTTTGTAGTAGGTTGTGACTATCACTACTATATCATAATTGTGTAAAATTACTTATTTTAAAGAATGGAAGGAATTGAAATGGCATAGAAACGAAATCTTGCATAAGGAAACGTAATTCGGATTATGTTGACTACAAATATTTTGAAATCTTGAATACTCTAGTTAAGAAAATGATTGTGATATATCTGTACTTAGTATCCGAGTGATATGCCCATCACTAGTGAACTATCAATACATCTCAATGGAAACTCACGAGTTGGAGAAAACTTTGATTCTTTGAGGTCTTCAAAACAGTTTCTCAGCGTAACCTCGAATTCGCTTGAATCGGGATCATAAAAACTGTCCTCATTCTTCTCTGGACAATCATTAAACACTCCATATTCACTGAACAGTTTGGTTTCGTTTATATCTTCCTCCACTATTTCTTCCTTTAAAATAGGAATAGCATCAAACTCATTTCCACTTGAGTTTTGTTCATTCTCATATTTAATAAACGGTTTGATTTCGGGAGCCTCTTTCTTCACTAAAATATCATCTATGACGTCAAAGTTCGCGATTTGTTCATTTTCACCTATCTCAATATCCGTTATTGACAGTTTTTCTTTACACTTGTAGTATTCTGAAGACATTAAGGAGGTGGGTGGAGAATTCTTGAGGCTATGAATCAATCACAAATCATCAAAAAACATGGTAAAATGGTAATGTGAAATTGTGACGAGAGTGTAGTTGTCATTTGTCATACGGCAATGATAACATCATAGAGAAACTAAAAATAAAGAGAGTGGTCAAACCTGCAGTAAAAGTTGGCACCACGTTTATACAGTGGCGACATATCTCGCAACTGGCCGAACTAAATACAGTTGGTAGTACCGATTGAAATAAGGCGGGTTTTTCAAATGTGTTACTTTCATATGATTGATATGGTATATATTTTATAAGTGATCGATTTGTTATTCTTGTATTCCATATGAATGGTTGTATCATATGAAATACAGGAATGGCAAATCGATCACCAATAAAATATATACAGTAATCGATTCGTAGAATCTGTTAGTTCGTTCGTGGTTAAATCTTTATTTAATGATATCAAGAACAAAATTAAAGATCTTATAAAACAAGACTAATAACTATAAAAACACATTTTATTGTATCTAGGACAAGGTACAATTACAGACAAAACAATAATAAAACTCCGAAAAACAACAAAATTTAAAATATTCTTCAGTCTTATCATCAAATCAACCAAAATAAAAACATATTACATTCACAACAAACCTTAAATAATTTTGTTCATTGATTAGCACAAAGGAGAACGAGTAGGTATACCTAACAAATGCTCCAGTTTGATGATAATCTTCGTACTTCCTCAAATGGTGATAGGAAATGGAAAATGATGGACGGAAATATATCAGTTTGTGAAAAAATGTCTGCAACTGATGGATGGAAATAAGTATCAGTTTGTGAAAAGCAGCTTATATTTTACCTTGTGAAAGAATATTCCGAGGAATTTCAGCGTCAACTCGAATAACTAAACATTCCATTTTCGACGTTGGGTTCATAATTCAAGTCCATAGTATGATTTCTATAATTAATTTTTCGATGACAATTAACAGTAGAATTATTCTGAAATTATTACGTGGTTTGTCATTTTCTGACAAATGTCGAAATTGGAAAATTATCATGTCAGTCGTCTGTTGATTGCGGGCAGCGCCTCCATGCGCGACTGGCCGTACCAAAAACTTGGTGGTCAAGATCGCCAATGTTTCAAACAGTCTCTTTATTTTTAATTTGTCTATGGATAACATAGACAAAAGTTCTATACTGATAAATGATAAACACTGGCCTGGCCCAGTTCGTCGATTTTACGATTTTACTTGCTTTCCACCCCGCTCAGGGTGACGTCATCGCGGAACCACTTCGGTTGGTTTGCCAGAAGAGCCCATCCATTTTTCATGATTGTTGAAACCTTTTATCTTGGAATTTATAACTTAAACCTGTTGATTTCTTGAGTGTTTCTGGTTGGTGTGTTGATTTACTTTTGCGGCATTGAATTTTTAGATAGACGCCCATGTTTTCTGTGGATAACCCATGCTGAGCACGTTTTAAATGTCATTTTGTGATAGGGCACTTAGTTTTTTCGATTTATTGAGAATATTTGTGGAAACTTTGAGCCCTTTCTAATAGATAGGAATCAATGAGTTTTATCGATATTTTTATGAGTTGAAAATTTGGGTGTTCGATAATATATACCTATCTCTAAGAGGATGAGAGTTTGTAAGAGAAAATAAAAGTTGATGATTCAGTTACGTGTGAAATTGATATATGAATGAGAATATAAAACGAACTGGAAAAAAGTTTCTTTAAAGAAACTACGGCACATATTCTTCCAGGAATGATCTGAAGTAAAGGCAGCTTGAACCAACACTGCCGAAGCAGCATTTTCCGAGAGCTATATTTACCTAAAATATTTTTAATAAATCGAAAAACAGTTAAAAAAACACGAAGTGGGCTCCAACACGTACTGAACAATATAGGTGTTTATGGCACTAGAATTCCATTGAGACAAAAATCAAATGATTCAGCAAACATAAACATTAAAAAAAACGACGGAAAAATGTTACCAACAGGAAGAAAAACCGCTGTGAAAAAGTAAAAAAATACATGGGCACTTATGATGGATCCCATCCCTGGTGACGTCAAATGACGATGCAAATCCGCGCATGTGCAGCTGAAATTTGGCCAATGTACCAAGATAAGAAATAAGCCATTCTTTCATTGTGTATAATCATTGGTCAAACAGGACTATGATCACAGAACACTTGTTCTGTGCTATGATTGTTCTAAGACAGACAGCAGACATTGTTGCCGTTTTATCTATAATCATCCGAGTAGGCAACATTTCGTAGAAGCTAAGCAACATTTTCAGAATTTCAATGAATATTTTATATTTCCCGTAATTCGAAAGACCATTTTTTATCCTATTTGAAAACGTACTCCTAGCGCCTCGAATGGACATATACATCATCACTTGTTACACATTTTAGCACTAGTGCTCTCATTTGCCTAGATCTGTCATTTATAATCTGATACGCATTGTTTATCTGTCTAATTATCTATAATAATTTTAATTATGATCGAAACATTAGAGAGTTATTGGACTATGCAATAAGGGTAGGCGCTAATAAAGTCGCCTTTATTTTGACAGCTACGCATGCGCACATAAATTTTATAATAAGGCAAACCATAATAAAATACTGCCTACCCTTATTTACGTCAAATTACCGTATAAATTTTAGGTCAGTTATGTGATCCTTATTTTGACAACCTAACCTGATACGAAGAAAAAAGAAGATAAGTTCAAGAATATAACATATAACCAAACCAACTGATGTTGAATTGTTTTAGTTTTGTATTTTCATTTATGGTCTCTGTGAGTGATTATTAAAATAGAGAAAAATAAAAAATGGTAACTGTTGAAGTTTTCAGTCCCAAAAATAATAAGTTAAAAGGGTTAGATTCACGTACAATGATGATTTAGTGTTTCTTCGGGAAATTGTAGGTCAAAATCCCATCATAAATGTGGAAGCGTGAAAGATCGTACAGCAAAATCTTAGTATTACTACTGGGAAATTCATTACAATCTTCTCATCAGTATATTCATCTAAATTAAAAGGATTTTGTCCTTGTTGCGCATGGTCTCTGTCAATTAATATATTGTCCATAATAATCATTTCAATTTCGTCGTCATCAGCATCTCCCCACAAACCAACTTCTAACATTTCTTCCATTATTCAAATTGTTTAACTGTTAATATATAAATAATGATATGCAAATCAAACACCTATCAACAAAATCTTAGGTTAGAAATGAAAGACTATCAAACGTCTATTTATTTATCTCAAGTCAGTTCCAATAAGTATAAATACAGCAATGATTTAAGGTAAATCCTAATTTAAATAAGGTAATGCACAAATACTTCTTAGCATTGAATATGTACTTCCAATAACTCTCTATTACATTGAAAGTACGCTTAACTTTGTAAGTTGTCAGAATTATACTTGTCTGTGAATATTACTGAAACAACCACAAGTAGCGCTAAAAGTTATTCGTAAATCAAGGTCAAATAAAGTATGAACATGCATGTGCCCCTTTTCCAACATATTTTTATATTAGGCAATCCATCGACCTGTCAAAACGAAAGCAATATGGCGGGCTGTTGGCACACATTGTAATTCGTCATAAGCGACCATAGTGGTAAAAGTGTTTATTTTATGATTTTCTGTGCGAATTTGAGTAGTTTTTTCAATTTAGGATTATAATTCGTGCTTCAACTGAAGAAAAATGCCCTTTATTTGCATTGTAGTTAACTGTGGGTCTCGTCACGACAGGGATAAAGTCGGGTTTCACTCGGTGTCTACAGTATCAAATCATAAGTTTTTGACCAGTTAAAATGACTTATCGAGGAGGAGAAGAGCTCTATGTTAGCTACAATCAACCTAGAAGATCTTACGGATTCGAAAATCAAGTATCAGAGAGGCTGCAGCAGACATATCCTGGGTGCACATTCGTGATAACATCCTTCATTCCGTCATGGATACCTACCTATAACTTCAGACTTTTGTGGTTTGATTTGTTCCGTAGAAGATCTTACGGATTCGAAAATCAAGTATCAGAGAGGCTGCAGCAGACATACCCTGCGTGCACATTCGTGATAACATCCTTCATTCCGTCATGGATACCTACCTATAACTTCAGACTTTTGTGATTTGATTTGTTCCTACGATTACTTGTATGATTTTGTCTACTTGTATGTATCTGAACTATTGTACATTAGGAGGTCCCATTTCAAATAAAGTTCATATATATATATAATTGATATATTTTCCACTTCAAAAGTAGAGAAAACTCCAAATGAATGTTCATATATATGTACCTACCTCCTCAAAAAACATTCTTATAGGTTATTGAATTACTGGAATACAAATTTTCTTTAGGATTCTGGTGACTCAATAAATAAAAATATTTAGAAATATAGTCTTTCAATCTCAACCTTCCCTTTTTAGATATTTCAGGCAATTATCGAAAGCCTCGATCAAGTCTTGTGAAGGGTGTTGTATTTGATTACTCTCGTTTCGATGTCCATCGTCTTAATGTATTTGAAAAGGTTTACACGATGTTTTGAATGTGAATACTGTATTCAGACGATTGCAGATACAAACATTCGAAACATCGTGAAAACCTTTTCAAGAACATCAAGACGATGGACGTCCGAGTCGAGAGTAATCAAGTTACCACATCGTCTACAACCTTCAAAGGTATCGTAATTTATTAATAGTAACAATTGGATATATCGTGATATTTATCGAAATTGTACTATAAACAAATATCAATATTGTGTAATTTTTTTATAATTGGTATTAAATTAAGAGTAATCAACTGAATCAGTAAAACAACAAATTAACAAACATTTATTTATATATATTCATTTGAAACATTTTATTTTTTAAAACAACTGAGCAAGAGGCAAGTCGTCCAATAAATTTTTGACTGGATTGCATTGGCCACACAGCTTCCAAATCTGTGCGTGCCATTGCCTCTAATATAGCACCAATATGACCACCTACTTCACTGTTTCCGGCCATACAAGTACAGTAAGCAGTACAAATGCTTTCATCCTTTTCAATTATGTACCAAACATCTGAAGGTTTTTAATTTGCCTTTTGTGAATACTTGACTTGAAAAAAAGTTATGTCGATTAGTAAGAACTATTACGAAAGTTGAGAAGTAATATTCTTAAACATCAAATCAATGTCTCTTATAATAAACAAATGTGGCAATAAACATAATAGAACAGATCAGAAATTATAAATTGCTTCTTATGTATTATTATTCCTAATTTATGATAATTCACTTCGATGACTCAGGATTTGCAACTGTACATGTGCCCATTAGAAAAAACCTGCTGCCTAGGAAAAAACATACTAGACTAACTAAAATATATAAATGATTCTGAATTTGTGTTCTCACCTTCACGACGAAGCCAGATTCAAAGTATGTATGGATTCTAAACTTGTATAGGGCTTCATCTGCATTTGGGAAAGCTGAGTAAAAAGCAAATACGAAATAATATCCATATTCGTAACAGGAGGAGCACCAACAATTGAACAATTCAGTTCAGAAATATTCAGTGTAAAAAGGATCTAAATCACTGATCAATCCTCAACTTCATTTTATACCTGTAACAAATACATTGATAAAATGTAAACAAAAGATGGGGATGTATTTTCAAGCATACCGTTCACCAAAGCCTCTGCTTTTCAACAATAGTGTCTTCAGGTAATCACTCTCCATCTGAATATTATTAATTAACAACACAAAAGCTCCGAAAATAACCAAAAATACATTTTTACAAGCCAAAGGTACACACTGACAATGATATTCTTATGGCGATTATCGGTGTGTGTGCCAACAAACCGCCATATTGGGTCACGTGGTATGGATTGCCTAATACACATAAAGGTTACCCTGTGTCTTCGATAGCTCAGTTGGTAAAACATGAGACTAGCAACTCGTGACCTCCAGCACGCGGGTTCGAATCCTGCTCGAAGATGGTTTTATTCCAGAATAAAAAAAATTGTCTGCAATGCCACAATTTCTTTTGCCTATTTTCTATACACAGGGTGTAATCTACCCTCTTGCACATCCGCTAACAGTTGATGGTCCATCAAAAAATACATAGATTTTCCCTTTGAAATTTTTACGAAAGGTCATTAATAAGCCAGAAAAAAAAATATTTTTTTTTCAAAATTTCGCTGTTTTGCGTTTTACAAAATTTGAACAATACAAGATAGGGTCATCGGCAAACAGTTTAATAGAACGGCGTTATTTCAAATGTCTAAAAGTTCAGTGATGAATCAACCTATTTTCTACTGGGTTAGCTTTCTTGAAATTACATTTTTTAAATCACACATTGTAGTACTACTTATTTTGCAGCAAAAAAGTGCTTAAATTGAATGTACTTCGTTATGGCTTTCATGATATTTCACGAAGACACCATTCGATTCCATTATGTAATATCATATCACCATCTTAAATTTTTCAACAGAGATGTTATACTCTTCTAGGAACATAAGTTTAACTATAAATCACATGAAGATTTTTTTTGTCCCTTATATGAGTCGTGAATGTTTTCAGATCAGAAGGCAAATGGAAAATTGAAGCACAAAGAGAATAAACAATCTTGCTTGAACCCTGGTTTGGTAAGGTTATGTACGGTTGAGTCACTACTTGGAAAGTAAAAAAAGAAAACTAAGCAGATTTGTGCATTAGGAAGAAATCTTCATGTGGTTCAATGAAACTTTCACAGAACAGGAAGAGGACGCCAAAATACAGAGGTAGTTGACATGGGACAGCATCCAATCTCTTTATCTTTAAACAATTATAATAATATTGATTTATAAGATATTTTGTTTGGTAAATTTAATAAAATGTTGTAGTTCAAACTTGAATTTCAGTTTTCTGGGAAACAGGACCAAAATCAACATTTTAATAATGAAGTTTATAATAAAGTATGAAGATCACTCAGAAAGTAACGACGATTCATTCACAAAATAAGGTAGAGACACTCAAAATAGAGGATTACATTGATATAATTTATGAAGATGTCAAATCTGAAATATGCAAGGAAAAATTGAGTGGGAAAAGTAAAAATGAGTCTTACCCGAACTCTGTATATTAACCGGAAACACTGTATATTAACTGGAACATAAATTTGACCAAACTTTTCTCATAATTTTTCAAAAGGTAAGATAAGATGGTATTTCTTCAACAAATATGTTCTGCAAAGTAGTAAAAACAGTGCATCATGTGAGAGTAAATGAAACAACACTATTCAAAAACATCTATATAATAAATCTCAAGAGTATACATCTTATCAACTTGTACTAATATATGTCGTATGGTGATATAGTCAATGCACAAAATCCCCCAAAGTTTGAGCAATCATAGTTCCCAATGCCTACTGGATACATGCGCACACGCAGTGTTGAAATGAAATTGTGAACTCTCTGAATTACACCCCAAGACTACTACTTCCCACAACCCCAACCAATTATAATTATTTTCATTCACAATTCGTGATGAATCTGACATCACCAAAGTTCGTTCTCATCCGGACCATATCTAAAGAAGTTCCACTTCAATAAAATTATCTGATTTTCTAAATATGAAACGAAGAAACAATGAAGTATTTATAACTGTTGAAGATCAAAGAAAACAACTCAATGTAGAGCAAATCACATTTTCGGGAAAGGAGAAATACAAGAAATATGCTTTTAAGCCGTTTTGGTATATTTATTTCTGTAATTCATTTTCCAAATATTTTTTCCGGTCAAACTAGGGACATCTAAAAAATTAACAGCTCTAAAATAAAATGAAATGTACTTTCCAATTATAGCCATGAAATGTCATTGGATTAAGGTACTAACTTCACATTATAGACTTTCAAAAGACATTTTTTCAAATTCTATAAACATATCCGATATTCTTGCTGGGAAATGGTCTATTTGCCAAGTCACAAATAGTGCTGCAAATTGTATTTGAAATCGAGGTGTTTTTCTTATGAGAGCTGTCAATATTTTGTAAAAAATACAAAATATCAAGACAAATTTTAAAATAAAAAGTTCCGAGAACAAATTGCCTGGGATACCCTGAATACCACATAACATATCACAGATCATTCCAGAAATATTCTAAAGTGACTTTATTGAATGCAGTTCCAGAGGCTTGGGACATTCATGGAAAATTAAATTTTAACTTTCAGAGAGACAACTGAGTTTGAACTCATTTCAACAAAATATATCTAACAGACGTATGTTCAGAGTTTCACGTAAAAAAATAATCCGAATCTATCAAGATCCTTAAAGGCAGTCATTGATGAGTATATACGTACTCAAAATGCAATTTGATTGGATTATGAATGTATAAAAAATATTGAAGCCTAAATGTGGGGAATTTCACCAACATTAGAGTTTTGCTTTCATTTTACGTTCTATTCTAGCGGGCTGGGGCAATTTTAGTGTTTCCAAGAAGGAATTTAAGACTTCAACGTATTCCTTTGGGTGCAACCGGTAGTGACCGACATGAGGAGAATTGTCCCAGCATTTCCATGATACCTGAAAAAAATTGCAATACTGGGTGATCTTAATTTTTTTAAGGTGTTTTGAAATACTCCAGTATACTCAGAAAGACATAAAACTGAGAAACCATAACCTGAACATTTTCCTTACCTGTATTCCCATGTTCTCCCAACATTCCCTGACCCTCATGTTCGATTCTTCTGCCCCAATAGGATCCGATTTGCTAAGGAAATACTGCGCAGGCGCGTGAACAAGATTCGTGTGGAACATCTGACTAGACCTCACATAGTGCACTGTAGCTACCTTGTCGAAAGCTCTCATGTGATATCTGCAATAAATAATAAATAAACACCTCGTGTGAGGTTCAACAGAATTGGGGCCCCACGTTGGGCGCCAGAACTGGTATGTAGCGAAATCTGTCATACACTTACAAGACATATTGCTTGAGAGCATTTTGCATTACGGTGTTCTTCGGGAAAACGGATGCGGGCAGTCCGACGGATATTTCTGTTATGTCTGCGGCGCTGTCCCAAATCTGACCGACGATCCTGTCGACGACGTGGCCGTAGCGATCTCTTTCCGCAGCTATGTTCACCATGACCTCGCCCCAAAGGTAAGCGCCTACGGAGAATCCGTGGAGGATGAGGGGGGAGTAGGTTGTGTTGGTGTCCAGGAATTTCAGGAGGTCCTTGGCTACCACCTAGTAAAAATAATTCACATTACTTTCACAACTAGTACACGGTCAATTTATCAATCAAATACCTGCGATCCTTTTGTCGGCCACAATAGCTGCCAAGGGCTGAGGCTGATGTTGAGGACGTCGAAACCGTGATTGAGATAGATGTCTGCGTACTTGTGGACGTGCTTCTTCTTGGCCATCAGCCAAGACAACATGACGACGAGAGGCTTGTCTTCGGGAGTGTCCAACTTGAGGTCGATCACTTTGCTCTTTTTCTTCTCATCGCTCAAAAGGGATATGTTTTTCGTCACTTCCAGAGATGATATGTTCCTCATTTGTAGGGAGAATACGACCAGCGTCTGCAAAGGAAATATTCAAATGTAATAAATAAAAAATCGTTTATTTCAAGTAAAAAATTATTTCAGTAAGTACTTAAGAAGCACAATAAATTTGAAAATTTGTGCGTGCTTCTATTCAAATAATATTGCATTTTTATATTATATTATGTTTATATTATATTATGTATCTAAACATTTCAAGTTCATAACGTAAAAGGAATTTTGTGTTGAAACAAAATGGTCAGTAACAAATGTGGTTGAATAAGACAATTACAGGAATATATGGTTAAAGTTAGTGCTTAAAATCCATGGTTTTATATTTCTTTTTATCTTTGCAAATTTTACTGCTTTAGCTTCCTGTGGTAAGGAATTATAAATCTTTGGAGCCAGATAAGGTTTAAAAAATTCTAGATAACATACGTGCATGTTTACTTTTAGATCTAGTATTTATCTCTGATTGGTGATTAGTTATACTATCATTGATTTTGTTATTACACAATAATCTTATCACAGATTTAATATATAGTTGTTGAATTTGGAAGACATTGGCCTCATTAAATAGGTCTACAGATGGAAACCTTTTTGTTACATGTCGAGTGCACAAACTTAAATCGGTTAAAATAGGGGCAACTTCTATTTTTGATGAGCTTTTATACACGAAAGCTTTAACGTTATTTACCTAATTAAAAATTGGAGGACTGATAGAATGAATGATGAATAAATAATATTGTAGACAGTGTTTTCCACCTAGTTGAGTAACAAAAGAGTCAATTTTTTAAAAAGACATCTTTTAGACACACTTTTCTTAGATTCTCATTTTTACGACGAATCCATTGATGATTTCGAATCGAAAATCAGATGGATAACAATCCTAATAGACTAATTATTTGCCGAATAATTATTAGGAAATTGGGTATATCGCTCAAGTATGCTGTGGATACAAAATTGAACGAAACCAGATTTATAACTTCAATTTTACGATCTAAACGAAAGGTATACATTATTTTGCTAATAAATCCATTTTTAAATAAGTCAAACATTTCGAAGGCACCTTCACTCGGAACTGAATCAAACTTTGAAATTATTGATGAAACACTCTGTATAATTATACATTTTTAGATTCCGCAAACATCTTCGAGTAGGTATACTCAGTTTCGGAAACAAATAGTGTTCACTCAATTTTTCAGATTCATTCCCATTCTCATCACATGATTTTCATTGATTGGTAAAAACTTTAAAAATCAAAACTGTGATATGGAAACAAAAATAACTTTGACAAGTAAGAAATAGGCGAGATCACAAACTCACAAATTGGCTTCATATGCGAAAAACACTGTACTATTTGCAATGATAGCCCCATTTTTTAAAACACTCACATTGCATTAATCGGAATAAATGTTCAACCAACAAATAATAATTGCAGTGACCACAGGTGTATAATCGATTTAAATTGATACTTATCATCGAATTTGAAACTGAGCAATACTTATGTGAAATGCAACCTATCATTTTCACAACGATTGAGGGGGTATTGAACACCTTCAAAGTAGTATAATTCTTTAAAACATAAAACAACAATACGTGGAAACTAGACTATATTTCGATAAAATAAATCATATTGATTCAAATATACTTATTTTCCATAAAAACATTTTAGCAAAAAATTAAACCGACGAAAAAATCAACTGAAAAGCAAAAAATAAAATAAATCTTCTTAGTCTAAATGATAATTGAGCTCCTAAACTAATGTGAGTAATGCCCATTTGCACCGACTTTTTTTTAAAGAACAATTAGGCTAATTGTCCTTTAAAGTACTATTAGTGGTTTTTGTGTGTTGCACCAACTTTAAGAGACTCTTAAAGCATCAATTAAAATTACATTAGCTAACTGACCAAAATCCTTCCCTTAAATATCTAAATTGTTCTTTAACCTCAAATGTTCAAAAATATTTGATTTTTGTTAATTAATATAGTGCCTAGAGATTGCGAAAATGGAAAATTTTGATGATGTCCTGGTGGAGGATTTTCTAGAAGACGATTTGGAAGTCCTTGATTTCGTCGATATGGGCTACCCAAGACGCATTTTTCTTAAGCCCAATTATTATGAAGAGATGTCCCAAATGGAATGGAAGGTTCCCAGTAGTTGCCTATGGACTCAGACTTAAGCTGGAAACTATCATGGCCTTAATTGTGGCAAGCACTGTCCTTCATAACCTTGCGAGGGACATGAATGAACCAGAGCCTCCATTGCCTGAATGAATGAATGATGAAGATGAACTTATGATGAATGAAGATGAACTTAATTATTTAATTCAAACCCAACAAATCAACATGGAGCCACAAGTCGATGGCGGCCCAGTCATTTAGTTCAAAATGAATTTATTCGGTATTTTAGTCAGCTGCAACACCTACTAATACTTTGATATTTGATTAAAAACAAAAAGAGCTTCTGACTAATTTCTGATTACTAATTTTTTTTTTGTAGATTTGTATTACGGTACAATTTTATCTCTCCTATTATTTTCAATAAAAAATTGTATATACAGGCAGTGACTTTTATAAATGTATATATAACTCTTTTTCACACTTTAGGGATTAAGGTGTCACTTTTTATCCCTGAAATTAAAAACGGAGATAAAAAGGAAAAGTAGAAATAAGAGGCAAAAAAAACTTTATTCAAAAGTAACTTATAACTACATTCTGAATAAATCAGGTACAATAACAGTAGGAACCATAAAAAAAAAGTAATACTCTGTGATTTTTTTTTAATTTGCTTGCTACAAGCTAACGAGAAAGTTTCTCGTAATTGTTTTTTTCTAATATCCACATCTAATTGAAGACATTCTTTTCTAAGGCGATGCTCCTCCTCGGCATGCAACCTTTCCCTTTCCATTTTCTTGATAGTGTAATCTGCGATTATATTTTTTTTGAAGAGCTAATGTAAACAGATGACTCACTTCCCTAGGGCTAAAATTCTGCACCCTTATTCTTTCGGCTTCTGCGGACATCATTAAAAAAAATCACAACGAAAACAAAACATTTACAAATACTAAAGAGATTTTGAGGTTAAAAACAGTGTTCCAACAGAATTGACACAAAAACCACTGGATCATTGCGACGTTGCCATACTGTAACGAAGATAAAGAACCGTTAGTAAAAGTTTTGAGAAAATGTTTCCGTGCAAATCATTTGAAACTTAAGTAGCAATTAAAATTAAAGGTCCATTTGTTAAATAACAGTTAATAAAAAGTCGCTGCAAATGGGCATAACTGATTTTGAGTCGGCGCCAAACAAACAATTATCGAAGATCATTATATTACTTTGAAAGAAGTAATCAAAACGCAGCCGTGCATCTCTTTGCCATCATTTCACGCTTTAACTAATTCAATTGCTAGTTTGTTTGGCGCCGACTCAAAATCAGTTACTCACATTAGTTTAGGAGCTCAATTATCATTTAGACTAAGAAGATTTATTTTTTGCTATTCAGTTGATTTATTCGTCAGTTTAATTTTTTGTTAAAAAGTTTTTATTTTTCAATTTTTTGTTGCTGAAATCTACTAATTAATACCTACTTATTTTTTTATTACCTCCAAAATACTTACTTACCTAGCTTACTTCAACTATTAACTATTAAATGATATGCTTTTCTATTTTAACTATTTATTGTTATATAATATAAATTAATTTTGAAAGTTATGGTTCGTTGATTTTATTACTTTGTATATAATTCCATCCTTTCATAGAATGTAGTCATTTGTCAATGTCAATTACATATGTGTGCCAATGTTCACAAGTGAAAAATCAATCATCCCCTATTTTTCTACCCGTAAGGGTGGATAATTCCATTCGAAATCCAAATATGATCAACTATGAGGTATACCCTATCTGATAAAAGAAGAATCATCCAAATCGAAGATCCCAGTACAATGTTATGCCTGATAGAATCGGTTAACGGACCAGAATTCAGAGGGTGAGTGATCAATATCCTTCATTTTGCTACCCTTAGGGGTGGATTTCATCTTTTAAATTCAAATGGGACCAACTTCGAAGTACACCCTATCCACTGAAAAAATAACTATCGGAATCGGACGTCTCCGTAAAAAGTTATGCGTGATCATACATAAAAAAAAATATTAAAAAAAAATTAAATATACGCGTCGACTAGAGAACCTCCTCCTTTTTGGTTTCGTCGGTTAAAAATGACACTTGATTCCAAGATATATTTTTTCAATGGAAAATACCTACATATATTTGAATGTACAATAGTAATGATGGATTCAATAACGTCACAGTTCACGCCAATAATTAATGATCATTGGAAAAAACCCTCGAAATTTGACACATTGACTGCTATTGTTGGTCCAATATTTATATAATCACTCCTATACTAGGTTGCTCCTGTTGCGAAAATTTTCACGCGCCATTTACTAGTTTACCCGAACTGACCCGATCGCAGGCATGGACAGGCACGAAAAGACGCGCGTCCAGAGGCAAACGTTGGCGGTTGGCGTTGTTTAACTTGTGTTCAGTAGGTAGGTATTTCGTGTCATGTGTAATATTATTTTTGAAGTTGGTATGGAAGAAATATCGTGGAATTGAAATCCTTGGTATCGGTTTTCACGGGTAAGTACAAATTTTCTCAATTAGATACTATTGGAATCCTACGAATATGAAATAATAACTATTAACGATGGGTTATGAGCATGAAAAATTATTGTTTTGTATCGATTGATGCTATATCTGGAAAATGTAAGCTTAATATGTTTCGAGTACATTGGGATAATGTTTTTATAATTTGAAACTTCCTTTATGCATAAGAATTACAAAAAAAAACATAATTTCAGAACTCATTTTCATAAGCAGAATGCGATCCTCATATTGTAAAACTCTCAACCCCTTCAAGATAAAAAACCCGGTCTATAATTTCAATATGACTTCGAATTATGAGATGTCTTTTGGAACTATGTTTGGCATTATAAGCGAGATTATAAGTTATGTATTATAACTAGAAATTACATTTAAATCTACATATTATAATCAGAAATAAATTTTGAGTCGTAGGATTCGTCTAGTTTAAGGCTATGTCGGAGATTGTGACGACTGAATAATTTTTGTTTTTAATTTCACAGAAATATATTGAAATTTTCAGGATCCATAGATAAAATAGAATATCCTTTATTCACCATAAAAAATACAATAGTATTATAAGATTTTGTCAAGAGTATATAAATAAAAACACTAAATAAATAACTAAATAAACAAATGAGAGGTGAACAATAACAATATAAATATCACTGTTTCACTAGAATATACATAACTATAATTTTTTTTTTGTGTCTACGTAGATTGTAACTTCGAAATATATTAGTTGGTGTTGAAGTCAAATGATAAGAATTCGTCGATACTATAAAAAGCGTTTTCCAAGCAGATATTCCTCATGTAATTTGAAAACGAAGCTGTATTTAAGTTTTTTATATCTTCTGGAAGTTTATTAAATAAAATAGGACCATAATAATTTTTCGAAAAACGGCAGTGATTTAGTCTTGTGAATTCAATTTTAATTTGTTGTCATTGTTATGTGAATGAAAATCGCTTTGATTTAGATATAAGTGAGGATCTTTTTACATAATTTATGCACGAATAGACGTAAAGAGAAGGTAGTGTAAATATTTTATTATTAATAAATGTTGTTTTAACGTCTTCTTGATAACCCAGTTTGAAGATAACTCGCAAAACTTTTCTTTGCAGTCCAAACACTCTTTTTGCATGAGGCGAGTGCCCCCAAAGTACTAGACCATAAGAGATCTGGGACATAAAAAGTGAATGATAGCAGTGATAATGGTTTCAATAGATGAAATGTCCATTAAACTTCTTATAACATAAATGCTCTTTGCCAATTTTTTGCAAATAAAATCTACATGTTTTTTCCAAGAGAGCTTTGGATCCATTTGGAACCCAAGAAATTTGATCGATTCATTTTGATCTATAGGCAGTTGTTTGTGTGTAAACAAGTAATGTTGCGTTTTATTTGTATTCAGTTTTAATTTATTATTTGTCAACCATTTATCAGCATTCGATTCTGCTACTTTCATTTCATTAACTATAGCCTCGTAGTTTGTATTTTGGAGCGTTAAGGATGTGTCGTAAGCAAATTGCGTAATCTCAGAGTCATCATCAGTCTTGAAATCAATCACATAAATCAAGTATAGAATTGATCCCAAAACCGAACCTTGGTAAACTCCGTTTTTTATTTCTTTGGTATCAGATGCCTTATTATTCAAAAAAACGTACTGTACTGTGTTCCGATAGATATGATTGATTGAGTTTTCCTCAAATTTAAACCACTCCAATTTTTTAAGCAGGATTTCATGTGACACGCAATCAAATGCCGCCTGAAGATCGCAGAACATTGTTCCTGTGTGGACACGTTTCTGAGATACACTGGAAATGTACTCACTACCCAACCCCATCCTACGTGATATACACTGCAAACCAGCAGCGATGGAACAACCTTCTGAAAATTATATTACGAAAAATAGGCTCAAAATTCCTTCGGATTCTTGTTCAGGATCCCCAAATTATATGAAATAATAACATTATATGATGACTTCAAAATGGTTTTCTGTGGTCTTCTATGGTTCATCCGATCGAAATTACTATTCAATGAGAAGGAACACCAATAGCAAACAATACTGAAGTCATCATATAATGTAATTATTTCAAATGGAATTAATTTTCGATCCTAAGCTTCATAAAATTGAAGCAAGAGCAAATTAACAGTCCTTAATGAGAGATTCATTCAATTGAATGAATTAGGTTTGTGCTGCTGATCTACCACATAATCAGTCGTATTATAAAAATTATTCTACCAATAAAAGCCATATCACTTGAAAATGAGTTATACATTTATTCAATGATGAATTCTGAATTGGAATTAATATAGTATAATTATTGATATCGAAACATTGAATTTGAATGAAACTGAGTAAAAGATAGAATCAATGATAAATTCGTTATAGAAATTAATATAGTATATCATTGATATCCAAACAATTAATATATTTGAAACATCCATTGAAATCCAATGGGTCCTTATATTCAAATCAATCAATGATATAATCTAATTAGTAACCAAATATAATCCTATCATTGGATGAATTATTACTCTACTCGATTATATGATAGTGTTTTCTCTGTGTGTGCTTGAAGTTGAAATATAGTGATACAATATTATGTATGCATAGTTTTTCTCCTCATTTGATAGCTGATCTTGATTTAGTTATTCTTGAATGATATGTATGTATACCGAGTGCTATGTCTATTTTTTCGGCCTGCTCACATTGTAAAGAAATATTATGAATAACGCTTGGCAACTCTGTAATTATCTTGCGCTCTCTGCAATCGACGATAGATCTGAACTTGTTAAGTCACGTCCTGGCGCGATTTTCGCAGTGTTTAAACAGGAGCATTTCTTTGAGTTTTTTTTTAAACCACTTCGAAAAAAAATCCAACCACTTTTCTCATCGTTCTGGAAATTGGTATTTTTTCCAGAAATGAGTGTACTTCAATATATTAATTCGTATACCTAGTGTGCTTTAGGTCATTAATTTTTTTAACATACATGAATACAAGAGATGAAAAAGTGCAAGAAAAATTCGAGGAACGCAGCAACTTTGTATGCTGAAAAGTATTCTAACCCATGTTTTAAATATTTGGAGAAATAACTCGGACAAGAAACTCTCAACCATGAAACTTTTATCATTGATGAGGTGACGGAAATCAATGTTTTAGCGTTTGTAGAAGCGAATCCTACGGCTTCTACTAGGGAAATTGGCCATGAGTTACAAATTAGTTATGAGTCAGCAAGGAAGATTTTGAAAAAGCATAGGTACAGGTCGTTACTTCAGAACAATACTGCTAATCCCGACTTTGTTTTTTCGATATTGTTTTACGACGAGTCAAGATTCACAAACAATGGAATGTTTAACAAACAAAACTGCACATATAAATCAGCATTGAATGTTGCAAAGTAATTTACAGAAAAGATTCGGAGTAAACGTATGGATGGTGTAATCGGAAGTAAAGTAATTGGACCAATTTTATTCCAATGACAGTTGACAGGGGTAGGGTATTTAGAATTCCTCCAGAATAACACTGAAGAATTATTAATGTTAGGCGCCAGTCATTAATTACATAAGGGTCCTGAGGGGGGTTCTCAAAATCTCTACATGTACTTATCTTGAGAGGAGGGGGTAAAAGCCATTCTTATGTAATATTTTATAAGTCGGAATGTGCGATTTCTAACATAGAGTGATGGATATTTGATATAAAATCTTACGTAAGAAGGGGGAGGGGGAGTCCGATAAATCTTATGTGCTCTTACATGGGGGGTCAAAAATGGTCAAAATTGCCTTACGTAATTAATGAACGGCCCCTTACCACTTGCTGTTTCTGAAGTGATGTATTTTCAACAAGGGGATCCGCCTCATAATACCATCCAAGTCATTAACTATTTAATGAACCGGTTTAATGAGCGAGTACTTGTAACGAATGGTCCTGTACGTTGGTCTGCCCGATCACTTGATCTCAATATTTTACACTTTTTTGTGTGGGGTTATGTTGTAACACCCTGTAAGGTGTTATGTTATTATTTTTTTTTTATTTGTTGGCCTTAATGAAAGTATCTATTTTTCTGGTAAATCAAGAAATTGAAATTTTATTATTGTAAGAAATAATGGAAGAGCTCATATCTTAGTCATTTAGAAATTTTATTTTCTTTCATTGGAGTAATATTCATAAAAGTTGTTGAATTTATTGTAAGTGAAATATTTCTCTATATGGTGTTTAATGGAAGTCAACCATCAATCTTCGATGGGAGATTGAAAAATAATCGGTTTAGAGTTTAATTGTTTATTCAAGTTCGGACGTTTGTTTAGATTTCTTCACACAGTTAAGTGTTATGGTCTAATTGCCGTTGTACTGAAATAACAAGAATTATTCGTGGAAAAGATTCATCTGGAAAAATAACACCATAATGAGTAACCAATAGGATTTGAATATGCCAAAGTACCACTTAACTGAAAGACTAATAAGGGATTTTAAAATGGGATGACGCCTTGACGCTAACTTGGAGTGGAAAAAAAAGAGATGAATTTCATTAATTCGGTCTGCGGGAATGGTTCGGTGGAAAATGTTTGAAATGAATGAAATGAAATTAAAAATTTTGAAGCGCCGAGGGATATTTATATGAAATTTCGGGATAAAGAGAGTTTTTCGTGAGTCAAAATGGGTGGTGTTTAAGTATGGGATTTTTATTGTAGATCGAAAGGGAATATATACGAGTGTCTATGAAACATGGAACAGAAAACTGGGACAACTATTTAGAAAAATTGGTTATTGGAGGCAACAATTGTTCTACAGGGTGAGTGCTTTAATTTTATTGTTGAGGTGAACCACATGTACAAAAATCGTTCGTATTTATGCAGGTGTATTGCCTGTTCTTGTATTGACGCCAATGCACAAAAAGTTTTATTAAAATTAGGGAATTATCGGTAAACATAAAATATGAGGGTATTACGGGAAATATTTTTTTTTTATGTTCTGGTTCCCACGAAAAGGGATATCCTGTAATGTTCAGAGAACATCGTGGGAACCAAGGGAAAGAAGGTAGGAGTTGGTGTTCTTCTTAAATTTCTGGAGGTTGTATGCCTCGGGGAACACCTCCCTAGGCAATGAGTTCCAAAGCCTCGCTGTTCGTTGGATGAACGAGTCTTTGGAAAGTGATGTTCTGCAGGTCTCCAAAGTGACCACGAAGGGGTGTGATGACTGAACTTGACGGGTTAGTCTCGAAGAGACTGCCAAAGCAGGAACGATTGTTGATATTTCAGAAGAGCATCGCCCATGAAAATATCTATAAAATAGAGACAAATCGCCAACTTTTTTACGGTGTTCCAGACAAGTGAGCGAGTTTGTAAGCGAGGCATCACCGACGAGACGAATTGCCCTTTTTTGGACAGAATCCAATAGCCTCAGGATATGTTTAGGTGCCGCGCTCCAAATATGGGAACAGTATTCCAGGACAGGTCGGATCTGTGCCTTATAGATCATAAGCAGCTGACGGGGTGAAATAGCTCTTGGCACGAAACAAAAAACCAAGTTTTTGGGATGCACTTTTGGCAATGGACCTCACGTGATTTTCCCAGGAAAGGTTATTGCTGATAGTAATACCAAGCATCGATATGGATGACTTCAGTGGTATGGTTACTCCTGACAAAGTTATGTTAGGCACAGTGAGATCGGCTTTTCTAGAGAAAAGACATGCTTGTGTTTTGTTTGCATTGAATTCTACCAAGTTATTAGATCCCCACTCGAGAATTGTTGCTAAGTCCATATTTATATTATTAACATTTCTTCCTCGTTCATTTCTGGTTTCACGGGCTGATATAGGGGCCCTGGAAGAGAAAGCGGTATGGAGGGTACTATCATCGGCAAAGCTGTGTACTGGACATGAAGTTGCTTTCAACAGGTCGTTGATGTGAAGTAGAAATAGTGTTGGTGCGAGAATAGATCCTTGCGGAACACCAGCATTTATGAGTAGAGTGTCAGATGAAACTCCATCGACCACTACATGGAGAGACCTGTTTGAGAGAAAACTAGCAAGCAGAGAACACAGCTGAGGGGGTAAGCCATAAGACGGAAGCTTGGCGAGGAGTCCCTGGTGCCAAACTCGATCGAACGCCTTGGAGATATCTAATGCCACAGCTAAAGTTTCTCCATACTTTTCAATAGATAGCTGCCATATATGTGAGACGTAAGCGAGCAGGTCACCAGTTGATCTCTGATGGCGGAGGCCATATTGCCTATCGTTGACAATTCCTGAGTCTTCCAGATATTTCATGAGCTCGATGTTGATGGCTTTTTCCATGACCTTTGAAATAATAGATAGCAGTGCGATAGGTCTGTAGTTGCTAGGTAGGGCCTTTTTGCCTTTCTTAGGGACTGGCTGTACTCTTGCAATTTTCTAATTGGACGGAAATACCCCCAAATTGTAAGAGTGGTTGAACAACTTGCAAAGAACAGGTGTTAGTTCGGGGGCACATTTCTTGAGAACAATCGGCGGGATTCCGTCAGATCCACAGGCTTTGTTGGTGCTGAGACCCAGCAAAATCTTTCTGATAGTACGTTGGCGAAAGGTGATCTCGGGCATGTGACTGTCAATAGGTGTAATGTTCGGGGGTTGTTTTCCCGATGAATCCAGAGTGGAATTTCCAGCAAATAGGTGCGCAAAGATATTGGCTTTTTCCTGGGCAGTCGTTGCTAGTGTTCCATCTTCTTTGGTTAGAGGAGGAAATGAGCTGGAAGTGAAGTTTCTTCCCACAGCTTTGGCGAAAGACCAAAATGAACGGGATCCGTTAGGACATTCAGCAAGTTTTGATCTTATTTTGGCATTGTGGGCATCTTTTGAGCATTCTATTGTCTCTTTGCATATGCCTCTAGCCTCGACATATGCTGCTCTGGTCTCAGGGCCCGGATTTTTTAGCCATCGATGGTATGCTGCCTGTTTGGAAGCCACAGCTCTAGAGCAGTTTCTGTTAAACCAGGTCTTATCGGATGATGTTCTTCTTTCGGTATTCGGTATGTAAGTTTGCATCCCCAACATGATGATTTCAGAAATTGTCTCAGCACATCGTGTTGGATCTACTGAAGAGAAACAAACTCTCTTCCATGGAAACGCTGAGAAAAACATACGAAGACCTTCCCAGTCGGCCGAATTGTAATGCCACATGAGACGGGGTGGTATTGTGCAGCTCGATGGTAAATGGAAAGAGCATGTTGTGGAGATGAGGGTGTGATCAGAGTTTCCAAGTGGGGCACAAACGTCTATTCTATACGGGTCAGGATTGGTGGTGAGGAAAAGATCTAGTGTATTGGCAGACTGGTTGTTGACATCAGGGATGCGGGTTGGTAGCTCGACCAGTTGTTCTAGACCATGAGTGATGGCGAAGGCCTCGGCTTGACGACCCGCATCATCTGTTTTGTTAGAGAATTTGAGCCAGGCAGCGTTATGTACATTAAAGTCTCCCATGATTATGGTTTCAGCTGTTGGATGGTTCTCCTGAATGTAGTCCAGTTTGAGTGATAAAAACTCAAAGAGGTCGTTAGGTGATAGGTAAAGGCAGCAGAGGAACTTAGTCAGTTTGGTATCAGATAGCTTGAACCACATCACATCAAAGTCTTTCGGTTCCAAACTCTCTTCACGCTGGCATGAAAGGTTAGCCTTAGCGTAAAGGCAGACTCCACCTTTGAACCTGAATCGAGAATGGAGTTCGTAACCAGGACAAAGCATATGGACCTTGTTGGTGGACGAGTTTACTTGTGTTTCTGTTAGAGCCAGAATATCCGGTTTTCGTCTGTAGGTGATGGTGGACGTCATTGATGTTCTTGTTGAGTCCGCGGATGTGGCAAAATTAATCTTTAATGTTGAGTCCCTCGAGTACCTCTCGCCCGGAAATCGAATGGAAGGTATTTTGCTTCCGGAGTGTTTTACTCTAGGAGACTTCATCATTATTACTATTAGGATGCACCTGAAAATAAAGGAGGAATTGGGGAAAAGGAAAGAGGGAGACCGGAAAGTATCGACCGAACACTGAAACATGGAATGATCCATTTCACAGCACACAAAGTCGATATGGTGGTATTTCACCGGGCGATGAGACCATCTTCCACCTACGGTTATCCTTTTAGTCGCCTCTTACGACAGGCAGGATTTACCATGGGGCTATTCTAAAGCCGACCCCATACATCATAATATGGATTTCATTTGTTTTAAAAATACAAGTATGAGCTCTTTCATTGAAATAAATTTGTTGTTGGTCGATGTTTTCAAATTTATGGTTTCAATCTTTGGTTGAAGCCAGATATGATTTTATTTGTTCATTTTATTATATTATTGTTTTTCGTTGATTCTTGTTAACGATGTTATATTTTTTTATTCTTTTATTCAATAGAAGTATTAAATTTATTTCGTATATTATTTGAAAATAGAGTGAAGCAAAAGAAAATAGAATTCAATGTAAAAGTCATTTTATTTGAGAAGAAAAGTATATATATATATATATATATATATATTCGTATGTAGAAAAAAATTATTTGAGGAAAAATATACTATTTGATTCATTGGAAAAGAAAAGTTGTTCAAAAGAAGACCTCGCATGTTAAGCCGAGGCCGAATATATTGTCCTGAAGGACAGGTGACTAAAATTAATCAGTGCCTAACAAGAATTTTTCAAAATCTGGCGAATTAGATTATTTTCAAAATATGTGGAATATGTCGAAAAATCTATTTTTGGCCATTCCGCTGGTGACATTATATGATATTCTTTTGGTCTTATTAGAAACAAAAAAAAACAGATAGTGTGACTATATGGGACATCAGAGAAAGATAGTGTTAGTAAGTATGAATAATTTATTTTTGTTTAAAAGTACGGTATATTATTGACTACTTTTACACTGGTGACCATTAGCGGGATTGAAAAAGTATAGTATACATTTTTCTGAGTAATATAAGAATGTACTTATATATTTTTTCCGATAATTTTTATAAAAAACAAAGATTATGGTCTAACAATAGCTACTACCTGTACAAATGGTGACATCGGCAATATAGTTTTTTTTTTGGAATTTTTTTTTTCTTGAAAAAATTATAATAAAAAAAGTTGTCAATAGTCAATTGACGTCTTTCACAATGTGAAATAACGAGAGTTTGATACACCGCCTCGAACAGAAATTTTACAAAATCGAATTTGTGAAGTGTTTGCTATCATAAATCCTGCTATTTTGCGAAAAGTGATGCGAAACAAAAGTGATAGAGCCAGAAAACGCCAGGAAGTTGGCGGAATGCACTTCGAATACTTAATTCCCTTCAACTAATCCTGGTATTATGGGGATATTTTGATAGGGTCCTTTCAAAATATCTATCAGATGTAGTTCAATGTCCAGCGTGGCTTTAGCCGAGGAAATAGTTGTTTACTGTTAGATATTTACAAGAATAACTAAATTTTTATCGTGGACTTTTCAAATCACAGAAAAATATTTCTATTCAATATTCAATTGAGAATGTTTCCCTTTTCTAGCTGAAATTATGATTTTATTTTTCCTATTGATACCGTTTCGATTTCGGTAACACATTTTCCAAAAAATGAGTAGTTATAACACAACTATCAATGCTAAATGTCTCCAATCGTGGTATCTTGTTTTTTATCGTTGTTTGAGATATCCCGAGTTCATGGGTGTCACTATAGATATAATAAATAAATTGTCCAAAAATGTGTTGAAAATGTTGAGAAATAAAAGAAATCGTGGTAGAAAATAAATTTGAAATATGGGTTGCCTTTGTTGATTCTTCTTTATTAATTATTATATTACAATTATTTATATCGTTCCCTTGGAAGTATTAGCATTAAACATTATTTGTTCTGCAGAAGATTAATATAATTACCTGCAATGTTAGATGCAATTTCCTCAGAGAACGATTATTATACGCCTTAATTTCACAAAAACGAAACCTATATTGATAGTTAAAAGCAAATTATCGCAACTCTGCAAAGAACAGAGAACGAACTTAATACATACATAATGTGACTTCATAAATAAAGAGATAACGATATTTGCGAAAGATTCCGGAGATGTTTTTGAATATGAATGAGGCCATATCAAGTTTTCAGTACAATGCTACTCAAAAGTTTCGATCCAACGTTGGATTTTTTGAATTTTTCCCCTGTTGCAGAAGATAATGCGTGTTTATATTCACGGGGGTGTTGTTTTACTTCCTGAGTACTAATAATATGTACAGTGTACCTAGGAAAGTACGCACTATATGAAAACATTTTAAAAATTGATTCATAAAAACATATTATTTATAACAGTTTATTTCAAAATGAAAAACCAATACTTCAGCAGTTTCGAGAAATGTTTAAAGAAGATTGGCTTTGCACAAAATAATTTCAAGAACATGTAGTATATCGCCGAAGATACTGCTTTCACAGTAACCGGGCCTAAAAATCTGACAAATTCGCTGTGACTTAAGTTTTGGGTAAATCTGTACATCCAAGCCCGTTGATTACTTAGTTTTTATCGATTTCATCTACATGCCTTATGGCCATGATTGAATCATGAAACATCATATACTTATATTCATACAGGGTTTGGCGAAATGTGTTTTGTTTACCTTAACTTTTTTGTTTTACAAGACTTTGTCAATAAGATGTAAATCTTCAGACAATAAAGTATATTTTGATTGATTTCTTGCCGTACAAGAATCAGGGAAACATGAAAATTCCGATCAACTGAGAGTGATGAAGATGCAGGTTTAAAATTTGGTATGGCGATATGGTACTTGAATACGTACACTCTGTACATGTTTTTATCCGAAAGAGCTTTGAATATGTAACATTATTGTTTTAAAATATTTTAAATCGGTTGAAAAATGGCGGAAATACAGTTGATTTTTTAATCAAACTGTGTGCTGGTGCTATACTTAGGTAGGTAAATAGTCACCACTTTCACGAACGATAAAAATGATTTAAAAAAAAACAGATCATTACAAATACTGTTCAAGATGTTCTAAATGATGTTATCATGAAGTAGGATATATTACTGTTTGAAATATGAAATGGGAATGTTCCCAAAATCAGATGTGGGATCATGTACGACTGAAAGATTAACTTCTATATCCACCTTCAGAGCAATACGATTATAAAAGTCCCATATCAATCAGTTTTTGCGTAAAAACCTGTCTCTTTATAGTAAGATTGAAGTAACATACCGTATATAACTTTGAAATCCGCGACAAAATTTCAAATTGTCTATATAAAAATGCAACAACCACTTGAGATTAATCAATCGTTAAGTCTACTGAATCAGCTGTTGAATTTGAGCGTGCCCAATCATATTTATTTCGATAAAAATCATCCCAAGCCTGGCCTAGACCTTTACCATCAATTGACATAATGGATCGTGATTGAAGTGTATGTTATCTGTTCATGAAATAGTGATACCATCGCCGAAATGCGTCGTCTTTGACTCGTTTTTTCTTCGATTTCGTAACTGTCCGGATTCTTTAGGCAATAGGGAACACGCATGTACCACTTTTATACAATATTTGGATTTGCACATAAATATCACCATCTAGAAAGCTCAAATTTTAAAAAAATTGCTGTTTTTCATAATTCAAAATTGAAAATGACAATTTTTTAATCGCATTTAAAAACGTACTGGTTACGCCTTTGATGGATGTTGCATCGTTACTTCATACAGTTCCAACTTTTACCGCTAGTTGCTTCGAACTGTCCACTATAATTTCATCTGTCTTCGTTTATATCTTGTACTTATATTTTTATTATTAATATTTTTGATTGTTACTCAAACATCATGTTAAAAGTGAGGTTGACCTCATGTTTGGGTTGTATATCACTATTCTTGAAACAACCACAATTGGCGCTAGTGTTTGGGGGAAGGTCAAATCGAGTTTTAATTGAGGAACACCTTTATATTTGAAAATTTCGACAAAACTTCGGAATTCGAGAGATTATTTTCACAAAATGTAATTTTTGAGGACCGAACAGATGCATAGAAAAAATAAAATACAATCATACGCGTTCCCTATTTCAGTCGGTTTTTTGCGACAATTCGAAAACCAAGCCCACCCAAAAATAAATTTTCCTAGCTACAATAACCCCAATTTGTTGCAATCTCATTATACAGGGTCATGCTTGGCGAGGGTTAATCAGAAGTACTATCAGAACTTTTTTATGGTAACACTTGGACAGCCAAATTTTGTCTTTGGATAATACTCTAGAGACTGATAAAAATGCGGAATGGTTATATAAAATGAAATTCTTGTCTATGATTGACTACACAAATACTCGAAAATCATCTTATTCAAGAGTTGTTGGAAACTACTACCCTTTTTACAAGCTTTCCTGTCCCGGGGTCTGTCTGTATGTGTGTCTGGCTGTAATCAAATCTTGCAAGTTAAATTTAACCCACTAATCGTCGTCGATTTGAAATTTGGCAGGTGTACATGATTCCGGTGACAATAATAATAATAATAATAATAAATATAAAATATTAATATAAAACATTGGAGAAGTTAAATGAAAATAAGATATACGTATAATATAAAAAATATGAGTTACGATAATTATAAATGTAAACAAACACTTTCGTTCAAACGTATCACATAATGATTACTAGTAGTGTAATAAAGTTCTGAAAACTGTTGAGCTTATTCAGTACTTGAGTCCTTCTAATTTATTGTTAACTATATCGTGTATTATATATCTCTCCGTATGTCGTAACCATTTCTTTATATGAGTTTTGAATGAGTTGAAGTTTTCGATGGATTTCAAGTGATCTGGTAGGATGGTTATATTTTGGACTCAAAAATTCAATACTACGTTGCCTCACGCTTTTTTCACATTTTGGCACAAAAAAAATCATTTCTCTGCTCCGAGTATAATGGCTATGTTCGATGTGCTCAATTTTAATTTTTTTTTGGTAGATGCCAATTATGATTTTGAGACAGAAGAGCTGTCTCGGGTCGAAAAGTTGACTTTCTCTATACAGTGTGTCACCTGAGTAGGTTATTTTTTTATTGTATATAATTCTAATTATCCATTTTTGTAAAGTGACGATATTATTCAAATGAGTCATTTATACCTCCCCAACCTAGGATCCCGTACTGAAAGTTGAGGCTGTATCAGAGAAGAATAAATGGTTTTTAAATGAGCTATGTCCAAAATTTCTCTCAAGTATTTGAAACGTGAAAGGAAGCCTCTTAGCTTATTACAAATGTGTTTTGCTTGCAAGTCCCATCGTAGGTGCCTATCAATAATTATTCCTAGGTATTTCATCGACTTCTCTTCAGGAATTATGGTTTCATGATCAACAACAAGATCACCTAGGTTTGGTAAGTTATTTGCGTATGAGGTGAACGGGACATATTTTGTCTTTTCTATATTGAGGGTTAGTTCGTTGTATCTGAACCAATCTTTGATTTTTTTGAAATCCAGTTCCGCTTCAGTTTTGAGGGTCTTCCAGTCTTTAGATTGATAGAATATTGCGGTGTCATCAGCGAAACTGAGGACACAACCTTCTATATCCATTGACAATAAACTATTGATGCAAAGTGTGAATAGTAGTGGTCCAAGAACAGTACCTTGTGGCACACCGTATGTGATATTTCTCATTTTGCTAATGGTACCTTCTATACAGACTTGTTGTTGACGGTTTGAGAGGTAACTCTTCAATAATTTGTATGCACTTCCTCTAATCCCGTATATTTGTAGTTTTCTCAACAATTTTTCGTGACATACTGTGTCAAAGGCTTTAGAGAGGTCAACAAATACACAGAGTGAAGGTTTTTTTGAATCAATTGCTTTATATATCTTTGATGTTAATGCACAAATTGCATCTTCAGTTGACTTTCCCTCTCTAAACCCATACTGGCTCCCTGAAATTACATCGTGTTGGTCTAGGAATTTTACAAGTCTCATTTTCAATATTTTTTCAAATATTTTAGCAATATTTGAAATCAGCGAGATTGGACGATAATTTCCGAGTTCTTTTTTAACGCCTTTTTTAAATAAGGGTTTAACAATTGCCATCTTCAATAGTTTGGGGAACAATCCTGTGTTGAAACTTTTATTAATTAGAAACGTTATTGGAGCAGCGATATGATTACATATTTCTTTCAATGTTTCTGACCGTATGTTATCTCTTCCCGGTGATTTTTTATTTTTTAGTGTTTTGATTATTTTTATTACTTCAGATTCATCAGTTGAAAAGAGATATATTGTGTTTTTTACGTTATTGATTTTTTCTTCAAAATTATTGGGGATATTGATTTTTTCGGCCAAAGTTTTTCCCAAGTCACAGAAATAGTTGTTGAATTCATTTGCTATATCGTTTCTATCAGCAATCATTTCATTTTTTCGGTTTGTTATTTGCTCAATTTTTGTTTCAATTTTTGCCTTACCACATATTTCATTATGCATTATAAAATAAAATATGGCGGACAATTTTTGTGATTATGGTCCGATTCTATTCAAAATTGGTATCTAGGGGTTTTCGGTGTCGGAGATTACGATTTTTTGTTAAAAATTCAAAAATTCAAAATGGCGGCTGCAAAATGGCTGACGAGTTTTATGATTATGGTTCGATTCTATTCAAAATTGGTATGTGGGGGTTTTGGGGTCGAACATTTTTTTTACAAGCTGTTATTTAGTTTCACCTGTCCCGGTGTGTCTGCCTGTCTGTAATTAAATCTTGCAAGTTAAATTTGACCCACTTCTAATCGTCCGATTGATTTGAAATTTGGCAGATGTACATAATTCCGGTGACAATACAGTATGAAATTTTTGTTAGGAAAAAGAACAAAATGGCGGCTCCAATATGTCGGACAATTTTTGTGATTATGGTCCGATTCTATTCAAAATTGGTATCTAGGGGTATCTAGGGGTTTCCGGGGTCGGAGATTAAAATTCAAAAATAAATTGGATAGAAATTACTAAACTAGTTATTTAACATCATAAATACTAAAAAATAAATAAACGAAAAAATATTTAAAAACAAGCTTTTATTAATTTGTTTAAAAATATGAACAGGATGTTCATAAAATCAGATGTGGAATCATCTGCGACTGAAAGACAAACTTTAGTCACTATCTTCCATTGTTCAAGATAACCTCTTGTGGGGTATTTATGTTGAAGAGGGAAACATTCTCAATGAATATTGATTGGAAATATTTTTCTATATAAGTTCTCAATTAAAATGCAAATTTTCAATTTTAGATTTTATCTTTTGAGAATATCTATCAGATGTAGTTCAATGTCCAGCGTGGCTTTAGCCGGGGAAGTAGTTGTTTTCTGTTAGACATTCACAAAAAATAACTTAATTTTTATCGTGGATTTTTCAATTCACAGAAAAATCTTTCTATTCAATATTCAATTGAGAATGTTTTCCTCTTCAAGCTTTTATTAGTTGTTAATAACAAAAAAACAACAAAAAATTTAATAATAAAAATTATAAAGAAAAATTAAAGACAAGCTTTTATTTATACAAATGCCCGAAAAAGGAAAAAATTATTTCTTTCATTGTTTGATCTAGGTTATCTTGCGCGGCAAGATTTTGAATCTAGATCAAACAATGAAAGAAATTATTTTTTCCTTTTTAGTTCATTTGTATAAATAAAAGCTTGTCTTTAATTTTTTTTTTCGTATGCACACAGGAATGAAGAAATGAATAAATAATGATAACTAGTTGACCCGACAGACGTTGTCCGGTCCAAATTTTTTAATTCCCAATTTTTTTTTTCCTCTCGTCCGCGTAGAATTTATTTTTTCCTATGTTTTTTTTGTGTTGTTCTACCTAGGTTATGCCTTTGACTCTGTTATGCCTTCTCGTTATTCCGTTTTCCCATTATCCCGTTTTTCCGTTATCCCGTTTTTCCGTTATCCCGTTTTCCCCCAAAAAAAATAGCCATATCGGTCCAGCCGTCCTCAAGATATGAGCTTACCAATACAAACAGATATTCATTTTTATTATATATTATATATTCCTGAAAACTTTTCCAGGACAAAGAAATTTCCAATTACATTGCCAAATGGTGCAAATTTAACAATTTCGCGTTTGACTGAAGGAAAAATTGGTGCTAATATTTGAATTCGAATAGTTAGAATAATTTTTGGTCACAACGAAAAACCACTAGAAGTTTCAATGTCATCTACACATGATTATGGTTTGTTTGCCTGCTACAGTAACTATTTTTTTGAATAAACTATACTTTAAAAAAAGCCTTAATTAAAATGGTTTAACAACTACTATCTGCGAAATAGTCTGATAATATGTTTACCAACTGCTGTGCGTTTCAGTTTTTTCAACAACAAAGTGAATATTCAAAATCATCTAAATTTTGGTGAGTGACTAAACAAATGAATTCCTTCGATGAGTTTCCATGCAGGAGTCAGTTATTTTGCTACAAAGTCAGGAACGGACTACCCCACACCCTAAAACTTTGAAATGACTGGGATTTGTCAATATGTTTTGACAAAACAAGGTCACCTGGACAATTTCCTGAATAAAAGTACTCGTGTGGAAAATCGATCTGAGCAACGATTTTTTATAAAAATGCATTTTTGTTCGACGACATCCAACCTGAGATGTCTACCATTATTCGAAAAGATTAATTTGTAATTAAAATAGAAATGATAGGTACAATGTTCATAACGAATTTTTATCATGCAAACACGTTTACCTTACAAAAATCATGGTGTAAATAATCAATCGCAAGCCTCAAGAGCAAACAGAAATGCAAAATCCGCTACAAAAACTGCTCTATATGACCTCCGTCTCTCTCAATACATTTTCTTAGTCGGCGCAAACACCCTCTCTGCACTTGAAATAGCATGCCAGGGTCGTTTCGTATGGCTTCACAATGTAATGTAATTCTATTCAACAAGGCATCTCTGGTGTGAATAGGTGTAGCGTAAACGAGGCTTTTTAGATGCCCCCGCAGAAAGAAATCCAATGGATATAAATCCGGAGACCGCGGTGGCCATGAATATGGCCCACCTCTACCAATTCATCTATTGGGAAAAATCTGGTTCAGATGGTCCCGCACAATCAAACTAAAATGAGGAGGAGCGCCATCATGCATATCTCTTCGGGTTTGCAATGGAACATACAGACGACGGGCTTCTGCAGCATTACCAAATGCTCGTCCATACAATGCATGTATATCTGCATATTCGTTGATTGTAAATTGTTCGGCCATATCAAAACACTTCAAACTGTCCTATTAGAATATTGACAACGCACCACTCAACAAAACAAAATCGCATTCCAGTTGTCATTTTTTATCCACACTAATTTTCTTTCTTTCTACAAGGTGTTTTTGTCCACATCTGTGGAAGAAATGGAACATAAATTTATTCACCGGATATTTTTCACCTATTCATTCATGTACAAGCCGTTTTTGTAGTTTATTCGTTTGCTTTTTATTAGTTATGTCTTCCGATGTGCGTTTTTTCAGCTAAATTTATCTTCGGGTTAAAGATTTTCTCCCATGAAATTATACATATCAGTGAAACTCCTCAACATTTAAGCTGTGAATACGAATATGCAACATCCAAATGTTGAGTTTCATGAGATTCAGATAACACAACACGAAACGTGCTTATTCCACGCGTACATACAATATATGGACTGAATTCGATATTTCATAGTGGAGTAGCTTGTTAGTTCAAAAACACCACAAATCTACATAACTTGATATTTCATTTGAAAAAATATCTACATTGTGAATGAAACTTTCAACTAGGTACTGTACTTTTTGTTTACGACTTTATTTTAGCATATTTTGTATTATCCCTGTTATAAATGTTGTTGAATTAACGTTAGCATTAGTATTTCTACTGTGAAAATTTTTCATTTCAAATAATGGTGGACGATCGGGTTTGATGTCGTCGAGTAAAACTTCATTTTTATTAAGAATCGTTGTTTCCCTTTTAGAAAATTGTCTACGTAACCTTATTTTGTTGAAAACTATTGAAAAATTATCTGTCATTTCAAAGTTTTGGGGTGTGGACCATCGGGGGTAGTCCGTTCCTGACTTTGTAGCAAAACAACTGACTCCTGAAGGAATTAATTTGTTTAGTCAATCACCAAAATTTAGATGATTTTGAATATTCACTTTGAAAGTTATCAAAGAAAAACATTTTTCATTTTATAACTTTGAGGGTCCGTAACTTGGTAACGAAGGCTTTTAGGAACAAAAGTTATATGAAGTACTGGTGATATTTTGACCCCATCTATAAATTCCCGAGAGGAAAAGAGGAAGTCTAGGGACACCCTGTATAAGCTCCGTTTTATTGACCTTAGCTTAATTGGAGATTGTTCTTGCCGTTTTGTTGGTGGATCGGTATTTTTCGGGAATAATCTCAAAAGTTATTCGCCAATGCTGCACGATATTTTATGACCAGAGTTTCAAGTTTCTTAGTCAAATAAAAATTATTGTTTGAAAAAAAAGGCAAACCAGCATGGCCTTCTTTCTAATTTTGATTTCAGTGATTATAATTAAAAAAGTCAACGTAGCGAGATTTTGTTTGTATGGGTCTGTTCCACGGCTTTGTATGGGTGGATGCAAGTAGTATGAACTTCGTCGGTTGTAGCGAGAATTATTTTATCTATCGATACGTGGTAAAATAAGTATCTACTATGAAAAAGTTGACATCACTTTTGGACAAACCGGATGTCTAATATAAGTTGTTCGTGTGTCAAAACAAAGCAACGTATAGGTGTTGCAAATGCGAGGAATTCTATTGAGATCGGATGAAATGCAAAGGAGCTATGTTTGAGATTCGATGCGAAAGGTCAGAAAAATCTCGTTGGAAGGTATTTCTGAAGGAAACGCTTCTTGGAAAAAGTTATAAAATGTTCCTTTGTCGTCAAGAGGTTATATCTTATCTCTAGGAAACTGCGACGCCTCAGGATTTGAAGTTTTTTCCGACAGCACAACGCCATTGTTTTGCGCATCTCAATCCAAATTTCAACCATACTATAATTTCAAAACATGAAAATAACAGAGCAAAAATAGCAATAAAAGAAATGATATACATTTAAAAAATCATTGACATTGATCACCTAAGTCAAATTTATCATACCATTATTATGTAATTTTTTCAATCTAACATTTTGCTATATTTTTATCAAACAAAATTGTACCAAATTCAGTGTTTTTTTAACATTTCATTATTTGCATCAAGAAGTAAGTATGTGTAGCAAGTTTTAAGCGAATATGAAAAATTCATAACTTCAGAACCATTCAAGATAACTCAACCAACTTATTTCCAGTCAATTCCTTGGGCTTTAACGCATCTTTTGAGATGCAGGCGAACTGGGAGTCTCACACCCTTTATTTTATAGGTGGCATTTTTTAAGAGCTTTTTGCCGAAATAGGGTTTGTGGGGTCTACTTTGTAAAATTTGCGATATTTTTTGCAAAATAAAAAAGGTTGATGATTTTTTGGAAAAAACTTTTTAACAAAAAATTAAACCGACGAAATACGGAACTGAAAAGTAAAAAATAAAATAAACATTCTTAGTCTCAGTCACTAAGCTCCTAAACTAATGTAAGTACTAATTTTGAGTCGGCGCCAAACAAACAAGCAAATGAATTAGGTAAGGCGTAAAATGATGGCATCGAGTTGCGCGGTGACATTCTGAAAATTTTTTTGAAGTAATTTAATTATGTTGGTTGATGTTCGTTTGGCGCCGACTCAAAATTAGTTACTAACATTAGTTTAGGAGCTTAGTTACTGAGACTAAGAATGTTTATTTTATTTTTTACTTTTCAGTTCCGTATTTCGTCGGTTTAATTTTTTGTTAAAAAGTTTTTATTTTTCAATTTTTTGAGGGGTAAAATCTACTAATTACTACCTACTTGTTTTTTTATTACTTTCAAAATACTTACTTGCCCACCTTACTTCAACTATTACCAGTTAAATAATATGATTATCTACTTTTACTATTTGTTGTAATATAAATTATTTTTGTTGTTCTGGTTAGTTTATTTCATTACTTTGTATATCATTCCATAGTCTCAGAGAATATAATGATATTGTGATAATGACATTAGCGATCTGTCATTGTCAACTACATATGTGTGCCAATGCTCACAAGTGAAAAATCAATTATCCCCTATTTTTCTACCCGTAAGGGTGGATAATTCCATTCGAAATCCAAATATGATCAACTATGAGGTATACCCTATCTGATAAAAGAAGAATCATCCAAATCGAAGATCCCAGTACAAAGTTATGCCTGATGGAATCGGTTAACGGACCAGAATTCAGAGGGTGAGTGATCAATCTCCTTCATTTTGCTACCCTTAGGGGTGGATTTCATCTTTTAAATCCGAATGGGACCAACTTCGAAGAAAACCCTATCCACTGGAAAAAGAATTATCGGAATCGGACGCCTCAGTGAAAAGTTATGCATGATCATACATAAAAAAATTATAAAAAAAATTAAATATACGCGTTGAATAGAGAACCTCCTCCTTTTTGGTTTCGTCGGTTAAAAAACGGAATCGACTATGCCGCTGTCGTAAAATTTGACAGATTCTGAACATGTAATCTTTCAACAAAATGAAATTGTAATAGAAACAGTAGTATGATTAACATAAAACAATGTTAAAATTTTGAGGAAAGGCTATTTATAAGTGCTCCAATAGGTCACCATCATGTACCACACAAGCATCTTGTCTTCTAGTAAATGAGCCCCGAACTCTAGCAAAGGCATTGCTTCATAATTTGAACGGAAGGCTTCCGTGATCCTGTTTTAAATATCATCTTCAGTTGTTGGACGATCCCTGAAAACCAATTCCTTCACGTACCCCCAAAGAAACAAATCTATAGGAGTCTGGGGATCGCGCGGGCCAAGTAGTAGTACTTCCTTTGTCTAGCCAACGATTAGGATAGAAATGATCTAAAAATTCTCGCACTATCCTATGGTTATGCACTGTCAACAGGTCGAAACAAGTCCAAACCTTATGTGAAATGTAATTTTTTTAAAACAATTGAAATTAAAATTGTTTTTTTATTTTACCTCGTGGATAAATGAGATTTGGTCGAAGCTATTCACAATGAGTCGCAAATAACAGAAAAACTTATTTTTTTTGAAAAATTATTTTTTGTGTCATTTATTGATGAATCAATTCAGTCACATCACATTTTGATCAAAAATTAATTTTTTTTCAAATGAAACCCCTATGGGCCACCTACCTGTCTCTCTAGAACATTCATTAAGGAAAAAAATTACATATCATTTTTGTATTTCGGTGCAGTAACAAATTGTATACATTCAAAAATCTACAACTAGTTCATGAGTTTCCTTGCAGTTCGAATAATTTTTCAACTTAGTAAGCTGTGGAAAACAACATTTCTGAATCTTGTCAACTAATTGTGTTTCGCTGTCATCTTTCATCTCAACTCTCGAAAATTAGTTAATTTCCGAGAATTAGTTTAGTAGAAATGTAAAATCAAAATGATAGGTTCACAAGAAGTAAACAGGTTGATATGTTATTAATTTAGGGAGAATGTCTTTAAAACAGTGTCGCCGCTTGTCAGTTATACGCTGAACGATACACACAGAAAAGAATCCAACAATGGAGAAGATGATCGTAAGTGAGGAGGCAGAAATGAACGTTATGCTTATGTTGATTTTGATCCAACCGCTTCGACGAGGGAATTGGAATATCAATGCAATGTAAGTCGAGAAAACGCTAGAAGAATTAAAAAAAAACACCATTATCGTGCTTATAAGTATAACTTACACAATTAGTTGACAAGATTCAGAAATGTTGTTTTCACAGCTTACTAAGTTGAAAAATTATTCGAACTGCAAGGAAACTCATGAACTAGTTGTAGATTTTTGAATTTATACAATTTGTTACTGCACCGAAATACAAAAATGATATGTAATATTTTTCCTTAATGTATGTTCTAGGAGACAGGTAGGTGGCCCATAGGGGTTCCATTTGAAAAAAATGAATATTTTATCAAAATGTGATGTAACTGAATTGATTAACCAGTAAGTGAAAAAATCAGCAAAAATTAACTTTTTCTGTTATTTGCGACTCATTGTGACCAAATCTCATTTATCCACGAGGTAAAATAAAAAAACAATTTTAATTTCAATTGTTTAAAAAAAATTACATTTGACATAAGGTTTGGACTTGTTTTGACCTGTTGAACTTGAATATGTAAAAATATATAGGGTGTTTCATTTGAAAAAACAAAGTTACTGGCATTTCCAGAAAAACCGGAAGTCCGTAATATTGGATTGTAATGTGATCAAATCCGAAATGGTTGCTTATATAACTGTACCAAATTTCAGAAAAATCCGTTCACAAAGGCAGAAGTTACAGGGGTGGCCCGATATTCTGTGTCACCCGGTATATGCTAGTCATAGAGGGAAAATTCAGTGAACAATATTAAACACATATACATAAATAACCTCAATCTTGGGTTGGGTGTGAGACACAACATAAAGAGATTTTCCGTCCCGTGAGTTGTGTCAATTTTGTCGGATCCATCGCTTAAAAAAAACAAGTCGATAGCTTGGATAAAAAAAAGTTATAAGCTTGCATACACCCCTGGGTCACCCTATATGTATAGATAATACCATCTCAACCAGGTGAAGTTTTTAAAAATTGGGTGAGATATCCTCTATTTATTCGATGGAAATGTGATAATAACTGACATAAATTGATTGATAAAGCTATTTTCATAGATAGTAGAACTGAAAAACCTTCAGTGCGATGCAAAATTGAAATATTTTTTCGATTATTGTTACTTTGTCATTGTAGCGTAAGTATTCAATTAACTGGAGCAATAACTCTCGTGCCACTTTCAGTTTTCCAGATCATTCATCGATTTGAACAATATGGGGATTTTATTATTTGCGGGGGTTGTTTTCGCCCTTTGGTAATATTGAAACTGAATAATAGATAAAAAACTGTTTAGGCCTTTTTTCTGCAAATTTTTGGAATAAGAAACAAACTAATGTTTTGGAGGGTGTTTGGTTTGGAAAATATCGCTTTTCATATTCCTCGCAGTTCCTGAGGAAAACCTCTCCCATCCAAGTTTTTGTTTGAATGGGAAGTTTTACGTCCTTAGAATTGATTAACAAAAAATTAATGTGATGAAATGAAAATAAAATCGACGTATTCCGGCGTTTATAAAAAAATGAACCATTTTGAAAATTTTAAACAAATGAATATTCGAGGGGGTATTTCACCCCTTTAAGTTCAAAAAACCCTTATTTCGTGCATTAGAAGATTTCTGAGAACGGTACAGCATGAAAATTGAAAATTTCGTAGATATGATCATTTCAACCAAATATTTACAACTTTAGAACATACAAAACCCTTTAAAGACAAATGCGCTAAAAAGTAAAAAATAAATGGTTTGGATGAGTGACGTAGGTTATTCCATGAGTTATAGATCCAAGAGCTTGTCGCTCAAATTTTTCAATTCGAATACAAAAGCGGCAAGCTTTTGAATCTGTAACTCACGGAATAACCTACGTCACACATCCAAAGCAATCATTTTTTACTTTTTAGCGCATTTGAATAAAAGCTTGTCTTTAAAAAGGTTTTTTATTATTTTGTGTTTTTTAGTACTTGAGTACGCTTTAATCTATGAATTTTTGTTGGAACATTGTTATTCTGAGGCCTTTTTCCTGTAAGTTCTGAGCTATCTAGTTCTTCAATGAGGAGACCATCTAAAGATTAACAACTATGAATTTTAACAAAAAATCAATAATCTTCGACTAAATTTATAATCTCCGACCCCAAAATCCCCGAGATACCAATTTTGAATTGAAAAGGTCCATAATCATAAACTCATCCACCATATTGGAGTCGCCATCTTGAATTAATGAATTTTAACCGTAAATTCATATCTCCGACCAAAAACCCCCAACCAATTTAAAAGGCCAATTAAAACCCCTTAATTTTTTTAAAAAATTAACCCCCCAACCCCACATACCAATTTTAAATAGAATCGGGCCATAATCATAGAGATCGTTCGTTGACAAAAAAAATCATAATCTTCGACCCCGAAAACCCCCACATACCAATTTTAAATACAATCGAACCATAATCATATAAATCGTCGGTCATCTTGGGCCGCCATTTTGATTTTATGAATTTTGAATAGAATCAGACCATAATCACAGATACCGTCCGCCATCTTGGAGCCACCATTTTGATTTTATGAATTTTGACAAAAAAATCAAAATCTTCGACCCCGAAAACCCACACATACCAATTTTGAATCGAATCGGACCATAATTACAAAACTCGTCCGCCATCTTGAATTTAAGAATTTGACAAAAAATTCATAATCTCCAACCCCGAAACCTCCACATACCAATTTTGAATAGAATCGGACCATAATCACAGAGATCGTCCGCCATCTTGGAGCCGCCATTTTAATTTTATGAATTTTGACAAAAAATGCATAATCTCCAACCCCAAAAACCCCCACATACCAATTTTGAATAGAATCGGACCATAATTACAAAACTGGTCCGCCATCTTGGATCCGCCATCTTAAATTTGTGAATGTTGACAAAAAATTCATAATCTCCAACCCCGAAAACCTCCACTTACCAATTTTGAATAGAATCTGATCATAATCACAGAGATCGTCCGCCATCTTGAAGCCGCCACTTAGATTTTATGAATTTTGACAAAAAAATCATAATCTTGACCCCGAAAACCCCCACATACCAATTTTGAATCGAATCGAACCAGAAACACAAATCTCGTCCACCATCTTGGAGCCGCCATTTTGTTTTTTCTCTAACAAAAATTCCATAATGCATTGTCACGGGAAGTATGAACACCTACCAAACTAAAACTAAATAAAAGCTTGTAAAATCACTGAAAATCCCACTTATGTTTTGTTTGCCTGTTAAAGAAGGGCAAATTGTCATTTTTCAGCGTAGTATTTTAAAAAATGTGTGCAGATTGGGCTATTATAAAGAATGAGACATTTCGCGTGTTTTATTTCGGAGAAATTGGAGCATTGACCTTTGAGGTGTCGTAACTCGGAAAGAATTCGAGAGCACCGAAATTATCAAGCGCGCCTCTAGTGGTGAATTTGAAAGCTGTCTACGACATGACGTCTGATATTTTTTTCTAATACGATTGTCGAGATACAACAAAAAACTAGAATATCACATAGGAATAATTGTTTATTGACGTCCTCCAATAGAAAAAATTACAGAAATTGCTGTATATAATCAATTAGTGCATCATGTGTCAAAAAATTCGATACTAATAACTAACTGGTCCGGTTTTAGAAAAAAACATTTCCTGTAAATCAGCTCTACAACTTGCAATTTGGGACTTTCAAACTAAATTAGACAAAAATAAATATGTTGTAGCAATATTTTTAGTCCTAAAAAGAGCGTTTGAGACAATTGACAGACGAATAATGTTATCAAAATTGAAACATATGGAATTAGGAGTAAAGTATTTGATTGGTTCAGCAACTATTTAATAATACGCAAAGGGAAAGTCCGTTTTGCTGATCAAACATCCTGTGATATGGGGATTCCCCAGAGTATAGTATTAGGTCACCCTGTATAATAATTGTGAACAATGAGATCGATATATGGGTTGGGAAATATTTTATATACTTTGTTATTATTTATATTCAAGTCACTTTTCGTATGAAACTTGTCATGTTAAAACAAAACACATTTTCAGTTGAGAATTACTGGTAGAAAACGACCGAGGGTTCACTGGAATGGAGGCAGATAAAAAATATATGGGAAAAAAGCCCTAGTTTTAACAACAATGCACTTAGAATGATAAACTGATTTTTATTATTGACTCTCACACTGCTTGTGTAATGAACTTACAAGTCCTTGGTTTTATACGTAACTGAAGACAAAAGGAAAGGGCGCAAATTGCCTTGTCATGGTGTGAATGTCGAGCATTTCCACACCTCATTTTTATTTTATGTCTTCTGCAAAAAGTTTTTATTATCTGATGATATTAGATCGAGGTTTTGAGCATTCCCTAACATTTCCATATTTAGGCCGAAAAAGACAGTCAACAAACTCCTTGAATATCGAATGGACAGCCAAAATCAACTGATTACTACACCAAATTCTAGCTTCCCTTCATAAAACTACAGTATTTCGCTACTTTCACTTTTGGAAAAAATATAGAGTATTCAAATATATTTGTAATAAATATATATATATATATATATATATATATATATATATGTAATAAATAATTTATTATCGTTTAGTTTCAGTTCAAAAATATTTTACCGCGAAGTTCGTAAACCCATATTCCAATTCTTGAAACTTGAAGTATATTGTTGACAAGATTTTGTGTGTAATTAATTTTACATCCTTTTATTCATTCATAAGACTGCAAAACTAACACCTAGGTGACTTTCTCGTAGGGTAAACTTTTGCTAGGATTTATTACGCAAAATACAAGAGCACGCCGGATACTTCGAAAACATAATTGGATCTGATGAGGCAAAGTTTTGTCAGCAGGGAGTTTACAATAGGCGAAATCGACATTTTTAACCGACGAAAAAATGGAGGAAGTTTTCTAGGACGCGTAAATATTTTTTTATGTATGTCCACGCATAACTCTTTATAGAGTAGTCAGATTTGGATGATTCTTTTTTTATTGTATAGGGTATGCTTCGAAGTTGGTCTCATTTGAATTTGAAAAAAAACACCACTAAGGGTAGAAAAATAGGGGATAATTTAATGATTTTATACCAGTGAACCGATTCTGTTGAAACTTGGCACACATATGTAGTTCTGATGATACTACAACATAATGGTGGCCCGGAATCAATCTGATGATGGAGACGGAAGACAGTCAAGGAATCTCCTCAACGGTTCACAGCAGCTACCTCGTGTTTGGTGTAATATGTATGTACATATATAATTACATGTCCTGACTAACTGACTCACTGATTGACTGATATACGATCAACGCCCAGTTGTTACTGTAAATACCTATCCTATGAAAGTTAACATTTTTAAAGTAAGCTATGAAAGTAAGCTATATTATGTTTACAGAGAAAAGCCACTGTTTTGGCAAAAATTGAGAGAAATATTCAACAAAGAATAAAAATTTGCAAAGTCTTCTCCATGATAGTTTAATATAAATTAAACTAGATTGGTAGATGAAGAGCAGAAAACAGCTACTTTCCTGGCTAATATCACGCAGAATGTTGAATGATATCCGCTCGACATCCATGCAATAATTCATACAAATGAATACTAAATTGCAAATGTTTCTTTCTGAAAGACATAATTGTGTTTAGTTTAAATCAGTTTCGCCTGACACCAGATAGACCGGTTTCGGGCTGTTAGCCCTCATCAGTATAGGGCAGTCCCAGCCAAAGATCCGAAGATCTCCGGCAGTAGATTAGTAATAACTAGAAAGAATTTCCAAAGCTTTATATCTCGAGAAATATAAATCTTAGCAATTCGGTTGATAGGACTTTTTTGTAGGAAATTAAATTTCCTACAAGTTTGTCATTTTCATTTTTCCATAAATTAATTCATTTATGAAGTAACGTCAAAAAGATAAGAATTTTCTACAAAAATCAGATTTAGTGACCCGTACAATCTTACAGGTGCAGATTACAGCTACGTCGCAATAGGCACTTTTGCAGAGCATGTAATCCTGAGTAAATCGCGCTTTGGAACGATACGATAGCATGAAATGCTGCTGAGTTATGGATATTTGAAAAAAAAAAGAACAAAGGTTACGTGTATTTTAAATGGGGAATTTTTCCACGCATTTGCAATTTAGTATTCATTTTATGAATTATTACCTGGATGTCGAGCGGATATCATTCAACATTCTGCATGGTATTATGCAGGAAAGTAGTTGTTTTCTGCTCTTCATCTACCAACCTTTAATTTATATTAAACTATCACGGAGAAGACTTAGGAAATTTTTATTCTTTGTTGAATATTCCTCTGTAAACTTAATATAGTTGTCATTTTCATAGCTTACTTTAAAAATGTTGACTCTCATAGGATAGGTAATAATAATAATAATTTATTGCACTTATGACATTACAAAAATGTACAAGCCAGTCACAGAGTGAGTAAACTAAGTATATCTAGCCATAATGATGGGCCAAGTAATCCCCAATTGTATAAGGCTCGCTCACGAGGTAGTTTGATTAGTGGTTTCTTCATTACATGAATCCAAATATCTAAAACCTTTCATAACACGTAGGGCCCTTTTTTGAATTTTAAATAAAGTTTCCCTACAGCCTCTCCAGGAAATAATACCAAAGAGAGCATGGGAATAAAAGTTGGAATAGTAGAATGTTTCGACTATGTTGCTGTTAGCGTGTTTCGCTGGAACTCTGATGCCATAGCAGGTCTGACTCAGCTTTGAGCCTAGATAATCAATATGGTAGTTGAACTTTAGTGTTTCGTCTATGAAAATTCCCAGGCTTGATTGACTTTAAACAAGACCATATTAGTTTTGTCAGGATTTATGACTAGCCTGGAGTTCGAGAACCATTTTTCAGTTGCAGTTATTAAGGAGTTTGCGTTAGATATAAACTCGGGGAAATGGGAAGCATTTGGAAGTAATATAGTTGATGATAGTCTTGTCTTGATCCGCAAGTAAAGCAAAAGCATTCAGGAATATAATGAAAATTAGTAGACCACGGACACTGCCTCCCAAGGACATGTCCAGAGCACTCAACTCTTTCATCTCTAATTTTAACTGCATGTTTCCTTCCTTCCATAAAGGATTTGAACCAGTTTAGAGCAGTACCATGGATACCGTAGTGTTCAAGTTTAATTAGTAGTATTGTCGGGTCAATGCAGTCGAATGCCCTGGACAAGTCCAAGAAAACTCCACAGGCCATGACTTCCCTATCGAAGGAGTTGTATATGTAGTGAGTGAGTTCAAGTAGTGCAGTTTCGATGTAGGTATTTACAGTAACAACTAGTCTAACTAAGTTATTCGACGTTTAATAACCCAAAAACGGTATAAGATAGGGGTAACATAATCAGGAAAACAACTGATTTATGTTTTTGAATAGAGTAGTGGAAATATGTAACTTTAAAAGGGGTAGTTATCATTTGAGATTAATAACCATAAACTATTTTATAACAATGAAATTCACTTAAAATAATATGTGGAATTGAAACTTAAAAATAACTGGTATGTTGAATTGTTGAATAATTTCTATATTTATAATTTTGATAACCACACACATTTGTAAGTCATTGAATGCCATATGTCTCTTTATTCCATCAGGGAACAAGGCATCAGAACTGAAAATTTCAAATCTTGTAAATTTGGCAAGAAATATAAATATCTCTCTCGTGTTAAAGATAAACCGAGTAATCAAAAAGCCAACAACTCCGTAACTTTGACTACAGTGCAGAGAAATATATGTACTCACAAAATTGGAGGTTCTTATTTTTGGTACATCCAATCCCTTCTTGATCGCAAGAGCAGCTATCCTTCGTAGAGCCATGTCTGGAACAACAGGGGAAACAGTTTGAAATGAGCTGATAAAACAGCCTATCGCTAAATGAATTCCAAACACTCCAAAGATATGCCAACTATAACCCCTCTTAAATTCCAAACAAAGTACCTCCTATCTATTTTCTGACTGCAAATTGTAGACGCGCGAGCGAGCTTGTAAAAGTTGTGTGCAAATTAAAATTACAATATTATCGAATCATGAAGTAAATGCATGCTTATCGCATGCTTCCCCGACAGATAGACTCGCTACTTGTCTAGTGAACGTATTGCTCATAGTAAAATGTAGAGAAGGGTACAAAGTACAAAAATGATATAATTTGCACACGTATCCTATTGGTGAGATTTGCCAAAAACGTACCTTTGCAATAGTATCGGACAACGTGTAATGGATTGGGTTATCGGAAACGATCGATTATGCGATGTACAGTTCTATTTTCAAGTTCAAGGTGAAAAATATTTTAATTTCTTGAAAGTAATTTATTCAAAAGATAGGTTATGTTTTTGGGGCTGTCTAACAATCCAGTCAGACGTTTTTTTTAATTCATACTTTAGTGCTTCCAGACATTGCGTAGTGCGAAAGCCAAAAATAAATTAAAATCTTCAATAGTAAGTTGTGAATGATTGAAAAAACGCATACATCAAAATGCAGTTAAAAAATCAAACCAAATCTAACACTAGAAGGTAATTTTCTGCATGATGTTGGGTGACCCTAGTATTATTTAGTATATGAATAAAATACAGCAAAACGAATTATGTATGTAAACTAAGCCTTTTGATTTCGAAGAAAATGTATGACATATTTGATTCAACGCCAGAATGAATATGCATTATACTTCCAATACGTTTTTCGGGTTAAGATCGCAGCGCTGCGGTGGTGACAGTTGAAATATAACTATGGGCCATAGGCTTTTTTACGTCTCGTTACGTGCAAGTTAAAAAAGCGGGTAATATGAACATTTCGGACAATTTCACTAAATATGGCTGGATAACCCGGGTTATTACACTCATTATCAGTGCAAATAAATGAAAAATTAAGATAAATAACCAAAAAATACAAATCATTAATTAGGCAATCCATCGACCTGTCAAAACGAAAGCAATATGGCGGCTGTTGGCACACATTGTAATTCGTCATAAGCGACCATAGTGGTAAAAGTGTTTATTTTGTGATTTTCGGTGCGAATTTGAGTAGTTCTTTCAATTTTGAATTATAATTCGTGCTTCAACTGAAGAAAAATGCCACTTATTTGCATTGTAGTTAACTGTGGGTCCCGTCACGACAGGGATAGAGTTGGGTTTCACTCGGTGTCTACAGTTTCAAATCATAAGTTTTTGACCAGTTAAAATGCCTTATCGAGGAGGAGAAGTGCTCTATGGTTAGCTGCATCCAACCGAGAAGATCTCACGGATTCGAAAATCAAGTATCAGAGAGGCTGCAACAGACATACCCTGTGTGCACATTCGTGATAATATCCTTCATTCGGTCATGGATACCTATAACTTCAGACTTGTGATTTGATTTGTTCCTATGATTACTTGTATGATTTTGCCTACTTGTATATCTCTGAACCATTATACATCAGGAAGTCCCATTTCAAATAAAGTTTATATATATATATATATATATATATATATATATAGATAGATAATTGATATATTTTCCACATTACAAGTAGAGAAAACTTCAAATGAATGTTCATATATATGTACCTACCTCCTCAAAAAACATTCTTATAGGCATTGTTATTGAATTACTGGAATACAAATTTTCTTTAGGATTCTGGTGACCCAATAAATAAAATTATTTAGAAATATGTCTTTCAATCTCAACCTCCCCTTTTTAGATATTTCAGGCAATTATCGAAAGCCTCGATCAAGTCTTGTGAAGGGTGTTGTATTTGATTACTCTCGTTTCGGACGTCCATCGTCTTAATGTATTTGAAAAGGTTTTCACAATGTTTCGAATGTGAATACTGTATTCAGACGATTGCAGATACAAACATTCGAAACATCGTGAAAACCGTTTCAAGAACATTAAGACGATGGACGTCCGAAACGAGAGTAATCAAGTTACCACATCGTCTACAACCTTCAAAGGGTATTGTAATTTATTAACAGTACAAATTGGATATATCCTGATATTTATCGAAATTGTACTATATACAAATATCAATATTGTGTCATTTTTTTATAATTGGTATTGAATTAAGAGTAATCAACTGAATCAGTAAAATTACAAATAAACAAACATTTATTTATATATATATATATATATATATATATATATATATATATATATATATATTCATTTGAAACATTTTATTTTTTAAACAACTGAGCAAGAGACAAGTCGTCCAATAAATTTTTTGACTGGATTGCATTGGCCACACAGTTTCCAAATCTGTGCGTGACATTGCCTCTAATATATCACCAATATGATTACCTACTTCACTGTTTCCGGCCATACAAGTACAGTGAGCTGTACAAATGCTTTCATCCTTTTCAATTATGTACCAAACATCTGAAGGTTTTTAATTTGCCTTTTGTGAATACTAAACCTGAAAAAAAGTTATGTTGATTAGAAAGAACTATTATGAAAGTTGAAAATTCTTAAATATCAAATCAATGTCTCTTATAATGAACAAATGTGGCAATAAACATAATAGATCAGATCAGAAGTTATAAATTGCTTCTTATATATTATTATTCCTAATTTATAATAATTCACTTCGATGACTCAAGATTTGTAACCCATGTACCCATTAGAAAAAACCTGCTGCCTAGGAAAAAACATACTAGACTTACTAAAATATATGAATGATTCTGAATTTCTGTTCTCACCTTCACAACGAAGCCAGATTCAAAATATGTATGGATTCTAAACTTATATAGGGCTTCATCTGCATTTGGGAAAGCTGAGTAAAAAGCAAATACGAAATAATATCCATATTCGTAACAGGAGGAGCACCAACAATTGAACAATTCAGTTCAGAAATATTCAGTGTGAAAATGATCTAAATCACTGATCAATCCTCAACTTCATTTTATACCAAATACATTGATAAAAATGTAAACAGAAGATGGGGATGTATTTTCAAGCATACCGTTCACCAAAGCCTCTGCTTTTCTACAATAGTGTCTGCGGTAATCACTCTCCATCTGAATATTATTAATTAACAACACAAAAGCTTCGAAAATAACCAAAAATACAATTTTACAAGCCAACAGTGCACACTGACAATGATGTTCTTATGGTGATTATCAGTTTTTGTGCCAACAACCGCCATATTGGGTCAAGTGGTATGGATTACCTAATAGACAGATCTTTGCTACTTTTACCTTTAAAAAACATTTCTTCTTCTTCTTCAGAATTACCTGATGAAATTATTCTTTTTCAACACAACGGGTGTTCTATTGTTGGTCCACTTTTTCCTACGAAGTGAAGTGAACAAATATATGCATCTTTATTAACATGATCAATCAGATCACATCTTCAACCAACAAATCACTAGATGTTTTTGTTTCGTTGATTTAATTATTCCGACGATATTCAAGAAAAGGCTTTGAAAAACTAATTAAATAATGAAAGTTCTCCGAAAATGTTTTACTGCATGTATCGCTGCGACATATCCCATAACAACACGTATATAAAGTGTCCGAAAAACATGGTGAAAGTTGAGGCATGCGCACAAAAACTTTCTAAAATGAAAAGTCTATTAAATTTGTTTACTTCAGTGTTTATGCATGCGTTAATGATTGTTTCCGGATTTTATTTGTATTGTTATTGTTCAGGTACGTTATTCCATCAAACCTTTTTGAGGATTTGGTCTTTCCAATACTTTGAATTTGTTGCATTAGTTGGTGAGACATGTTCTCGTGTAATGGGTTCAGGCCGAATTTAATCTTCAGCTAGCAATTAAAATTGTTTTCAATAATCTCTAGAAAATTGACGTATTGATCGGAAAATTATTCGTTTGAATAAGCAATCAACAGACCATTATTCATTGGGAATAAAAAGTCATCATACAATGGCCAGAGGAGAGTTGGAGAAAGTTAGACATCATTGCAAATATCAACATATTTTTAGACATGAAGCTGAGCATCATAGAGTACAAAATATTCAGGTGGCTCCGAATATTCCAAATGTGTGGTGGAAGGAGAAAATGTGCTCAATGCAGGACATCTTATATTGGCCGGTAAAATCTTCAACTTTAGCAAATGAAACAAAAATTAAGTGGAATACGATTTAACAGCCGTTGAGAAGCACTTCAAAACAATGGAAAATACGACAAATGGCTACGAATGCACCCTGGTGTCACGCATATTTTTCCTTTCAAAAAAACTCATTATAATGACTTTTTTCTCAATATAATGACTTTTTTCTCATTATAATGACTTTTTCTCAATATAATGACTTTGTCTCATTGTAATGACTTTTTTCTCTTTAAAACGTTTTTCTCATTGTAATGACTTTTTTCATTATATTAACTTTTATATTGTTTGCCTTATGTTTTCTCATTGATGTTACAGGGACATCATTTGTTTGTTTTAAATCATTATTAATAATTTGATTTCTTACAATTTTTTTTAATGGAAGTGGTGGACTATTATATTGCATATTACTTTTTATTGGGTCCTAGTTAGAAAGAATTTACGGCTTTCTTGAATTTATTTCGCAAACAGTGTATAAGTTTATCAACGGCGAAGAGAATATTGAAGATAATGGGACTATAGAAAAAAAAATTACTCCATTGCCAAAAGTTTTTGATTTCAAAACAAGTTGAGAAATACGGGGTTATCGATGGATGCATTTAAAATGCATACAGCAAGGTTTTTGTAATTACAAACACTGTGAGGATTATATTGAAAGAATTGGACCCTATTGGAATTAGTATTAGTTGATATAATGAAAAAAAAGTCATTACAATGAGAAAAAAGTTAATGTAATGGGAAAAAAAGTCATTATAATGAGAAAAAAGTGATTATAATCAGTTTTTTTAAAGAAAAGTGGGCATGACACCAGGGTGCTTTTGTAAATGGCAGATGTTAATAGCCAATAGCTCGGTTACCTGAAAGTCCGGTATCAATTTCAATTTCAAATAAATTTATTTTCTATTATAGTACAGTCACATCTCATGGCAATTAATACCAGAAAACTCGATGATACCATTTTGAATATTCTGCAAACTACATCCAATTCCTTTTCCTTGCGATGCGTCTATGTGATTTAAAATCGTCACAGGTACTAATTGCGCATGTTCTAAAAGCTCTTTTAGATCTTGTAAATGGCGGACTAGATTAAGGGTATGTTATATTTGATTTTCAGGGATTTTTTTAAGTTCTGGCAGTGATTTCATGGAATCAATAGTACAAACATCAATAAACATAATAAAATTTGGAATATTTACCGGAAAGATATTGAAGAAATCTAGGTTAGCAACTTGAACGAAACCTTACCATTACTAGATTAATAATTAGGTCAAAAATTAATATTTTTCATAACTAAGTAACATTTAATTCATTTACAGTCCAAAAATAAAACACATAGAGGCATTTTGTTGTTCACAAATCGGTGATTCGGGCTTTCGAGTGTAGATGTTGTTCACATCGATATTTTCCCCTACTAATTACAGAACAGAAATGGTCAAGAAAACGCAGTTATTTTGTGTTATTAAGAAATTTTCCAACAGTGGCTATTTTGTTTTTTGTTGTTATTTTTGATTATTTCAACTGTCCTTTGTCAGGGAATGACCGTTTGCGATCTATTATATGAATGGTCAAATTATTGAGGTTATGTTACTATTTTCCTGTAATCCCACCATCTGAAATCAAGTAGATACGTCACAGTATTTAGCTTCCCAAAGGTCGATAAGTTAAAACAGTAGTGGATATTTGACGTGTGTGCTCTTATTACTAAATGGATAAATTTCAGACCTTCCTTTGAGGGCCCAAAGTTGTCTAAAAATGCGATCCCATCAATTCTTCCGTCATTGATAACGCTATGGAAACAAGTATTGGTTGAAGTTGGTAGGGTGGGACATGAAAGATTGTTCGAAAACAAGTTTCCCTCATGTATGCGAGGACCATTTTGTATTGGTTGATTAAATCATGAAATATTTCATATAATTTGCCTTCTTCAATCCTTTATACAGTAATAATTCGTTCAACGTATGTTATTTGAGTATTGTATAAGAGAGGATAATTCAATATTCATTTCAAATTGAAAAAGACATGGATAATAATTCGAATTTGAAAATGATGAGCGAGCCAAATATTATGAAACAATCTGTTGCACATAAGTTCAAGTGCTAGATAAAAAAAAACGTTACACTTCCCAGAAGAAGAAAGAAAAATTGCGGAAAGTTGAAGGCAATCAGCTTGCTGATGTCCAGAATTCTGTTTCGAGTTTGTATAAAGATGGTCTCGTATACACTTCCACATTAGATAATATAGATAATATACACATAATAAGTTTCATTCATATTAGGGAACACGCATATTTTTATTCTTAGGGTTTTCTATATCAATGAGCTACGGAAATTGAAATGGTAAAAATATTTCATAATATCCCAAAATTTGTCGAAGTTTCCTTGTTTAAAAATTTTCTTCAATCTAAACTCGATTTTGGAACAATTTTCCCCGAATACTAGCACTACGCACTACTTGTGGTTGTTTGAGGAATATACACAAGTATTGATTCGTTGGAAAATATCAACAGGATATTCATAAAATCAGATGTGGAATCATCTGCGACTGAAAGAAAGTTCAGTCACTATCTTCCAACATGAATAATTCAGTATGATTTTGACGACTCATAGAGTTATGCATTCTGTTAATGTGATTTTTAATTCATTATTTAAATTATTGGAGATAATAATATATCATAAAGTATTAGGCAATCCATACCACGTGACCCAATATGGCGGTTGTTGGCACACAAACTGATAATCGTATATAAGAACATCATTGTCAGTGTGTACCTTTGGCTTGTAAAAGTGTATTTTTCGTTATTTTCGGAGCTTTTGTGTTGTTAATTAATGATATTCAGATGGAGAGTGATTACCTGAAGACACTATTGTTGAAAAGCAGAGGCTTTGGTGAACGGTATGCTTGAAAATACACCCCATCTTCTGTTTAATGTTTATCAATGTATTTGTTACAGGTATAAAATGAAGTTGAGGATTGATCAGTGATTTAGATCCTTTTTACACTGAATATTTCTGAACTGAATTGTTCAATTGTTGGTGCTCCTCCTGTTACGAATATGGATATTATTTCGTATTTGCTTTTTACTCAGCTTTCCCAAATGCAGATGAAGCCCTATACAAGTATAGAAATCCATACATACTTTGAATCTGGTTTCGTTGTGAAGGTGAGAACAAAAATTCAGAATCATTCATATATTTTAGTTAGTATAGTATGTTTTTTCCTAGGCAGCAGGTTTTTTCTAATCAACATAACTTTTTTTCAGGTCAAGTATTCACAAAAGGCAAATTAAAAACCTTCAGATGTTTGGTACATAATTGAAAAGGATGAAAGCATTTGTACTGCTCACTGTACTTGTATGGCCGGAAACAGTGAAGTAGGTGGTCATATTGGTGCTATATTTGAGGCAATGTCACGCACAGATTTGGAAGCTGTGTGGCCAATGCCATCCAGTCAAAAAATGTATTGGACGACTTGCCTCTTGCTCAGTTGTTTTCAAAAATAAAATGTTTCAAATAAATATATATAAATAAATGTTTGTGTATTTGTTATTTTACTGATTCAGTTGATTACTCTTAATTTAATACCAATTATAAAAAAATGACACAATATTGATATTTGTATATAGTATATAGTGAATATCACGATATATCCAATGTTTACTGTTGATAAATTACAATACCCTTTGAAGGTTGTAGACGATGTGGTAGCTTGATTACTCTCGTTTCGGACATCCATCGTCTTAATGTTCTTGTAAAGGTTTTCACGATGTTTCGAATGTTTGTATCTGCAATCGTCTGAATACAGTATTCACATTCAAAACATCGTGAAAACCTTTTCAAATACATTAAGACGATGGACATTCGAAACGAGAGTAATCAAATACAACACCCTTCACAAGACTTGATCGAATCTTTCGATAATTGCCTGAAATATCTAAAAAGGGAAGGTTGAGATTGAAAGACATATTTCTAAATATTTTCATTTATTGAGTCACCAGAATCCTAAAGGAAATTTGTATTCCAGTAATTCAATAACACTACCTATAAGAATGTTTTTTGAGGAGGTAGGTACATATATATGAACAGTCATTTGGAGTTTTATCTACTTTTGGAGTGGAAAATATATCAATTATATATATATATATATATATATATATATATATGAACTTTATTTGAAATGGGATCTCCTAATGTACAATAGTTCAGAGATATACAAGTAGGCAAAATCATACAAGTAATCGTAGGAACAAATCAAATCACAAAAGTCTGAAGTTATAGGTATCCATGACCGAATGAAGGATATAACGAATGTGCACACATGGTATGTCTGCTGCAGCCTCTCTGATACTTGATTTTCGAATCCGTAAGATCTTTTCGGTTGATTGCAGCTAACCATAGAGCTCCTCTCCTCCTCGTTAAGTCATTTTAACTGGTCAAAAGCTTATGATTTGAAACTGTAGACACCTAGTGAAACCCGACTCTATCCCTGTCGTGACAGGACCCACAGTTAACTTCAACGCAATTAAGGGGCATTTTTCTTCAGTTGAAGCACGAATTATAATCCTAAATTGAAAAAACTACTCAAATTCGCACAGAAAATCACAAAATAAACACTTTTACCACTATGGTCGCTTATGACGAATTACAATGTGTGCCAACAGCCGCCATATTGCTTTCGTTTTGACAGGTCGATGGATTGCCTAATTAAACACACAAATAAAGACATAAGACAAATCCAATTATAGTTGACAACCTTAGATTATATATGCTAGATACGGCATCGTGTAGCAGTAGGGAACACGCATGTGCCCCTTTTCTAGAATATTTCGATTTGCACATGGAGATTACTACCTTGAAAGCTCAGTAACGAACTAAGGAATTTAAAAAAATGTTTAATGTTTTTCATAATACAAAATTGAAAACGCCAACATTTTCATCGCATTCAAAAACGTACTCCCAGCGCCTCTGATGGACGTATGCATCGTTACTCCACACAGTTCAAACCTTTACTGCTAGTTGCTTCGAACTATCAACTATAATTTCATCTGTCTTCGTTTATGTGTTATACTAATATTATTATTATCAAATATGAAAAATCACAATGAAAGTGGGGTTAAATTTGTGATTGTATTGTCTATCAACATTCCTGAAACAACCACAATTGACGCCAGTGTTTGGGGAAAGTTATTCAAGTGAAGGACTTATGTAGCGTAGCATATATGATCTTAGGTTGCACCTTTGAAAGCTCTAGGTTGAACTGTGTGGGATATAAAAAGCTATTTCAAATTTTGAATTGCGAGAAAGAAAAAATATCTATTCAAATTTTGAGTATGTTGCTCAGCTTCTCGGATGGTAATGTTTATATGCAAACCAATATATTCCAGAATAGGAACACATGAGTGTTCCCTATTACGATGTCTAATTAAAACTACAGATTCGTTCAAAGTAACTAATAATTCCCAGAATCTTCCATAAATGTATTTTCCACTTATATTTCAATATCGAGTTGGTGCCAATTAAAGGAAGGTTCAAGTTAGTAAATGAAATAGTATTGCCTTTTTTGACGGAAAACAAATAACGAAAGAAGACAGAAGATTTGTTACGATTCCAAGAAAGCCACCATCCGCCTACAGCTGTTTCATGGTTTCCCAATCATCAGGACGGCTTGTGGTCTTTCTCAAAATCGTACCAATTCTCTCAGAGTTCTAATACCTACCGGCAAGTATGAAAATGTGAAATGCACAAAATTATAGAGGTGACACCTATAATTTGTGGAGCGAAGCTTAGACCTAATGACGTGGAATTTTAATGACACGAAATTTCGTGCACATTAATAGGTCACCAACAGATGTCAGTATTGGCCAATCCACGACACCAAAAGTCGTAATCCTCGTGCGTTGAGAGTAACGCAAAACAAATAACGGAAGAAGAGATATTTGTTACGATTCCAAGAAAGCCACCATCCGCCTACAGCTGTTTCATGGTTTCCCAATCATCAGGTATTAGAACTTTGGAAGAATTGGTACGATTTGAGAAAGACTGTCCTGATGATTGGGAAACCATGAAACAGGCGGATGGTGGCTTTCTTGGAATCGTAACAAGATCACGTTATGAAAGTTTTTAAAAGTTGTTTAATGTGTGTATTATAATTTTTAAAATTTAAAAAAAAATAAAAATTATGGAAATGTTGAAAAAAATGTATCCATATGTTTTGCTATTGCTGTTTTTGAATCGAACGAAGGCATTTAATAACAATCGAAAAAAAAAATTAGGACATTTGTTTATAAACAAATTGATTAGTTTAATATTTTTAGATTTTTTTTGCCATTTTGTTGTCTAGAGAATATAATTATTTCACAAAAAAAATGTTTCTTTATTTTTTTTTATTGTTTATATTTTTTTTATATATTTCCATTATTTAAATAATTAGTTGACATTTTTATTCTTTAAAAATCATAATTGGCATTTCTCAATGGAATAACAATTTTTTTTATTAAAACTTTAATTTTTTATTTAAGTTAACAATTTGTTATAAACAAATTTCCAATCTCATTATATTTTTTTTTTTAAACTACTAAAAATTACAAAAACAACAATGTTCGTCTTGTGACAGTAGAAACTGAAAATATATTGAAAATTCGCGCAAAAATATTGCTATTTATGGAAACCACTAATTGCTCTTTCTGGCGGGCTGCAGAGGCGCGAAACTTCACGCACCACCACACCGCGCGAAATTACAGGCACCCCTGCACATGGCGGAATTACATGCATCATTGCACCGGCAGACATATAAATTGGTAAGTAGCACCTAAACTTGTCAGTATTCACCTGAAGACGATTGCAGATACAAGCATTCGAAACGTCGTGAAAACCTTTTTAATCAATTAAGACAATGGACGTCCCAAAAGAGAGTAATCTCAGGGGCTTTCGATTTTATTAGAATTATTTTTTCGCAGTGAATTTGTACCTTATCGGAGTTATCAATAATATGTGAGATTCTAAAATTAATGTCTATCTAATAGAAACAGAAACACAAAACAGGTGGGGTGGTGTTGTTTTTATTTTATTTACTCGGTATTTTCTCCTCTTTCATTTGACATCCCACTCATACGATAGCACAAAAAAAAATCAGAGACCCCCATTTTTTATGTAACATCAGTCATATTGATTTTATTCGTAGCCTATGTTACCCAGACCATCATAAAGAATCGATTGATACTTCATTCATCAAAATCGGATGAGTAGTTTAGGCGTTACGGTGGAACATTCGTAAATAAAACATACATAGACTGCTAAAATCATTACCCTTCCTTTTCGGCGGTGCAGTAGTCGACTAAAAAGCAAATTGTTGTTGTTCCGGGATGAGTAAAAGATAGACAGTTTCTATTCAAGCATTGATACACATTAGAAGTGCAGTGTCGTGCGCGGTATTTCAACAGTGATTTATGATTGATTCAATTGCCAGAGTGCATTATTGTGTTGTTTTTGTGAAGTACAAATGAACGGACAATTATTGGTTCAGTATTTTAAATACCACGAACCTCAGTTTCGTAACGCTATGAAATAAATAATTTATCAAGATAATCAAAACCTAAAGGCGCTTCGCAATAGTTCACTTTTGAAATCCTGTCAGAGTACACTCAATTAGAAATGAAAAATTACTATGCACTGCATAATAGCTGCGTTTTGTTGAACCCATTTGTATTCCGGAACAACTGTTCTTGTAGATTTTTTAATTTCAAAATTTGTGATCTCGTTACTTGATGTATTCTGACCGAACAAGAGTGAGTAGGATGAGGGAAAATAAGAAATTCACCGAGTAAGTTTATAAAGTATATTTATCAATTTGTACTCTCCTGGGTTAACTGTGAAATAATATATGTTACAAATATTGTACAGAGCAAGACAGAATCATCAACTTTCAGATTCAGATTCAGAACAGGAATAATTCAACAGATAATTCTCAATCAAAATTTTCCAACTCTATTTCAGGATGATAAAATAAGACTAATGCTAACAAACAGAAAAAAAAGACACAGATGTTATTTTTGTTTTCCACATGAAATTAATTGTAAGAATTTTCAACTGGTTAATTTTTATTCCAAGTGGATTTCATTCTCCACTAAAGAAATATGAAATTGTTTTCTCCATATGTGAAAAATATAAGAAATGGTATTTCTACGAATAAATTGAAAATAAAATATCATTTATTTTACAGTCACTAGTCCAAAACCATAGGATATATTTTGGAGGTACTTGAAATAGATCTAATGGAAGTATAGGTATCCTATGGACGTCCACAAAATACTAAGTTGTCTGGAGTACAACTATAGACAAGCTAAAACTTCAATTAAAAATTTAAAAAACTTCCAGCAGATTCCAGCTGATGCTGCAGCATCAGGTCAAGGTTACCATGTTCTTGCAATATCATTGAAGTAACACGATACCAAATTTCGAATCGATCAGACCAGTGAAAGTTGCTCAAATCCCGTCATCAACTAGAAAAGAGCTGATGACCTTCAAACGGCAGATTTTCTTGATTGGGTAAAGAAGATATGTCTGCTCCGAAATAAAAAAAGGCATTTATTTCTATTGAAGAAATATGCAATGCATTTCGACAATATCAATTGTCATCATCAGGCACAAAACTAAGCATAACTTGACAATCACAAACAAAATTGGAACGTCCTCTCTAGGTTTGAGAGTGTCTGATGATGACAATTGATATTTTAGAAATGCATATTTCTTCAATAGAAATAAATGCTCTTTTTATTGTGGAGCTGACTTCTCTTCTTTACCCAGAACTAACTCCGCCTGGGTAAGGACTATTTTCAAGATTTTCTAATTGGCTAAGAAACTTCAGATCAAGTCACCTTTCAACAAAAAAATAAAATAAATCAAAATCGGTTCATCCGTTTGGGAGCTACGATACCACAGACAGATACACACAATCAAAAAAATTGCACAAGTAACCCCTTCACCACACTTACTCACTTCACACCTTTATGCGCATCATCATCAATAGGTTAACTACAATAAATAAATTGTAACATTTATACCAATTTATACCTGCTGTTTCTAATTGGGTTATTTTTTACTAGTTACTATTCCTCAAATCGTTAATGGCATCTCGATGGTTCTATGGGGATCAAAGTAAACAAAGTGGAATTCATAGGCCCATTATCCTTATTAAGTAAATTTTATTATGGTTTTTGTGGATAACTATACTCTCCAGGCAGTCTAATTTTCTAGTGTCGTTGACTGATTTGATCATTTTCAAATTATGAATATTAATTTTGTGACAGATTCGATCATCTGGTCCGCCACACTTGACTTATTCTCCCTACGGTAGGTAGCATGGGCCAAATGTTCGTGTAACCTTTTGGAAATTGAACGTAGGACCTATGACCCCTGTATTCAACAAATTGAACACGGTGTGTCAGATTATTGAAAAAACGTGAGGAGATTTTTGTCAAACCCATATATGTCCAGTTTGTGCAATAGTAATGAGTGATCGAGCTTATCAAAGGCTTTTGAGAAATCTGTGTATATTACATCGGTTGTTGGTGACTGTGGATCGTTTGGCTATGAATCCATGTTGTTTAGTTTGTATTAGATTTTTCACTTGGGGAAATATTTTATTATGAATCGATATCTCAAGAACCTTTGAGAAGCCCGATGGTAATGTTAATGGTCGATAATTTGCTATCTCGTTTATAGATCCGGCTTTGAAGATTGGACATATTTTGTTTTTGGAACTTGAGGAACAGTAATTAGTATAAAATAACCCCATTGGAAACACCAGGTATAAATTGTAAGAAAATGTTACAATTTATTTAGTGTAGTTAACCTACTGATGATAACTTAGTTATCGAAATGTGCATATAGGTGTGAAGTAAGTGTGGTGAACGGGTTGCTTGTGCAATTGTTTTGATTGTGACACCACAGGGTCTAGTCAGTTTTCACAGATACACACGTTGAACTTATAACACCCCTCTGTTTGCGTCGGGATTTAAAAATGTTAGGTAAAGTTATATAGAATATACAGGTAATATAACTAAACTGGTAAAATTTTGCCATGGAATGGTTTTTCATCTTTATGAATTATTTCGTGACATATCAATGAGTATTTTGCTGTAAAACTCTTTGGGCAAGTTTTGCATTGAAATGGTTTCTCCCCTGTATGACTTTTCCTATGAACCGATAAATTGGATTTTACTGCAAAACTCTTGGGACACATTTTGCATTGAAATGGTTTTTCCCCAGAATGAATTCTTCCATGCACCACTAAACTTGCTTTTTCATTAAAACTCTTGGAACAAACTTTGCATTGAAATGGTTTTTCTCCGGTATGAATTCTCTTATGCACCAATAAAGTGGATTTCACGTTAAAACTCTTATGGCAAAGTTTGCATTGATATGGTTTTTCCCCTGTATGAATTCTCCCATGCACCAGTAAATTGGGTCTTGCTGCAAAACTCTTTCTGCATATTTTGCAATGAAATGGTTTTTCGCCCGTATGAGTTTTCTGGTGATACAACAATGAATTTTTTGCTGTAAAACTCTTTGGACACGTTTCGCATTGAAATGGCTTTTCCCCTTTATGACTAATTTCATGCAAAAATAAATGGTATTTCGCTGCAAAACGCATTGGACAAATTTTACATTTTAATGGTTTTTCCCCAGTATGATATCTTTCATGCACCAATAAATTGGATTTTGCTGCAAAACTCATTGGGCAATTTTTGCATTGAAATGGTTTTTCCCCTGTATGAGTTCTCTCATGCACCACCAAACTGGATTTTACTGGAAAACTCTTAGGGCAAATATTACATTGAAATGTTTTTTTCCCAGTATGACTTCTCTCATGCACCACTAAACTGAATTTTAGTGTAAAACTCTTGGGACAAATTTTGCATTGAAATGGCTTGTTCACTGTATAAGTTAGGTCTTCTAACTCCTGCTTAGGTTGGAAATCAAGTTCCTTTTTTGCATCATTGTCCCTTTCCACAGCCGATTCATTTTCTTCTATAGCAGTGTTTTGTTGAAGGTTTGTTCCAAATCCTAAAAAGATGAGAAAAATTAAGAGTTGTTCCTCTGTGTAATCTGCATACAAGAATGGATCCAGTTTCCCATTTGCAATGATATACCACATTAAGGAAACCAAAAATTAAAATAAAAAATTTGAAAATGGATTTTTCTTTGAACAAAGAAGAACTGGAATCGCATATACCAGAAAAAAATAATCAGAGAGATGGTTCGAGCTAATTTCAGAGATCATGCAAAACCTTTATTCATTGATTTAGAGATTCTTACGGTACCATGTCTATATATACTTGAAGCTATCTTATACGTACATATAAATAAAGATAAATACACTACCGGGGCACTTATACATGATTACAATACTAAAAGAAAGAGGTCATTGGAACAGCAAAAAACGAAATTAGTAAATACTAAAAAACAAACCGAAATATTATATGGCAAAATATATAATACGCTTCCAAAAGAATGAAAAAACTATGCAAAAAAAAATAATTGTGGTGAAACAGGCTCTTTTGAGCCAAGCATTTTACTCAATAAATTAGGTTTTTGGTGCAGTCTGGCCCGTTGATTAAAGGCAAAAGGCACTAAGAAAATTGTATCAATTTTAAATGTGTTTTTTAAGAATATGTGTTTAATTTATTTTTAGGTTACTTAGCATATTTGTAATGTGATTTGTATACCTTTTCTATTTTTATGAGGTGTCTAAACAAATTATGTGTGTTTGTTTTCAAGTGTACATAATATTGTAACATAAAGACCAATACATTCTTATCTTATCATATCAAGATCAATTAATTTCCCAAATCGACTATGGCTTATAAAGATAAAAACATTGAGATCCACGAATTAAAGTCTTTATCTGAATACTCATGTAAAGATGAAAAAACCCTAAAAATACTTTAACTAAATTCAAGATCCATCAAAAATTAAATAAACGAGCTAGAAATTATAATTAATGATGTACAGCCAAATATTATTATTATTACTGAAACATGGGTATGTGAAGAAGAAACATATTATAATTTTGACGGATACAAATCTGTTTTCTCAAGTAGAAGTAAGCGATGATGAAGAGTTGGCATGTTTATGAAAAATAGTCTTGAGTTTGAAGTTGTAGAGAAGACGACTTACTTAGCAGTGGAACTAAAAAGCTCAGATATTTTGTTATGCGGAATATATGGACCACCATCCAGAACAAAATTACAGTATTTCTTCAATTTCTTAGATCAAAAGTTAGAAAAAATTAATTCCTCTGAAACAGAATGTTTGTTTTTTGGAGATGTGAATCTAAATTTACTGAAAGATGACAGAGATAAAAAACAAATATTGGATATTTATAACACAATAATTTTATGATTTGTAATGAAAAAATACCGACTAGAGAAGTGAAGAAAAGTTCAAGCCTCATTTATAAGGACTTCCAAAAAACAAATTAAAATATTCATAACTGATGGTTCTTTAAGTGATCATAAAATACAGATAACTTCTATAAATGTTTGCAAAATAATAAGAAAAACAAATGTAGCCAAAGAAAAGATAATTTTTGATATTAAAAAATGAATTAGATTCTTTTAATTATAAAATTTCAGAATCTAACAATGCTGAAGATATCTATAATGAACAATTCATATATTTGAATCTTCCTATACAATTAGATATATTAAAATCAGAGTTAAATCCAAACCATGGTTTAATGAAACTTTAAATTATTTAATAAAAAATAATTAATAAAAAAAACCTTTTTAAAAACAAGCTTTTATTCAAATACCCTAAAAAGTACAAATTGCTTTGGATGTGTGATGTAGGTTATTCCGTGAGTTCTAGATTCGAGAGCTTGTCGCGCAAAGTTTTCATTTCGAATACAGATGCGACAAGTTTTTGAATCTATAACTCACGGAATAACCTACGTCACACATCCAAAGCAATTTTGTACTTTTCAGGGTCTTTGAATAAAAGCTTGTTTTTAAAAAGTTTTTTTTTATTAATTATTTTATTTTGTGCTTTTTAGTAAGTACCCCTAACACCCACATACCAATTTTGAATCGAATCGGACCATAATTACAAAACTCGTTCGCCATCTTGGAGCCGCCATCTTGAATTTGTGAATTTTGACAAAAAATTCATAATCTCCGACCCCGAAAACCCCCACATACCAATTTTGAATAGAATCGGACCATAATCACAGAAATCGTCGGACATCTTGAAGCCGCCATTTTGATTTATGAATTTTGTCAGAAAATTCATAATCTTCGACCCTGAAAACCCCACATACCAATTTTGAATCGAATCGGACCATAAACACAAATCTCGTCCGCCATCTTGGAGCCGCCATTTTGTTTTTTCTTCTCTTACAAATGCATAATGCATTGTCACGGGAACTATGAACACCTGCCAAATTTCACGTTAATGAACAACTAGAAGTGAGTCAAATTTAACTTGCAAGATTTGATGACAAACATCGGGACAGGTGAAACTAAATAAAAGCTTGAAATACATTTTTCATTAAAAAAAAAAAGTTATCCACAAATTATCTATTATTTGGAACAATATAAACAATTTAATAAATAGGTGAAAAAGTCTACTAAAAAAGAAAAAAAAATTAAAAAATTAATTTTTAAATGCCGGCACCTTAAAACAAATTTGGAATGGAATCAACTCCAATACGCCAAATTATACAAAAAATATAAAATTAATAAATTGAAAATAAATTGAAAATAACTTTTCCTTCTGAAATATGTGAGAAAATTTATTATCACTTCATTTTTATAGGTTCGAAAATTTCGTCAAATTCGATAAAAAATTATCGAAATCAGGAACCTTCAAATTTAATGTCAATATTTTCAAAACCAACAAACATCCTGGAAATAGAGGAAAACATAGACAGTAAAAAAGCTTGTGGATTTGAGGAAATCACCATAAAAGTTGTAAAAATGGTTAAATCTGAAATTTTACAAATTTTATTAAACATTTTCTCGAAATCTTTTAAGAGTGGAATTGAAAATGAAAACGGCCAAAGTTATTCCTGTGTTCAAGAATGGCAGAAAATGTGATTTAAATAATTATCGTTCAATATCTATTCTGTCTATATTATAAAAAATCATTGAAAAAATTATTAATTTTCGACTTTTTGATTTTTTGGAGAAAAATGTTTTATTACATGATGGTAAGTATGGTTTTCGTCGATGCAGAAATACAGAAGCAGCGCTTATAGATACAGTTACAAATATCCAACCCAAAATGTTGTTTAATATCTCTGGATTTGCGAAAAACCATAAGATATTACTTGACAAATTATATAATATTGGAATAAGAGGAAAACTCCACATTTGGTTTCAAAATTACTTGTGTAATCGAAAACAATTTGTACGCCTCAATGATAAGAAGAGTTTAGTGAAGGAAATAACTTGTGGAGTTCCCCAAGGTTCAATACTCGGTCCAGTTTTATTTCTTATTTACATAAATTCCATACCTAAATTGAATCATGCTGGTAAAATCAAATTATTCGCAGACGATACAAATCTGATTTATTTTGCTGAAAATTTCACTGTGATTCAAACCTTCATAAAAAATGACTTGAACCTAATATCATTTTGGCTACAACAACATAAATTATCCTTAAATTATAAAAAATCGTCCTATATGTATATTGGCAATCAAAACCTAAATTTTGTTAATATTCCTTTGACTTTTGAACAAGAAATTATTAATTACAAACCTGTCACAAAACTTTTAGGATTATATATATCAATCAATCAATCAATATATACTTTATTGTCTGAAGAGTTGATTCTTATTGACAAAGCATGAAAATAGAAAAAAAATAAGAAATGTATAGATAATTAGATACGTGAATGTCAAATGGATAAAATGTACAACATAAAAGATAAATATTACATATATGAATAAAAAACATATTGTCAATCTCCTTTAAAAAAGAAGGACTATTGAAACAATACATTATAAAATACGATGTCATTAACAAAAGGGTAACTAACAATTACCACCCTTAAGATTTAACAGTAGTCTTTTATAATAAATCAAAACATATAAGATAAAAAATACAATAAAATAAATGAATGTCAAGTGGATAAAATGTACGAACATAAAAGATAAATATTACATATATAAATAAAACATATTGTCAATCTACTTAAAAAGAAGGACTATTGAAACAACACATTATAAACAAACACATTATAAAATAAGATGTCATTAACAAAAGGGTAACTAACTAACTAACAATTACCACCCTTAAGATTTAACAGTAGTCTTGCATAATAAATCAAAATATATGAGATAAAAAATTCAATAATATAAATATCCAGTATCAAATCAATTCCCATAAGGAACTATAGTATATCATCATATAGATATATTATATATATGAAAAATTATCATGGAATAAATATATTGAAAAGTTAAGACATTCAAAATAAGGGATTATATCCCTCGTAAATATCTTCTAAAAATATTTAGTGCCCATTTGCATGATACTCAACAACTCCATTCCCTGCAATCTTTGAACATGAGAACAAGCTTTGGCCGAAAATCTATATGTATATAACTCCCTTCCCTAAAATCTCAAAAACATCAAAGAACATAATTTATTTAAAAAACATTTAAAAAAATATTTTCTTAATTGAATAAATATTGTTTCAAATTAATAAATATTTTCGCAATTAAATGAATACATCATATTATAAGTTTTTTTTCAAATTCAAACATTTTATTATTTTTAGCTTAGATTAGTTAATAAATTTAATTTTCATTTATATTTGTGACTATCCCTGTCATAAACTGTAATAGTTTCTTGGGATGCCAATAAATGATGATGATTTATTTATCATAATCGCAAGAAACAATATGGATATTCAATATGCATAAATAATACAATGTAATCAAAAAAGAGATGATATTCTTAAAAAGTGTAAGAAAAATAAAATGAGAAATATGAAAAAGAATAATCATTTTAAATTGCTTCCTGAATAAATGGTGTTTGTATAAACACTTTATATGGGAAAAGTTTTTCAATTTCTTTTAATTAAATTCCTTTTCCACTTGATGTGTCCTCACATATTTAAGTTTGACATCTTCATAATTGATATCAATGTCCTCCTCAGTTTTGACTGTCTCCATTTTCGAATCTACATCATAGAGAACAAATTGTACATTCTTCATTAGGACAGATAAACTTTGGGGTTCCTCAGGGCTCAGTCCTGGGTCCAGTTCTATTTTTACTATATCGCACCCCAGCAAGAATAATGTCACAACTCAAAAATGCACAAATTTGAGTTAGTCTCTAATTCAAAACAGAAAATTAAAAAAATTAAATAAGTATATAACTCAATTCCTAATTGTTAGACTAATTGCCCCTTCTAAACTATTTGGACTTTGATTTCACAATGTAAGTGAACTTTACTTTTGGTATACTGTAAATGAGGTTTTTGAGTTGGGGCGTTATTCCCGCTGGGGTGTGATATACTAGTGATATAACTAACATGAATATCTCAGGTAGGTTCACCCTATTTGCTGATGACACGACCATCACATGGCACAACAAAAAGACTGATGAATTAAACAAAGTTAACGAAGGTAACTAACTGGTGTGAATCTAAACTATCATTCAACATCAATAAAACAAATTTGTTAATTTAAATCTACATTCAGGAATCATTGAGACTCAAATTTACACAAAATGCTTGGGTCCTTACATAGATCGTAAATTAAAATTCGATGATCACGTGATTGCATTAAGAAAAAAACTGTCTTCTGGGTGTTACGCAGTGAATATCATTTCACACTCTCTCGTCGAATCACATCTGCGCTATGGCATTGAATTTTGGGGAAATTGCAACAACCACTTATTGAACAGTATAATCATCAACAGAAACGAGCCTTAAGATACATGGCAAAGCTAAACCTCGAGATTCTTGCAAAGAGTTGTTCAAATCCCATAAAATATTAAGAGTAATTGCCCCAAATATTTTGGTAACAGCATCAATAATAAGAGAACATAAAACCAAGTTTGGCTCATATACTCGGCAAAATTGGGAATTCAAAATTAGATGCCAACGCCAGAGTGGCGAAAATTCAAACCAGACATACGTACATTGATGGTCTGTTGTCTCAAAGGTTAGGTTGTGTTTGGAGTTTTTTTTAACATATTTCCATTTGGTATTATTTTACAGTTTTTTTGTGTTGTGAAGGGGTGTATTTAAATCTTAAGACAATATCATTTGCAAAAACTCACTTTGAAGGAAAGTATGTTCTAAATTACTTGCAAAAAAAAAACTTTTACGAGATTTCTGGACAGCTTAGTGAAGTCATCGGGAATTATTGTTATCAATTATTTTAAAGAAATGTTACACGTTATTTGTGAATGTTCGAATTAAAAATAAAACAAACAAAAACAGTTTTTTTATTTCATCTAAAATAAACAAGATGGTGTGAAAATGTGTCCTTATCACCTAGATATACATATATAGTAACTTTTTTTCAGAACATTACGTTCATTTTCTCATGGAAAATGATGAAAACTTATTCCAGTATAACGGTATCGTTTTGGCAAGAGTCATCATATTGAGGTACAAAACAATAATGATTTGAACTTGAATCACTCATTTTTTCACCAAGGACGAACAATAGTCAACAGACATTCACCAGGAAACAAGAATTTCATTAAATGTCAACAATCACAGAGATTCGACAAGTTTAGGTATAAAATCATATAAACATTAATGTTTGGAAAAGTAAACAATGTACTATGTATAATAAATCTACAACCATCTTCCCAATAATATAAAAGAAATTGAACCATCAGAAAAGCGCTCAAATAAATATTGATGGTAAGAACCTATTACACTTTGGATGAGTTTTTATTGGCTCACTAATTCAGTGATATTCTCATACTTAAATGTGTGTGATTAACTGTCTGTACTTGTTGTGTACTTTATTTATTCTACATGTTTATAATATTTAAATTGTATTTTTTCCCTCACAATGTATTGCTTTGTGAATACAATAAAGTATAGTTCTCTCGCTCTCATTTGTCGATGAATCATCGGTACATCTGAATGATCTTCATTCCTTAATATACCTTCATTATTAGAATGCTTGCCATTTCACCAGCAGGATCATTGATATTCCTATTTTTACAGAAATCTGGAGTTCAAGTTCAAGCTAAAAACTTTGAGGTGAGTATTTCCATGTATGGGTATCAAGACTTTACTTCAGAAAACCAGAGCAATTCAATTCTCCAACTTGATGAAAAAGAGAAAATAAATCAGAAAATAAATATGGTACTGTTTTTGATATTCAAAATAAAATGTATAAACACAAACTGAAAAATGACCACATTTAATATTTATATTAATATTACAGAAAACTATTGACCAATCAATAATTTTTGGCACAATTGTGTACAGCACTATGGGTTTGTTGTAATTTTTTTTGTTTGAAAAATCGAATGGGCAGAATCAAATTTAAAAAGATGAAATTTGTAAGCCCACAACTTATAGTGATTAAAAGGAATATGTGGAAAAGTTCAAAACTAATGGAATAAAAGGTTGGTAATAAAGATTTTGAAAGGTCATTGAGCAAGAATATAAATGAAATAAAAATTACCAGAAAAATAAATTAAGGTAGGTACTTGAATACAGAACATTAAAAGTGGTGTACTGTCATTATCAAAAATCGTGGAATTTTTGTTGTGTAAAAATTGCTAATAAAAATTATGTAAGTAACTGGTTTCATTTTTATTCGTAAAAAAGTATTTCGTATGCCTATTTAATTATCAAGTGATCAAGAAATAAAAAAATTACTTTTTGGCCTGTATACAAAATTTCCTGGTACCACTGATCCTTTCAGCTGTTTCAACAGTGGTAAACACTTTATTCACCAGATGATAGATTGGATATCATAAAAAATACATTTTGATGAAGAGGGAAACTCAGTGGAACTTTTCAAGTGGAACAGGAAGAATCAGCAAACACAAAGGATATTCTAGATATTGTCATATGACCATGCGAACTTGGAAATAAGAGCAGTGAAGGAAGTTTAAAAACAAAATAGCCAGAAAATGTTAAATTTTCTATAGGTCGAGGCATCTAATAAGCTCGGAAAGGACCAGTATTCATATCCAAGAAATCTTGTTGAAAGCTTTTTCGAATAGCACCACCTCAGTCACAATGTTCTCTCCCAGTAAACGGAAGAACGTTCCTTTGCTCGAATCAGGTGATAAATAAGTTCCACCAATAATATAACAGGAATTGAAAATTATTTAGGATGTACAGGACGAAGTCTGGCAACAACAAAATGATTTTGATGAGAAAAAGATAGGCGTCAGAGAAAATGTAATCGAGACCCCTTTTAACGGTTCTATTCAATTTTGTTCGTGATTCTAAACAGAATGAAGTAATCTTAGTTTTGTTCAATGTTATATCAAACAAATATTTAAAAAATACATCAGAATAAAAACCTTTTTTGGAGGCCAAATTAGTTTTTATGAAATCAAACATAAAGCATTATTTTTTCGCGAAATACTTTTTGATGATCAAACTAATAACTCTACTGAATTCCAACTTCCCAGATTTAATGGTTCAGATTTATAATTGATGAGACAATTAGCATCATTTAAAAAAGTCAAGACTAATATAATAAATTGGCAGAGATCTGTAGCTTTAAAAATTTAATATCAGATCATTAAAAAATATGTTGGATTCAATATTGTTCAAGTGTTCTTTCTTGGGAAGTTATTAAAAATGTATCGCTGATAGTAATCTCGTCAGGCCCAAGCTTTTATAACATTAAGATCGAACCATCGAATTTGCACTTCAAGTTCGTGTCTTGGGTATTGAAGTGAGTATTTATTATATCTGCAAAAGTTCAATACTTGTAAAAAACACTCACAAGTCGAAGAAAACTTTGATTTTGGAGTTTCAACAAATTTTCGAATTTGCTTGAATCAGGTTAATAAAAGTTTTGCTGCTCTCTTCCACCAGAAATTCAAGAAGCTGCAAACAGAGCAACTTTGAATTTTTGCCTGAAAAATCACGGCAACAATATGAAATTGCCTATAATAGATTCATCGAATAGAGTCAAATGAAGAAAGTTGAAGGCAAGTTCACTGAAAGCGTACTTTTCCAAATTACTTCCAATTCCAAATCGTTGGTTTTCCTGAATTAATTTTTATAAATAACTCCTCATAAGTAGAACTGTGTTCTATTTATTAAAAGTTCCTATTGAACAGATTTATATTATTGAGTATCTACCATCATTTTACTAGTAACATAATGTGAAAATATTTTTAACACTAGTGTTAAAAGTGAGACATTTTGTGGAAACGTCAATTTTTCATTCACATACCTATGAACTAAAAACGTCATTTTTAAAGGCAGTTGTACAACAAATCTTTTATACTCACTATTCTCTAGACTATCATTAAACACTCCATATTCATTGAATGGTTTGGTTTCTATAGGATCTTCTTCGACTATTTCTCTCTTAGAAATATGAACAGCACATACTGATTCCCACTTGCGATTTGTTCATTCCCATATATATGGAACTGTTTCCACTCGGGGGCCTCTTCCTTCGCTTTTACTTCATTCAAAATATCATCAAAGTAAGTCGCACTCGAGATTTGTTCATTTTCACCATCTTCAATGTCCATTGTTGAAAGTTCTGCTTTACATTTGTATTGTTCTGAAGCCATTATGGTGTATTCCTGTTGAGAGAACACTAGAGAAAAAATAATATTTTTCTCTTTATTGATTGAAATATTGAAAAGTTTCCACTATAAAAATTCCAAATATCTTGAAAGTGATTGCAAATAATGAAAATACTATTCGTTTTCAATGTTTCTATGGAAAAATCTAAATAAAGATTTTCTCTAAATACAACAAACAATATGAATAGATATTTTTTCTACTGACTGACTAAAAAATGTCAATAGGGAAAAAATATTAAAGGGGTGTGACACCTCTCCATACCCTTCTCGAAGCGCCCCTGTCGCCAGAACCTAAAATGCGAAATTTGTAGACAAACGACAAGCTCAACTAATGGTTAGTCAAATTTTTCAACAGAATCAGTATAGACGTTCTCAAACTCCAATGCCGCCTTTGATCTGAACGCCATTTTGAGAGCATATACACCAGTCACACACAGAATAGGAAGCTCTCCCGCCCATTTCCTTTAATGTTTGGTTTGCAGCTTCATTGATTTCAGACCTTGGAAATTGGAATAGGCACAGTTGCCAGTTCTAAATTAGGTTTCATTTGGAATTAGGACAATACTGCCAATACAAGTGGTAAGGACGGAAAAATTAATGGACAATGAATAATTACCAAAATCGTATGTGTTGAATACTTGGGTTTTAGGTTGTGTTATGTAGAAAAACAAAATGTAATTAGCGCTTCATGACCAAAAGTAATTGAATTGGTATATCAAATTTGCGATATTCAATCAACCAAAGTCAAACAATGGGGAACACGCATGATTTTATTTTAATTTTTCTTTGCCTCAGTTGGCTCAAAATTACATTTTGTAAAATAATTTCTCAAATCCAAAAATTTTGTCGAAATTTTTATGTTCGAAACTGCTCCTCATTTCAAACTCGATTTGACCTTCACTTGAATAACTTTCCTCAAACACTAACGCCAGTTGTGGTTGTTTCAGGAATATTGATAGTCAATACTATTTCTAACAACCCAAACATAAATTCAAGCTCACTTTCAATGTATTGTTTCAGTAACAATTAAAAATACTTTGATGATAAGAATATTAGTACAATATATGAAAGAAGACAGATGAAATTATAATTGACAGTTCAAAGCAACTAGGGTATAAAAGTGGAGTGTGTGAAGTAACGATGCATACGTCCATCAGAGGCGCTAGGAGTACGTTTTGAAAGTGATGAAAAAGTTAGTGTTTTCAATTTCAAATTATGAAAAACGTTGGAAAAAATCATTTTTTAGGTTTGTTGCTATGCTTTCTAGGTGGTAATCTTTATGTGCAAATCAAAATATTCTAGAAAAAGGGCACATGCGTGTTCCCTATAGCCATTGGAGACGCAGAACTTTTGAAGGTTTTTTTTAAGTTGGCAACTGAGGATGTACCATAGACAAATAATAACATAAATGTTTCTCTATAGGCATTTTCGGAAACCTACTCGGGTTGACACGATCCCTAACCTGCACGTTCGTTTTCCTAATCCGAGTTAACTACGCGCGTTCGCAAACTTTGGTGTTGCTTACTCGATCACTGACTCAGGTTCGTCTAGCATAACCCTATTTAAAAGCAGGGTCGTCAGAGTCGCTACAGACACCGCATGCGCATTACAAAAAAATTAAAAATTATTTAAATTTATGAGGAAAAGAAAATTGCAACATTCCAAACAATAACGGCGTTAGCTTTTGATTATGATTTTGATGAAAACGATGAGATGTGTGTGTTATCTTCCAGTAAGATGAAGAAACAATACGTTTCTAAACAAAGACGAGTTTGCATTCAGAATTATGAAGAAGTAATTTCTCGTTATTCCATGGAAGGTAAAATAAGACAGATATTACCTTCGCGAATTCTTCACTCAAAATTTCATTTCATAGATTTCCAGAGTCATTTTCGATTAGAAAGAACTGTTAGAGAAGTTGAAGTTAGATTATGTTTTATGTTATGTCTTGTGTCAGAACCAGAACAAATAAGAACAAGCGCCTCAACCTGATACGTTCGTGAACTATAGTATTGGGGTAAGTGAGCAGAGTGATCCGTTACGTGATCTATTGGGATCGAGTTGGTGAACCAGAGTAAGTTTCCGAAAATGCCTTATGGGATATACGATTTAAAAAGAAGATGCCAAGGAAGAACCCCCTTTGACGATCTGGCTAAATGCACCGAAACAGAAAGCAAAAGTCAAGAAATAAGAAAGGAGAAGAAGAGAAGATGACAATAACCTCAAAATCTCTCGACTAAATAAATAAACAAGGGAGCAAACTCAATACATTATTTTTCCTGAATGTCTGCGATGGAAATCGACCTAGAGATATCGGATGAAGAGTATGTCATCCAGAGAGCAAAAGATGCCTTCATTACCAATCCCGTAGCTGCCAAAGCTTGGATGCTCACCGCGAAAACCCTTTACCCCAATAATTTCGGCGTTCAGTTCGAAGCCTATCAAATCGAAAAGAACGCCGGCCACGTCAAAGAGGCGGCGAAGTGCTTCAGCGAGCTCATAACCAAGTTTCAACAACAGCCAGAACTGTGGAAAGAAGTAGAGAAAGTCACCGTGGCACTCAGAGCCGAATCAGACACGAACGATGCCGAAAAACACTTTTTGTGCGAAATGTTTCGCCACATATCGTCGGAGGTGCAGCACAAGTTGTTGCTTTTCACTGCGGAACATTGCGAAGACACAATGGAGCACTGTCGCTTGCTACTTTTGTTGTTGCAACGGTTTCCAACCGCCATCTCAAGTAATGGCCCGCGTTTAGTGGAAACGCTGATAAGCGCTGAGAAGCACAGCGTCGATGGACATTTTCCTGTGAATCCGTACAGGAAATTGCTTGTCTGCGATCTATTGCCTCTGTTAGCCAATGAAAAAGTCAAGGTAAAGTACAAATAACCAAGGAGAATTTGAATTATTGTTCTTTTTCCTGTACAGATTATTGCTAAGTTTTAAAAAATTATCTCGGCAATCTCAAACATATTTTAAGAATAAGAGACCTACTCTTACAGTACACCAAAAATTATAGAGCTTGGCTTTCCCCAGGGAACGGTTTTAGGCCCCATTTCTCTTTATAACCTACATCAGTTCTCTCTTAGACTAGATCTCTCTCTCTCTCTCTCTCTCTCTCTCTCTCTTATCACTAGATTTAATTAAACGTTTAAAATACCTCTCACATTGGCTTCTTATTAACTGAAGCCAACAAACCAAGCTCTACACATTTAGAGATTATCAACAACATTGAAAAGGAAATTTTGAAACTTGTGAATGTAATTTTTACCTTCAATAAATTCAAATTCAGTAGGTTCATTATTTATTTATTTATTTTCAAACAGGTAAAACTTTATTACATGAAAATCATATTTTTTTTTGTAGAACAAGGTGAATACAGTCTTATACTAATTTATAGGGGTTCTAACATCTACTAATAATAGTAATATTGTATCGGGCTACTATACTTAGGCATATACTATCTATACATACATACATATCATATACTATACATAGGCGTCGCAAAAGAGAAATTAAACATTAGAAAAAGCGATAGAGAGAAAACAAAACAGTAGTTATTCTGGGTTTGAAAAGTATGTTTTTACACCATGGTATACTTACACTATTATCATCAGAATCACAATCTTTTTAGGTTGAACTTTCCTCCAAACTGTTGTACAAACTCCTTCACAAGGCCATCGAGTTCTACCTCTGCTATCTAGGGCTGAGTACCAGTGTCATTCAAGACTCTGAAACCAAAATTGAAGATCCCTGGGCTAAACTTTTCGGTGTCGTTGAATTCATAGGCAACCAACTCAGCTGGGAACCCTACCTCATCAACTTCACCACCAACTGGTCCAAAGAGTCTTATTGGCAGAAAATCGTGAGCTTCTGTCAAAGCAAGTCAAAGGTAGGAGCCGCTTGAAGCAATAAAGTCTATATTATGAATTCATTTGTTTGTGAAGGTCTATCCATTAGAGGACAAACAGTTGTTATTCTGCCTGTCGATCTTCTTCATCCACTGTCTATTCGAGTATAATGCCAGCCTACACCGGAATCCAGCCCAGGTCAGACTCCGACTACTTACTTGATGATCGAGGCATTTTCTGATCCCACTTTGCCCAGTTTCGTAGCAGAGCCGAAGACCAAGAAGCGCAAAAACGATGGTGATGCACCTCAAGCGCCTTGTATAACGGTAATAATTCAGAAAATTCCTTTTGCAAAAAAATAGGTACACTCAGTTTGCCTTCTCCAAAAATTATGGTTCGTAAAGTCATCAAAACTTTTTGAAAAAATTCAAGGGCGCTCAAAAAAATTGCAAAAGTTATGAAACAATTTAGTAAAAAAAAAGGGATTCAGTTTTTTGCGAATATCTCGAAAACTATTGCAGTTATCGCAAATTAAAAAAAATCCTTATAGAGCAGGAAATTTCCTTAAAAAAATGCCCAACTACCGGAACTTTACTACCAATATTTATAATTTTAATTTAGTGGTGAAAATAGTGCTCAAATCGGGAGATGTGGCTACCGTGTGCTTGGTACGATTCCCTCATATTGAAGAAAAAAATTCTCATTTCATATGAATATTAACACGTTCGTACGAAGCACAAGTGTCTCATGTACGTCTTTGTTAATAGAGCAACATGAGTCATATTCGATTCATATACAGTTTTGTATTTTCCTGTCCATGAGTCGACGCGGTTTACGCGATCCATTCAAGCGTGTGGCTATTAAAATGCATGGCCTGACAAGCAAAAATACTTACTTAGCCTGGTAAAAAAAAATTACATGGTTGAAAAAGACTAGGTCTGCTTTTTGGTGAATATGAATATTGTCTTTATATAAAGAGCATGTAATAAAAGTTCTTGAAAGATTTATATGAACAGGATGTTCATTAAATCAGATGTGGAATCATCTGCCACTGAAAGATAAACATTAGTCACTATCTTCCATCGTTCAAGATAACCTCTTGTGGGGTATTCATGTTGAAAAGGAAACATTCTCAATTGAATATTGAATAGAAATATTTTTTCTGTGAATTGAAAAATCCACGATAAAAATAAGTTCTTGTTTGTAAATATCTGATAAAAAAACAACTACTTCCCCGGCTAAAGCCACGCTGGACATTGAACTACATCTGATAGATATTGAAGAAGGGACCTTAACTCAAAAAAAAAAATTGAAAATGAAAATTTGCATTTTTATTCAGATAGTTATATGATTTTGTATTCCAGTCTTGATAAATAACTCATATAGATGAATTAGCAAAGAAGAATGTTTTCCAAAGAGTACTCACCAGAAATCATTTGTAACATTGTCAAGAGGATAGCATTCACTAGGTCTTCAATACATTTTCGTCGACAAAATCTGTTGGGAAACACATTTTCTAGGGGCAATCTCATTTTGCAAGATGGAAAAATGTTAGAAACATTTATTTTGGAGAAACACTGAAATTCGTGTTTTTTGACATTAAAACCTGTCATGAGGGTATGATAGATTGATTTGTTTGAAAATGTGAACAGGAATTTGTTTCCTATTTCTTCCGGTCCCCTGATGATCGTGGAAGCTTGAAAGATATTTTTGTCGACAAAAATGTATTGAAGACCCAGTGAATGCGATGCCTCTCTTGAATTAATGTTACAAATGATTTCTGGTGAGTGCTCTCTTTTGGAAAAGATTCTTCTTTGCCTATTTCATCTATACGAGTTCTTTATTAAGAATAACAAATCAAATAACTTTCTGAATAAAAATGCAAGTTTTTACTTTTATATTTTTTCTTTTGACTAAGATATTGTGTTTTATTTATCATAAATGTATTTCAAACAGAAAAAAAGGTTTTTCAGCTTTTTAAAATAAATCTTATATGTTATTAAATACAATTCAAAGATTTTTAGTATGGTGGCCCAGAGACAAATGAAAAATGTATGCATTGCAGCGGTTAACGTGTTAAGAAAATTCAGGTATCATTTCATACATGAATAAACAATAATCCGTCAAAAAAATATTTTTCCGCAATGTTTCAATTACTTATGCATTTGTAACTAAAGTAATTTTTACAATTTGCAAATCAACGTAAAATTCTGTGCAATTTTCAAATTAAAAACCTGATATTTTTCCAATGGAATCCATTCTTCAAAACGTTTATAAAATTTGTCAATTATGTTTTTTTGGTTTTTGGAACGAAGTTCCTTTATGCGGCTTGAGCTAGGTGTTGACTGGTAGAAATCGTCACGTGAGAAAAAAGCGTTGTGCTCCCTCCATCAGACTTTCTCTCTCTCTGTCTCTTTCTATTATATACGAGTCTGTGTGACAAGCGTCTAGCTCTTGCTCATATGATTCCGAAGATGTACGAAACCATCCGAACTGCTGTTCTGCTTGCGGGATATTTAAAATGATACATGAGCGGTAGGATATCAATGCGAATACAAGTCGGATATTATCGTTAAGTGGTAATACGTAGAAGATTTTTATATTTCTATATAACGTGTGTTTATATGATTATATCCTTTTATAGTCATCATTTCTTATGGTTTTTTTATGCCGAAGTTGGATTAATGGTTTACATTGAATATGCGGCACGTCAATTTGATATAATATAAAGAATAGTATTATCAGGAATAAAATACCTTTTACTGTGGCAGAGGAGTTTGGAAAAAGGATATATAGGTATAGTATTGCATGGTATAATAACAATTAAATGTGATGGAATAGAAAACGTCAACTTTCAAAGGAAAAAATATTGAGAAAAAAGAATCACAAAATGGTGGATACATGAGATTGATGGCAACATATTCTGCTATCTCGATATTATTTATAATTCACTTTTATATCTAATTTTTAATAAATAAAATGCCTCAAAAATCGTTTAATGGAGTTCCTCAACGCTAATCAGGTACTGAATGATTATCAATTTGGTTTTCGGGCGGGTAAATCAACAAGTGATGCCATGTACACTGTAGTGAATGAAATTATAAGCAAGTTGGACAAGAATAGAAAATGTATAGGGTTCTTTCTAGACCTGGCGAAAGCATTCGACACAGTGAACCATTAGAAACTCCTTTCTATTCTTGAAACAAATGGGATTCGTGGTACTGTGTTGGATGTTTTCCGCCATTATTTAGATAATAGACAACAACAACACATACAAACCCTCATACAACAGTTCAGAACACACAAATGGCTTAAAACATGTGAGGAAATCAACGAGAAAAGGGGAAAAACATATTGGCAAGATATCAAAAAACTCTCTAAGTATAACAAGAGAATGGAATCAAATATGAATCACCTTCAGAAAAAGCTGACATATTTGCAAGACATTTCCAAGGGGTTTTTGAAGAGTCTGTGGATGATGATTTTGATGCTGAGACCTACAACACTGTATCAGAATGGTACACTGCTAATATGGATGACACACCTCCTCCAGAGAACAGGTTAATAGATGAAGATGAGTACTATGAAATTGTGAATTCAGGCAAAAATACAACTCCAGGACACGACTACCTCTCCAAGAAAATATTAAGAAATTTTGATGACCAAATTCACCAATACATCATCAGGATATATGAATTCTGCCTAAGTAGACACTTCTTTCCCATCGAATGGAAGACCGGCACTATCATAACGATACCTAAACAGGGATTGGATCACACCAAAACTAGCAGCTATAGACCTATCACTCTGCTACCTGTTCTGGGTAAAAACCTAGAGAAAATAATTAAAAATAGGATACAATCAGCTCTAGGAAACAGAATACCCGACTACCAGTTTGGCTTCAAGAACAACTGCTCAACCCTTCTACCACTCACAATACTCACAAACAATATTGAAACAGCCAAACTTAACAGGAACAAATCTGCTGCCATTTTTATGGACATTAACAAAGCCTTTGATAGTGTCTGGCATAAAGGCCTAGTTTACAAACTGCATTTGATGGGATGTCCCAGGTACTTACTATTCCTAGTGAACTCCCTGTTATCGGACAGAAGACTCAAAGTGAAAGTGTTGAACGCAAGCTCTTGTTTATTCCCCCCACATCAAGGATTACCGCAAGGATCACCTCTCTCACCCCTCCTCTATAACCTATATTGTGCAGATATCTACTACCACAATTTTCCCGAACAAAATCACTTCTCGCACTCTAACTATATTCTCCAGTTTGGACGACACAGCATTGATCACACATGACAAATCCCTAGAAGGAATGATGGACTCCTCCAACATCTCGCCGACTCTACCTGCCGGTGGTTTAATAAATGGCGATTGAAACCTAATCCAGCAAATCCCATCTAATGATATTCAATCACAAACTACGACCAACATCACCGACTATCAATATTCAACAACAACAACTCAATCCAGTGAGGGGCTACCAAATATTTAGGGATCAAATTGGACAGCAAACTTACCTTCAACACACATCTAGAGGAAAAAGAAACAAATGATATCCAGAGCCAAGCATTTCAGTTGTCTCACATACCAAAATAAAGGCATTAATATTCCAACAGCCAGCAGAATCTACCAACTCATCTGCAGACCAATGATTGAGTATGGACACACTGTTTTCTCAATTGCAAGCCAACAACTAGAAGAAAATTGCAAGTTGGAAACACTGCACTAAGGACTATCACAAAAATTCGTCACCCAAACAACCCACTACACAATCCGCCAAACAAACTCTTATATGAGCTCACCAACGTTATGCCGATTGAGGATCGTCTGAAACATCTACTCCACCGATTTTGTCTGAAGCCCATAAACATAGAGCTCCTCAACAGATATACCCTCATAAGAGACCCACAAATTCAAGCAATACATCGACACCCTCAGGCTACTACCTGGGAAAGAATCCAACAGGAACATGATTAAATATGCATAACTTTTTTTTTTTTTTTATATATATTTTTTTTATAAAATTGTACCAATAGGCAGAAGGACTTCGGTCGATAGCCTATTGAATTGAATTTTTGTTCGGTTCAATAAAGTTCCTTTTATTATTATTATTATTATTAGACAACAACAAGTTAAAGTCCATGACTCGCTAAGTGTCCCAACTACCGTCAAGATAGGTGTACCTCAAGGAACGGTACTGGGACCAGTACTCTTTCTACTCTACATCAATTCAATGCTTTCACTATCAAATGCTAAAATTGTTTCCTATGCTGATGACACTGTGATCTTATTCGAGGGTGATTCCTGGTCACAAGCTAAATTGCATGTCCAAAGAGAACTAAACGTAATAACGGATGGCTAAATGCTTTCCAGCTATCTCTGAATGTTGAAAAAACACACTATATAGCTTTTTCTGCCAGAGTTCCAGAATATTAGCATCACTAATCTAAATAAAAACATCACAGAAGTTAGCCAAATCAAATACTTAGGCATTATAATCGACAAAAATCTCAGGTGGGAAACTGACATCAACTATCTAACAACAAAACTTAGAAAACTGATTTACAAATTTTATATACTGAGAGAGATACTGTCGACTAAATGTTGCTTATAATATACAAATCACTTGTGGAGTCACTCCTACGCTATGGAATACTAGTGTGGGGTGGTATGAAAACTCATTATAAAATCTCGAAGTGATCCAGAATACGAAAAAAACGATCCTCGACAAATGCACTGTATTCTCCAGATATACTTAATATTCGGTCATTATATTTTTTATCAATTTTAATATCTGCCTATAAGAGTGGTCATTGTCAGCAAACATTCAATCATGGTTACAATACACGCGGCACGTTGAACCAAGTACTCGTTACACCACTTAACAAGAACATTAGTCACCGTTTTGTAACATATATTCAACCTAAAGCATATAATCTATTACCTCGCGCCATTCGAAAATATGCTAACCTCAAGAAATTCACTCCAGCCATTAAACTTTATATCTATATATCTTTATAGGGACTTCTTGAGAATTATAGAGACATAAAAATTTGTAAATTTATTATTATTCACCAACTTACAGCCATGTTAACTCACTGTTGAATTTTGATTCACACAATTACTGCCTATTGTAATATGTTTTTACTCTGTTCCTATTAACCCTCTATTTTTATATTGTTTATACTGTTCCGTTCCTTCTTCCTATTTCTGACTTTAAATTGTCTATGTTTTCATGTTATGCTGCTTTGTTTTTGTTTTTTTTTCTCACTACACAATACGAGTGTGTACTCACTTAGAGTGTGAGGAAAAAAACATGCTGATTTGAACTTTTTTTTTCTAATTCTCAGTAGTATTATAATTGATTTGTATTGTTGGAATGTATAGCAAAACGGCTAAATAAAATTAAATTAAACTTTTTATTTGATTCCTTACTTTACATCATTTGCATTGAAAAAATGATAGAAAATAAAATTATACAGATTACAGACAGAGAGAGAGAGATAGAGAGAAAGTCGCGCGGAGGGAGCATGAGTTTTTCCTTACGTGATGATAAATCTGCATTTTGAATTACATTCGGAGTTGAAGAAAAAGCAAAAGTCCACCGACCGCACACGATTTTTATTATCAAATTGAAGGATTCAAAAATTATAAAACAAATAGAACTATGAATTTTTATTTCAAATGTTTTTTTTTTAATCACAGAAAATTATAATTTTTTTTCAAATTTTTTACTTTAATTATTTAAAAAATTACATCTTGAAAACAATCTTCAACAAAAACAGATAATTTCCACCAATGTATTACACTAGGGTATCTGTGATATGAGTTATCTCTATATCCATTTGTCAATAAATTATTTTCGTAAATCACAGAATTTAAGATAATTTATTGATCATCAATACTGCACCAGATCATCAAAAAACTATTGAAAATTACACAGAACAATAAAACGCCTAACTTAACTATTTAGCACCTAAATACTAGAATTGATTGCCTGCAAATATCAGAAATATTAACAAATTGAACATTTTCAAGAAACAATCTAAAACATACATTGTCAGCAATTAGGAAACAACAAAAATATCCTTTAATACCTCTCTCTCTCTCTCTCTCTACAGTTCTAAACCAGCCTAAATAAATTGCAATTGAACTTTTCATCTTGAATGTACTAAAGAAGGTAGTGGTAAAGCTGCCGCAACTGTGCTCAGTAACATAAATAGGCTTACAGGAAATCCAAAATGGTCCTTTGCATCAAGACGATAAAAGCCTGTGAGAAAAAAATGCGCGAACTTCATTTTGTATTTGTTGAACGTTTTATTGACTTGGAGAGGCTTTATGTTTCGGTCCCTATCACTCCCCAATAACTATTTCTGAACAAGGTTGAGAAACCGGAGCTGAAAAACATCCAGAGCAACTTCATGGTTTGCGTCAACTGCTGGGATCTCCTTAACTCCTCTGAAAACCTGCAGAGGGAATTCATAAAGCTCAATGCTCACCTGAAGCTGGATCCGCTGCTGTCTGGATTCGTTATAGACTACGCTTTGTACAAAGGTATCATTTCTTTTCTCTATAATATTTATGGTTGATCCGAAGAACTATATTTTTTCAACGGCTGCCATGACATGGAAGTTATTATAATGTGATCATTGTGTAGGGCTGTATGACGAGGCTCTCATGTTCCTGCACAAGATTACCGACAGTCCGCTCCTGCTGCACAGACATTTGCGGATAGCTGGCATACTGTATACCAAGAAGAATTACAGTTCGTGTCTCGAGCCTATCTTGCTGGCTCTTCCTCTGTTGCCGGCTAACAATTTCGGCTGTTTAAGCAACAGCTTGATCGTGGGGGGCAGCCAGAAGCACCTGCACTATCTTCCGATGACTAGGATGGCTATTCTCCAGTTCTTGGTCAAGATATTACTCAGGTATGGGGATTGAAGGTTAGGTATGAAAGTGTATCACTTTGGGATGGGTTGATGCAGGAATTCAAAGACCTGAATGATTTCATAGATGGCTAAGCTTGATATTTACCACACCCTGTATACACGAAATTTCCCAGGTGCATCAAAGAGAACATGTCAAAACACAGCTACAGCGAGCTTTCCATCGGCCACATCTTCGCGCTGGTGCAGCTTGATTGGCCACAAGAAGAAGATTTCGTTCCGCCTCTACTTGAACTAATCCAACAACATCGCTCCTTTCAGTACCACAACTTCCAGAGCTATATTCTCAATGTCGACATCCTCGAAGAGATCACGTACTTGTGGACGAGCCAAGGGGGCCAGATCCATCTTGACATTTTACCTCATCTGGGTAAGGAAATTATTGTTTCATTCGAGCATGGACTTAGAGAAGGGGGGACTTAGTTTTTTAAGTGATCGAGTATCTTCTAATAATACCTGTAAAATCATATGTGCAGTAAAATTTATCATAACATATTTTCCAGTAAAATCTGCTTATTAATAACTTAAAAAAAAATAAGTGCTTTTGTACTATCTTCAATTTAAAAGGATATCAGTATTACTACTCGGATTAAAGGCCTATTTATTTTCTTTCGAGATACGATACCTTGAAAAATGGACTAATTGTTGACCCCTGATGTTTTTTACTATGAGTTTTATTGTGTTACATAGGTCAGAGGAGGATAGGCACCAGGGGCGCAGACAAGGGGGTGAAAGAGGAAATCAAGCAGGCGATACGCAGGCAGATTTCCAGGAGTAACGAGAATTTGGACGAGTTGCTGATTGGGTTCATCATGAATGAGAGAGCGCAGATTTTGCAGACGCTGGTGTGAATGAGGGGTTATAGACAATTTACCCAAAGGTTTTTGGGGAAATATTTTTTTCCGTGGGTTCTAATGACCCAACGGTATCCTAGATGGGTTTTGTATATATTCATTAACTTTTGCAAATGTCAATAAAATGTTTTTCATTAGTTAAGGAACTTTTTATTGTGTATAATGTATTTAACACGGGGTGAAATCGAATAAATATGTCCGAAATAAGTATCACTCCGTTAGACTAATGTATGTACAGACCTTTCTCAATATTAAAAAGTTATGGTTTCGAACCGATCATACAAGGAGTATTTTTTATGGTCATTTTGTGAACCTTCGACTTGAAAAAAGTAAAACTTTGATTTTGGTTGTATTTAAAATCCAAAGGGATAGGTTGAAGGTTTACTTGGAAATTCTGGTTATATCAAAGCGTCTATTTCCCGTAAAAATTGGCAAAATCCACATATCTCGTAAATATAGGTAGATATCAAAAGGTGATATCATTAGAGTATTTGTGAATTGAATTGACCATACGCTTTATGTTGGTGCCTCAGCTGATCAGAGTCAGCATCGCATTATTAGGAATTCAAATTAGCTTGGCAACATTGTAAAATGTACACAAGCTTAGTTCTAATTTTACCGTTAGGGGGAGTAAGACCCATTTCCATTGGTCAATAACCGTTCGTCTCTTTGTAGGAGTGAAAATCATGTATATAAGTATAGTTCCTAAACTACAACCAGAGGTAGTGTCTCTTATTTTGAATCCCAAATTTACAGACCATTGTTCATTTCTCCTGGTTCGAGACCCATTATGATACTTGTGAATATATTAAGGATTATGAGATGTTCTAAGCCTCTGATATTTTTTTGCAACAAGTTTCGTTTTTTCAGTGTTTGGTCACAGAGGAGAAGGGTAGAAAAGATAAAAAAATTAGAAAGAGATGAAATCCTATCTCAATTTAAATATCCGGGAAAACTCTCAGAATATGATGCTCTTCTTGACCTAATCAAGGTTATTTTAAATATTCAAGGAAGGAGTTACGGCAATACGTACATTTTGATTAATGACGTGACGGCAAACCAAACATTAAAAGAAATGGGTGGAGCTTCTTATCGTGTGTATAATCTGTGGTTTAGTGTTGCCTTGACTTTACGGCTTTCATCTCGCTTTGTATCATTCATATATGTATTAAGTACCAATATTGATAATAAAGATAAATGTGAATGCAAAAAAATTAAGCATGGCGATCGCTCGGCCTCTCTCACTCTTTGGCAGCGTTCAATTGATGTGTAGGCGAGAGCATGTATTGGTTGATGTTCGGCTGCTCTGACTACGCGCTGTCAATATGACAAGGAAAGACATATATAACCCGACTTCACTTTCATTGCAATTGCTCTTATGGTTGGCCAGTTAGTTATCAATATTCGTAGTTAATGGATTAATGGTATCATTCATATATTTAATAACTAAGAATATTGATAACTGGCTATAAGAGCAATGCAATGAAAGTGAAGTCGGGTTATAAATGTCTTTCCTTGTCATATTGGCAGCGCGTAGTTTTGGCAACCGAACATCAACCAATACATGTCACGACTCCATTTTGCGCATGCGCATAATTCAACGTTGCCGATTAGAAAGAGTCCGAACGATGGTCATGCTTCAATTGTTTTGGTTTCACATTTGTTGTCTTTATTATCAATATTGGTACTTAATACATATATGGTGGTATCTCACAAAGACCTGACAACCTAAAATTTTATGAAACTGAGTAGATGGTTTAGTAACCAAAATAAAAAAAGGGTAGAAGAAGAAAATTATAGGTTATATTATTCTAAATTTGTTGCATAAAATTGTTGTAGCGATTTTATTCTTACGTTATTACTTTTCTCATTGCTACCACTAAATCGAGTTTTGATTCATTGTACGAAACGCGTTCGACTATATAAGAGACAATCAATTTTGTAGTAGAGGAGTAGAGTGGATTCAGACAATCCTGGAATGAATGTTTTTGATGATTGATCCAATCTCTGCAAGAATATGACGATGGCTTCAGAACGATACAAATGTAATGCAAAACTTTCAACAATTAACATTAAGGATGGTGGAGAAATAGTGAAGAAAGAGGCCCCCGAAATCATACCGTTCAGTAAATATGGAAATGAGCAAAATCCAAGTGGGAATCAGTTTGGGGATGGTTATAATAATTTATGATTGCGCTTCAAGTGAATTCAAGGTTATGAGAAAAACAATAGAATCAAAGTTTTCTCTAAGTGGAAAAGGTAAAGAATATGAGATCACCCAGTATCTTCACGAAATTTTTACAGGTGCTTCAAAACATGGTAAAAACAGTATAGCAATCGATAATTTTCCGCGGAAAAAATTATATTACGAGATATGGGCCCCCGAAGGTCCATAAAGAGGGGTTATAGGATATCACTTTTGGAAATTATAAATTGATGTAAACAATTTATATTTACACTAAAATAGTAACTGCACACACGTTTTACCTTTTAGTAATATTAAAATCACATAATTTTCGATAAAGACATGAAAAAACTCCGATTATTTTTCATATAATTTTACAGAAGAAATGTCAAAAATCAAATGTTATGATTATTCGAATTTTGAAGTTTATTGATATGCGACCTTGCCTATGTCTCCAAAAGGGGAAAAGAAAATACTGAAATTCAATGCGTCATACATATTGAGCATATAAATGATAAGTATTACAGCATGAAATAACGATGTGATATCTGTGTTTAGAATGCAAAGTATATTTCACCACGCTGCTTGATAGTGATTATAATTTTGAAAATCAAGCATGAAGTTGATGTGCCACATTTAGAAAGTTACCAAACATATTAAATAATGTGACTTCAGATTATTTTGTTTTAAGTAACTGGACCAAGAAACGCATTTGGATTGGATGTTTTCTTGTATGCTTTGCCGAGACACGCCGAAGGCATACAAGAAAACATCCAATTGATTTCTTACGTAAAAAGAAGGAACATAACCTAACTTGGCTAACCTTGTTACCCAAGTTGAATGCAATCTAATCAACCTTACAAGGCGACGCTTCGCTCCGCTCGCGAACATTTCGATCAAAGCAATTTCTAACGTAAAAAGAAGGAACACAACCTAACCTAACTTGGCTAACCTTGCTATCCAAGTTGAATACAATCCAATCAACCTTATAAAGCGACGCTTCGCTCCGCTCACGAAAATTTCTATCCAATTAATTGCAAAAATCCGGATTGGCCAAATTCACTTGAATAGTTGGCAACGTGGCATGTCCATAAAACGCCAAGATCATTGCAACCACCAATATTTGATTTTTGACAGTTCATGTGAAAAATTTAATGAAACATAATCGGAGTTTTTTCATGTCTTTATTGATCATTAAGTGAAGTAATAAAAAGTAAAATGGCCGACACGTGTGGTACCTGTGCAAACTCCTGCAAAAATTCTTATGCTATTAATTGCATAAAATGCCAAAAATGGTATCATACCAAATGTGAAAAATTATCCACCGCAACATTCAACCACTTTTCAAGTGAATTGAAAAATCCGAAAGGTGAAAGATACTTTTGCGAAACTTGTAAAAAGAGTGAGGTTATGACTCCTGTACAAAATGTAAATAAAATATCTTCAAAAACTACAAAAACAAACTCAAACGATACTAATACCAAGCAGGAATATACCCTGAACGATATAATGAAGAAATTAATGGAAATGGACAACAAATATACCGATCTACTCAACAAATATGAAGAACAAGTTAAAAAAAACCAAACAATTGGAAAGGAACAAAACAAAAACAACAAAATGAGGTGAAAAAGAGAGAAAATCATCAATCAATGGGGTACCATATGATAACCGAGAAAACATCGAAAATATTTTCAAAAAAATGGAGGAAGCACTAGAAGTTCAAACATTAAATAAACCAAAATGCTTCAGAATCGGAAAAGGGAGAAACCTCAATGGACAGCTGCCTATAAAAGTATGTTTTACCAGTGAAAAGGAGAAAGAAGAGTTCTTGGGAGTAGGAAGAAGAAAATGATAACTTCAAAAGACCTAGGATACGAAGAAGGCAACGTTATCTACCTAAACCATGATTTAACAAAGGCAAATCAATACCTATTCAAAGAAGTGCTGAGATACAAGAAAGAAAATAACTATAGGTTTGCCTGGATAAATCATGGGAAAATCTATATTCGCAAAGATGAACACAGCCCAGTTCATCAAATCGAAGACACCAGTGATCTAAAAAACTGAAACAATCCAATGAAATTATTAAACCAACAGCAGAATCACAACTAAGAATTTTATATATAAATGCACAAAGTCTCAGAAACAAATTAGAGGAACTACAATGTCTTGTGAAAATGAAATATTATGATATATTAGTAATTGTGGAAACCTGGTTATATAAAAATGAAGTAAACCAATTCGTGATTAATGGATATTCAGCTGTGCATGCATGTAGAGATACGAGAGCCGGAGGAGTTGCAATATATATTAAAGAAAACATTAAGTTCATCGAGATAAACAATGTTAGGCGACAGTCAATACAACATGATTGGGACGAATCTACAGGTAAATGGTATAAAAATTATAGCATTATATAGACCACCATCATTCAATGTGAAGGAATTTCTGGAAATATTAGAAGAAATACTGCAGCATGAGAAAAAAACACTAATAATTGGGGACTTTAACATAAATTTATTAGAAAATACTGAGGCCACTAGTGAATATAAAAATTGTGTTATATTGAATGGGTTTGAAATCCAAAACAATATAGGCACGGAATATGCAACCAGAATTACACAACACTCTCATACCATCATTGATCATGTTTTAGCAACAAGTAATATTGAAGAGTGTAAAATAAACATTGAATATAGCACAATTTCCGATCATATTCTATTAGAAATAGAATTGTATTCAAAAACAAAAAACTATAATAATTGTAAAGTTAAAAAAACATTTAAGAAACTAGATAACTCAAAATATGAGGAAAATTTGAAAAATCTATTGCAAACTTCTGTGCCGGTCGATACATTCGAAACCTTGATCCAACTTATACAAGAAGCAAAAAATAAGGCTACAAAAACAATTAAAATTAAAATTAGGGAAAATAATGATTGGATAACCCCCCAGTTTTTAGAACTATTGAAAAGGAGAGACCAATTATACAAACTAATGAAAAAATTCCCTCAAGATCAACGAATCTTATGGGACTTCAGAAATAAAGAGAACCAAGTTGAAAATGAAAAAAGAAAACTAAAAACTAATTTTTTCAGAAAAGATGGAATGATACTGATGGAAATCCAAAGAAACAATGGAATTTCATAAATAATCTAATAAAACATAAAACAAGCAAATTACTGTAGATGCAATAGAGGTAGATAAAACATTAATAACTGATAAATTAGAAATTGTAAATAAATTTAACGAATATTTCTGTGATATAGGTCAATCAATAGTCAATAAAATCAATGCAAAACTCATAAGTAACCCACCTTCACATTATTTCGATGAAATTAATATAAAAACTCTTTGTACCTATATGATACTAACATAAAAGAAGTAAGAGAAGTTTTGGATGAAATGAATAAGAATTCTGCTCCAGGTAATGATACAATTTCTGTAAAAGATTTATTAATAGTGCAGGAGACAATAATACCAGTCTCAGTCGACTTGGTCAATAAAATGTTTGAAACAGGGGAGTTTCCGAAGGAGCTAAAAATGGGTAAGGTTACCCCTATCCATAAATCAGGACCAAAAAATAATTCAGAAAATTATCGCCCCATTACCGTAGTATGTGCTTTCAAAATTTGTGGAAATTCTCTTTATAAACCGTATCATGAACTTCCTTACTAGATATGTTGAATTAGACAAGTATCAATATGGTTTTCAGAAACAATCGAACACCCAAAGTGATACAATAGACTTTCTAAACCATGTCATAACTAACATGGATGATAAAAATTTGTCCTAACAATATTTATTGATTTACAAAAGGCATTCGATGTAGTGGATCATGAAATTCTAGTCGATAAATTGAACCATTTAGGTATAAGAGGAAAAGTGCAAGTATATTAAAATCGTATTTAAAGGATCGGCAACAATATGTATCTCTAAATGAAGTTAATAGTGAAATCGCGTATATAAACTGCGGAGTCCCACAAGGGTCAGTCCTTGGACCACTGTTATACTCGTTACACACCCTAAATCTCAAAAAAGCAAATCTTAAAGCTCGCTATTACATATTCGCAGATGATACCATTCTAGTATATGAAGGAACTAATCTGGGTGAACTGGAAGACTTGGTAAATAGTGATCTAGAACTATATGCTAAATGGCTCCTGGCAAATAAATTACAAATAAATGTAAAAAAACAGTGTATATGCTCTTCAAAAATAAAAATAAACAATGTCGAGACCCAGATATCAGAATTGGAGATCAAGTAATTCAAAAGGTCGATCATACCAAATATCTGGGATTGGAAATTGATGACAACTCAAATTGGCACAAACACGCAGAGCACATGACAAAAAAATTATACCAATGATTAGAGCACTTTATAGATGCAAGAGCTACTTAAATGTACCAAATAAAATTATGATATATAACGCTTATTTTCTTTCTATATTCCGTTATCTGATAACAAACTGGGGGTATGTTCTCAAACATTATTCAAAAAATCAACAGAAATGCAATACAAACATAATACAAACATGAATATAGTTAATGAGATACATTCGTATGAAACTAGAAGTCAAAACCAAATTTATCTACCCCAGGTGAGAACAAACATTGCTTTAAATAATCCCTTCTCTAAATGTCTCCAATCATTTAACTTTCTGCCAAACTCCATAAAAAATAAAGATAGTTACTCCTCGTTCAAAGCGGAGGTGATGCGATATGTTAAAAGCCATTAAATTTAAAATATATATGTTCCGGTACCAGCAATTATTGCTGATTAGGAACAATGCTTTACAAAAATATTGACTATATTGGTATATACATGTCATATATTTGTCTAGAATCTTCATTGTTTCGGGAACAGGTTTATTGTGATATGTTCGCTAGTTTTAAATAGTTTTAATTGAGCTTGTCCTTGAATATTTGAATTGTTTTTTATTTACATTTTCTATGTACATGTGTGTATGGATATATGCATGTATACTTTTATTCTTTATAGTCTGAAATATGTGGTATAGGTTAAGATTTTTTTTTTGTATTGTAGACTTTTGTATATTAATTATTAATTGAATAAAAAAGGCATTATCTAAAAAAAAAAAAAATTTAATATTACTTAAACGTTAAATGAGTGTACAGTTAATAGTTTAGTGCAAAAAGCTATTCTTTATATCAGTTTGCAGTTTCCAAAAGTGATATTCCATAACCTCTATTTATGGACCTTCGGGGGCCCATATCTCCTAAAATTATATTTTCCGCGCTAAATTTTCGATTGCTATACTGTTTTTATCGTCTTCTTAAGCTCCTGTGAAAATTTCGTGAAGATACTGGATGATCTCATATTCTTAACCTTCACCCTCTAAGTCGTTAGTGTTTTTTTTAAGAAGTATAAATTTTTTGCAATTTAACACCCTGAACACGATCTTAGAATATGGGTTTTAGTCTGACGAGATTTCTGTCAGACAATATTGAATCATGCCAATGTATTTTTTTAATATTTTTTCTATGGTCTGACATTTTTTCACCTTGGGCAACATTTTATTTTTGTGAGCCATAGGTTTCTGCTAATTGATTATTTTAGGCAAAATATTGTTCCAAATGTACATGTACAGAAATAATTTTTGGTTCCATGAATTCAATGTGTCTTTATTGATGAATTACTAGTTGGGAAATAGTGAAAATGTGAAAAATGAAATGTCTTCGAGATAATGAATTTCTTGTTTAGATATGCAAAACACACACATTTAATAAAATAAACCTCTGCTGAACATAATATTGCAATATACATTATTTATGAGCATGATTTATGCTTATTCCACTTACTATTGCCAAATCGTAGTTGACTAAATGTCACTTATTAGGGACACTAATTGTCTGAATCCATTGTGTGTCTGTTTGATTGCCTGTTACAAAGAATCTGAACCGTTCAGCCTGATTTGAATTCAGTATCTGTATCGTTATTGTATTCAATTAAAACAAAATTCCTACCCTGAAAACCCGCTATGATCAAAATTTTTGATTTATTTTTTGTCAGTTTCTATTTTGGTACAGTCTGCTAAATTAGAACCTGTTTGTCTGGCACACATTTTGAATTTTTTCGTTCACATAACTTTCCATATAACTATACGTTTCTGATGGTCGAGGTCGATTTGCTTTTCATGACTTCTAAGTTTTTTGCAGTTAATTTATGTAGTTTTGCTTCTATGCTTTCCTTGATTTCTGATTGATTCATTTGCTTCTTTCTCTGACATGTTCCTGCATAAAAATCTCCATTTCGTCTTGTTGAGGTGCCTGTCTATTGCTTCGCGATCCTCTTAGAGATCTTGTGTTGTTTTCTCCATAACACTTCTCCAGATCATGTTCAATCAATCAATCAAAATTACTTTATTGTCTGAAGAATGGTAACTCTTATTGACAAAGTGGTAGGTTAAAAAAGAACAAAATAATATTATAATACTTGAGCATGCAACGCTACATTGTCAGAACTATGGGAAACTACTAAATATATACATAAATACACTTACAATTCATAAAATACATTTTGGTGCAGGCCAATACACGTCAATTTCTCAAGTCAAGACAGGCAATAATATATATATGTATATGTATATATATATATATATATATATATACATATATCGAGAATAAGAGAAATCTGTTTCGAATCCAAACATATTGGTATTGTGGGTAGGCCTATCTGACACATTTGTTGGTGACCTGTTATATGCACGAATTTGTGCTATTAAAATTCCACGATATTAGGTTTAAGCTTCACCGCACAGATTATAGGTGTCACCATAATAATCTGATGCAGTTCACATGTTTGTATTGGCCTAAGGCTATTAACCAACGAGAAATCTGATACGAATTTGAAAGAGACCACAAGCCGTCCTGATGATTGGGAAACCATGAAACAGGCTGTAGACGGATGGTGGGTTCTTTTGGATTCGAAACAGATTTATCTTATTCTCGATATTTGTTTGCGTTAAACGCATGAGGAGTACGACTATTGGTATCGTGGGTAGGCCTATCTGACACATTTGTTGGTGACCTGTTAATATGCACGAAATTTCGTGCTATTAAAATTCCACGATATTAGGTTTAAGCTTCACCGCACAGATTATAGTTGTCACCATCAATAATCTGATGCAGTCACATATATACATATATACACATACACATATATATATACTTATAAAATACACAAAATTCTGGTAAACCTTGGAATAATGTTTTTTTGATTAAGTTTCACAGCAAGTAAGTATATTGTGATTTAAAAATTTGTACTTGTTTTGCTACGTTGTACACAAGCTTGATGAAATATATGGAGGCACTGATGTAGTATGAAGGAACAAGTTTAGTTTTGCAGCATTTGAAGTTGACAATTTTTTTTTCTTCAATGCAAGATTACTTGGGGACTCCCAGATTTCTCTAATTTGGCAAAATTTCACTAATTTGTCAGGGCTGGCTTTTGCAAAAAGGAGATTATTTGGCACTTTGTTTTTTAGTGAACGTTTTTGCACTTGCTGATTTTATCTTTGGGTTTTTTTTACTCCTGTGATCATTTTAGATAGATTTTGTGTTTACTACTGAACCATATAGCACTTTTCACTAAAATGCTGTTTCCACTGTTGTTTCTTTCACCTAATGCTGTAGTTCATCATTAGCTGAACATTTTAATACATGAAGCACTTTTTATTTCTTGACTCTGTAAAGATATATCGACGTACAGCAATACATGGGATGACAATAGCAATATCAGTGGACCAGCTGGTGAATTGGCAAAACTCAAAATCAAGCATTTTAATAATGAAGTTATATTAAGTAATGAAGATTCAGAATGTATTGATGATCCATCAACAAATAACGTGGAATCGAAAATGGTGACACTCAAAACTGAGGATGACAATGATATAATTTACGAAGATGTCAAACTTGAAATATGTGAGGAGAAATTAGGTGGAAAAAGTGAAAATCAGCCCTACCAGAACTCCTTTCCCGATGTATTAATTGGAAGAGAATTTGGACCAAACTTTCCCATTAAACTTTCAATAGGTAAGGTGTTTATACAAATACCATTAAAAAAATTAATTAATTTTCATATATCAAATACATTTTTTTTCTTATTTAACACCCAATTTTCTTGAAAGAATGTGTGTGTGTGCGTGTGTTACTTCTAGCAATAAATTTTAAATATGCATAGAAACTAGTGGTAATATTACAGTATTAATATTAACAATGATAGTTAGCATAAAAGAAACTTAATCAGTAAGAGTAATTTTATTGTCTAGCAACCAGTTTTTTTTTATACTTATATGGTAGATATTCAAATTGTGAGGGTATGATATTGGGGCAATAATATTTGTATTGATGTAAAGAGGGTGCTTGAGAATGTAACTTGATTTAGACTTATAACTCGGGTTGTCATATTATTAGTTTTTGTTTTTACGTCATCCTATGTACATATTCATAAGGTATCACAATGGGCAGAAGGACTTAGATCGATAGCCTATTGGATCAGTGTAAATTAGTTTAATAAGGGACATTTATTATTATTATTATTTAAAATAATCATTCTTTTTCATATTATTTTTTTTTCTTTTACTTTTTAAGTAAATAATCTTTTTATATTGTACTATTTATCCCTATCAAATACCTTTACTGTTGGGGTTCCTTGGAATAATAAATAAATGAAAAAATGCGCTGCAAATGAGATGCTGGATCCGTTCTTGTATGCAGATATATTTCATCGATGAAAAACTCATAATTTTATCTCGTCTTTTAGAATCTGGAGCAAGGCTTCAACAAAATACTGCTATAGAAGAGAATGAATCAGCTATGAAAAGGGACAATGATACAAGAAGGAACCTATAATAAAATGTAATGCCAAAATTCATCAGGAGGTACAGGAGCGAACTCATACAGTGGAAAAACTATTTCAATGTAAAATTTGTCCAAGGAGTTTTTCCGTAAAATCCAATTTATGTGCGCATAGAAAAATTCATACTGGGGAGAAACCATTTCAATGCAAATTTTGTCCTAAGAGTTTTACAGTAAAATATAATTCATTGGTTCATGAGAGAACTCATACAGGGGAACGACCATTTCAATGCGAAATTTGTCCAAAGAGATTTGCATTAAAATCTAATTTAATGAATCATGCAAGAGGTCATACAGGGGAGAGACCATTCAAATGCAAAATTTGTCCAAAGAGTTTTTCAGTAAAATCTCATTTAGTGGTGCATGGGAGAAGTCATACAGGGGAAAAGCCATTCCAATGCAATATTTGTCCAAAGAGTTTTACAGTGAAATCCAATTTGTTGGTTCATGAAAGAACTCATACAGGGAAAAACCATACAATGCAAATTTTGTTCAAATCGTTCACCCAGAAGCGAATTTTACGATACATCAGAGAATTCATGAAAAATAAGTCAATAAGTCTTTATAGTAATACTGTCTAGGATCAACTTTTTTCAAAACGCAGACCTTATCTGGTGCAAGCAAATAAAACCGAAAAAATAAGATATTTTATTGTATTATGTTACGAAATAAAGTTTTAATAATTATAATTGAATCTTCAATTTTATTCAACAAAAAAATCGATGATCTTACTGCAAAAGGGGTTTGGATTGCATATCTTCTAATTTCAAGCCATAGAAAGTGATGACAAGTGTTGGCATAGTATTAAGAATATCCCAAAAAATAAAATATACAATACAATATTTTGTTTGAATAGCTCTAGAATGTAGGATTGGAAAGTGTATTTTCTTGTAGATCATATAGTAAAATGCATTTCAACTATTATTCGATTTGTTTGAAAATATGAACAGGATGTTCATAAAATCAGATGTGGAATCATATGCGACTGAAAGATAAACTTTAGTCACTATCTTCCATCGTTCTCCAGTAAAGTAACAAACTAAGCTAAATCGTTGTGTAAACTGGAAGAAGGGAAACATTCTCAATTGAATATTGATAGAAAGATTTTTCTGTGAATTGAAAAATCCACGATTAAAATGAAGTTATTTTTTGTGAATGTCTAACAGAAAACAACTACTCCCCCGGCTAAAGCCACGCTGGACATTGAACTACATCTGATAGATATTCTGAAAAGGCCCTAACTCAAAAGAAAAAATCTGAAATTGAAAATTTGCATTTTCATTCAGATAGTTATTTGATTTTTTATTCCAGTCTCAATTGAGAACTCAAGATGAATGAGGCAAAGAAGAATGTTTTCCAAAAGAGAGTACTCACCAGAAATCATTCGTAACATTGACGCAGGAGAGACATCGCATTCACTAGGTCATCAATACATTTTTGTCGACGAAAATCTATTTCACGCTTCCACGATCATCAGGAAGACCGGAAGAAATGGGAAACACATTTTCAAGAAGCAATCTCACTTTGCAAAGATGGAAAAAGTTAGAATCATTTCTTTTGGAGTAGTTGTTTTCTGTTAGACATTCATAAAAAATAACCATAATCATGATACATCGTCGGCCCGGCTAGCCCGTGTCGCGACGGCCATCAGTAGGCCTCCAGACTACCACCCGCTTTATTACATAGCGGGGCTTCAGCGGATAGACATAGTTAAGATGAACTGATATTCCATGGTAAAGACTATGGTGCGATTGCGGGTATCCTACTAATCAACCGCGTCATTCCACTGTTGGGATTTCATCAATGATCTATGCAAATATATAGGGGCGTCCAATTCAAAATGCAGTACACGGAAGTATAGGGTATCTTGGAAGGCAATGAGCATAAGACGGTTTCAATGAAAACAAAATGGACCATATAAGCCTAAGAACAATCTAGCATTATATCTTCGAAAACAATGAAACTTCAATGAAGATAGGTCATTATTGTACACAATAAATCCACCAAACATTCAGAATCGACTGATTCATGGACTAGATATATACAATTCAGTGTTTTCACTCTCTGAAGCCACTAATTGTAGAGGATTTTTGAAACTATAGAGCCAGGTTGTTTCTATTTATTTACCAAAACAGACAACTTTTTCTCTATTTCAACCATTTTTATTGTATCTCAAATGGTTTCCAAGATACCCATCCATATTTCCCAGATATTGCATTTTAAATTGGCCTGGAAAAATATTTCACCGATTAGATAGAATGACAACACACAAATCTGAAAAAAAAATTCGCCACTGATTATTTTTCATGTCCATATATCACAATGACTAGACAAAATAGAAAATACCCGATTTGACATCCTACACGAAATCAGCAGTAGGGCCAACTGCGAACGTGATATTCAGTAATGCCAATGCTGCAGTTTCATTACAGAGGTCGGTGCGGCGCGTAATGCCACATACTGTGTAAACGACATCGGCGCGATTATCGCAAATCTTAACGGGTAATTTCTGGCAAATTCAAAACATCCATAACAAATATGCGTATGTTCAGCCAAAGCGGCAAAACTGATTCATTCCAATTATTTACCGACATCGGTGTGCCGCTGCCGACATTTACCGCATTTAACAGCAACGGTCTATTTACCGCTCATTCATGTTTGCTGGGAATATTTCAAAATATCAATTTACAACCAGTGTTACGCCACGGCACTACCGAAAGGGATAAAAAATGTACCAAAACTATTACTGGTCCCTAAAAATGTTAAGGTATAGAGATATCTTCCGCCCTAGTCACACTTATACAAATCTCCATTTGAACAATTTTTTTTTTCTGTAAAACTTCATAAACATAATCCGCTCTTGATTAACGATTGGTTCGGTTAGCGGTCGACGTTGAAATGACATTGTTGTTTTCTGATTGGCTGAGTTGTCATCCACCAGCCAATCAGGAAACGACGATGTTATTTTAACGTCAACCTCTACCAGAACCAAACGCCAATCGAGAGCGGCTATAATCTGACACTGATACTCTAGAAAATATTTTGTGCGCATGCCTCAACTTCCCCCATGTTTTTCGGACACATTTTACGTACTTATAAATGTGAAGCCAAAACAAATGAAGCATGACTATCGCTCGGACTCTTTCTAATCGGCATCGTTGAATTGATGCGGCATTCGCGAAAATGGAGGCGTGACATGTATTAGTTGATGTTTGGCTGCAATAACTACGCGCTGCCACTATGACAAGGAAAGACATATATATAACCCGACTTCACCTTCATTGCATTGCTCTTATGGCCAGTTATCAATCAATATATGTTGAAATAACATTTGTTGTTCGCTTGTTTTTCATGGCCTATCTATAACAAGATATTATGTTAGTCATCGGGAGATATCCAAAAATTTGGACCCCCTTCCGTGTGCAAACGGGATTGTCTCACTTGAAATGATACCACGAATGCCCAAAACTTTCAAAACAATAAAATAATTTTGTGATGCACGTGGAACGGCTGTACAATAACTCACATTAACCTGATCACGTGGTCGACGTCTGTCTCCCACGACAGCCGGAAGTCGAATGATAACATTTCCTACTCTTCGATTTTTAGGGATTTAAGTTTTGAGAAAAATTGCCAGGATTGGAATCATTTTGAGACAGTAATTTTGTCAAGAGCTGTTGGCAACCCTGTTTAGATCAATGAATAAAATAATTGGTTGTTGACATTTGCTGACCAGAATTGTGCTTAATGACGATAAAAACCCTAATTTACCAATAATTCCAAGGCTAGGGTCTAGGCATAATCTGCATATAGGTACCATTTACTTTGAATACTTGTAATAAAGGATGAGAAGTCTTTAGTTATTCTTAAGGATTTCATTTCAATTTCAGTCTTTGAGAAGTGAAATCAGCTTACAGATTGATTCTTTGTTTAGAAACGTATTTAGCTGTACCAAAGAAAATAATTTTGTTGTAGAAAGGTTTTAGACAACGAAGGAGTGTTTGTACTTCGTGGAATGAATGTTTTTGATGAGTGACCCAATCTCTGCAGGAATATACCATAATGGCATCAGAACAATACAAATGTAAAGCAGAACTTTCAACAATTGACATTGAAGATGATGAAAACGAACAAATCTCGAGTGCGACTTCCTTTGATGATATTTTAAATGAAGTAAAAGTGAAGGAAGAGGCACCTGTGATGAAATCGTTCAATATATATGGGAATGATCAAATTGCAAGTGGGAATCCGTTTGGTGTTGTTTTTAAGGAAGAAATAGTCGAAGAAGATCATATAGAAACCAAACCGTTCAGTAAATATGGAGTGTTCAATGAGAGTCTAGGGAAGAGTGAGTATGAAAGATTTATCCAGATTCAAGCAAATTAAAAATTATGCTATATTACCCCAAAAGTTTTCTCCGCCTATTACAAGTATTGATTATTGTAGATATAATACTCGTTAATACTTGAACACGAACTTAAAATTTTTCTTAATGTGAAAATAATTATCACAAATTCAAGCAATTATGTGAACAAACCAACTGGAATAATGTAATAGACGCTCCTGATCCTGTTACTACTTTCCGAGTAATCGTAATGGATATACATAATAAATGCTTCCCTCTTAAGAAAACATCAACCTTGGGTTACCACAAATTTGAAAGTTTCTGCAAGAAATCTTAGATCTCTGTGTGTACTATCAGGAAGTTTACATCAAATAGAAATTTTGTTTCATATTTAATAAATATAGAAATATTTATAAAAACCTAATTAAACTGGCTAAGAACAACTATTAGGTAGAATGGACTATCAAAGAAATAAACCTATAGAGAAGTGGGTCATAATAAATGAATTATGGGGAATATAAAATATATTACCAATAGAGATAAATATTTGCCAAAAACATGACAGACAAGCTCGTATCTCAACGTGTTCCTGTGAGCTATCTCCACAAAATCCACTGTAATTCTAATATCACGTTAACCCCTACAAATATCCCTGAAATCAAGGAAAACTCTAATGATATAAAAAAGATAAGGCAATGGAATAAGATGATTTAGAAAATTTTGCTTTCAAAGTGTTACAGATTTTTAGCAGATGTTATTATTAGTTAATCATTTGTAACAGAAATATTTCCCGGAGGCCTGAAGACAGCTGTTGTTCTACCTCTTCACAAAGGAGGTGATAACACAAATCCCTCTAACATCAAACCAATCTCGCTACTAACTACTAGCTCGAAAGTTATCAAACTAGTAAAAAAAATATTGTTGCAATTCCTATTGGATGAAAACATTTTGAACAAATGCCAATTCAATTTCCAAAATTAAAAAATTCTAATGATGCGATTTTCTCATTCTTAGAAAAGGTTTATAAGAATTTGATTGAAGGAGAATGCATTGCAGCAGTCTTCTGCGATTTTTCAAAAGCCTTTGATTGTATTGTCACGGAATACTGCTGCAAAAAATGCATTGCTATGGCATAAGAGGAACATGTCTCAACTGGTTCAGATCATATCTGGAGAATAGAACACAGATGGTGAAAGTTGGTAACACATACTACAACCCCTCAGACATACACTGTGGAGTACCTCAGGGATCTGTTCTGGACCAATTCTATTCCTACTATACCTGAACGACCTACCCACAATCAATATTGAAGGACCCTTTACATTATTTGCAGATGACATTATCATGGCATGGAAAAGACACTAAAATCCTGAAGCAAATAGTTTGCTCAGAACTAGCAAAGGTTAATGAATGGTGTTATCTAAACTTTGGGTTTCAATGTAGACAAAACCAAAATAGTTAATTTCAAATGTAGTTGTGACAGTTTGTTACTAGATGGAAATACGGTTGAAGAAACGCAATGCACTAGATTCCTTGGTTTGTACATTGATAATAAATTAAAATTCCATGAACACTTCACATGTTCATCTAAGAAGCTGGTTTCAGGTTCATTTGCTGTGAGAATTGTTTCGAATGACATGACATATCCCCAGCAAGGCTAACTCTGCACTAGTAGAGTCCCATATATGATATGGTATAGCGTTTTGGGATTCTGTAGCCAACAACTCATGAATCAAGTATTTGTGCTACAGAAAAGATCCCTGAGGTATCATTGCAAGGCTAGCTACACAGATAGCTGTAGGCCTCTTTTTATCCAACACAAAATCCTAACTGTGGTCAGCATATTTATTCTTGAGCTGGTATACCTAATCCATAAAAGACATGTTACCAATTCTAATATGTATAAGGCAAAATAATATATAACCATTTTATTTCGAATATAAAAACAGTACCCTATTTATTTTCTGATTTTTTTACACCTTTTTTCATCAAGTTGGAGAATTTAATTGCTCTGGTTTTCTGAAGTAAAATCTTGATACCCATACATGAAAATACTTACCTCAAAGTTTCTAGCTTGAACTTAAATTCCAGATTTCTGTAAAAATGGGAATATCAACGGACCTGCTGTTGAATTGGCAAAATCCAAAGTCAAGCATTCTAATAACGAAGGTATATTGAGGAATGAAGATCATTCAGAATGTACCGATGATTCATCGAGAAATACTGTGGATTCGAAAATGGAGACGCTCAAAACTGAGGAGGACATTGATATCATTTATGAAGATGTCAAACGTGAAATATGTGAGGAAACAAGTGAAAAAAGTGACAGCAAGTTCTACTCGAACTCTGTTACTGATATAGAAATCGGAACAGAAACTGGACCAAACTTTTTCCATAAACTTCCAATAGGTAAGGTGGTAATATCAATAAATACCATTTATTAAGGGAGCATTTGAATTTTTTATTGAGTTGAAAATGATTCTTTTTCATATTTCTCATTTTATTTTTCTCACACTTTAAGTATACCATCTCTTCTTTGATTACATTGTATGAAAAATGAAAATAGATTTATTTGAAATATATATCCTAATATACATAAAGAAGATACAAATATTTAAATTTTAACAATATGTATAAACAATAGTTGATTTAAAATTTATGTGGTAGGAAGTAATAGCAAATGATAAAAATGCAAAAAAATTCTGTCCAACTCAGTTGGAAACATAGTGTGCACGGAGATATCGAGTGTTTGAAGGGGTGGAGGGAGTTAAATTTGTTTAATTTCATTAGGAAGCTCATAATAGTCCAAGAGCCCTCTGTGAAATAAAGAGTTAATTGTTCTTACAAGGTTAGTTCGTGTGACAACCAGGTCATTTCTACATCTTGTAGCATAATTGTGAATTTGGTGTTTATACGTAATGAATTCATTAAAATAAGATGGTGTTTTCCCAGTGAGTATTTTAAATATGATTGAAGATCGTCCGGAATTAAGTACAAGACAAATTGCTAACACACTTAATGTTATTAATAAACTAATCTGGAAAATTTTAAAGGATCACCAATTGTATCCTTACCATATTCAACGAGTCCAGGCACTTTTGCCGCGAGTAGACTTTTGTTAATGGAGTCTTCAAATGATCACCCAAAATGCTCAATTTTTAGAAAACGAAATATTCACTGACGAATCCAACTCTTCAAGGCAAGGGATTGCAAATTTCCATAACAATCATCTATGGCCGAGGATAACCCACATACAATTCAATATGAATTTTCACTCAACGTGTGGGTCGGAATTATTGTCGAAAATATTATTGGACCGTATTTTCTACCGTTAAGGCTAACTGATGATAATAATAATAATCATTTATTGTCCAACAGGTTACACCCAATTACAGGACATAATTAAATTTACATATTTAATATTTCAAATTTGTTTTACCTAATAACTAACTACTAACTAATAATTATTTATATAGAACATTCAGTTAAGAACAAGATGCAGTATCGCAAGAATTCAAAAATGCCAACATTTTATTCAAGTTCGATTTATATCAGTTTTTTTAATGTTATCTCTTTTATGTATCTGAGCGAACAGGTATTGATGTCACAAAAGTTACAGATAGAGTTGAAGTTTTCACACATCATCTTAATAGGTGATAGTGATATTATATTTGTTTTTGGCGTGCCACAATAAAATGTGATATTTTTGCGTGACCCAAGTCTTGGAACCCTGAAGTTCAACTCAGATAAGAGCATGCTGCAGTCAACCTGGTTGTGCAGTAATTTATACAGAAATATAACTGAGGCACACTGTCTTCTTGTTTCCAGTGAGACAATTTGAAACTGTACAAGAAGTGCATTGTGATCTGAACCTCTTGATGGATATGTTCCATGACATTTGAAAAATGTAAATTTTAAGAATTTTCTTTGAACCCTTTCTAGGGTATATTTATGGCAGAAATAGTGGGACTCCAAATTATTGAACAGTATTCTAATTTTGATCTCACATATGAATAATACAGAATTTTAATTGCATTTATATTTGTGAATTGCTGACAATTACTTATGATGAAACCAAGAATTTTGTTGGTTTCAGAGGCTTTTTTGTTGATATGATCTACAAAAGACATCTTTGGATCGAAGAATACACCTAAATCTTTAGATTCTTTACATCGAGTTAGATTAATGCCATGAACGCTATATGGATATTCAATAGGAGTGCGTTTTCTGGTGATGGTCATGACTTTACATTTTTCAATATTAAGGTGTAGGTTGTTAACTGAACACCACGTTTGCAAGTTATCTAGGTTTTGCTGAAGTAGGGGGCCATCAGCCGATTTCTCGATGGAAGTGAAAATATTCAAATCATCCGCGAAAAGTAGCTTCATACAGTCAAGTTTAGAAGTAAGATCATTAATTAATAATAAGAATAACAAGGGTCCGAGGTTTGACCCTTGTGGGACACCCGAAGTGACAATTACTCTATTAGATTAGAATCCATTATACGCCACTATTTGGTTACGGTTTGAGAGGTAGGAATGGAAAAGTGTCAGTAAGTTCTGACTGAAACCAGTTTCACCCAATTTCGCAATTAATATATTATGATCGATTCGATCAAAAGCTTTTGAAAAGTCGGTATAAATCACATCTACCTGACCATGTTTGTCCAGAACAGTGCACACATATTGTGAGAAAATTGCTAAATTAGTTACTGTAGATCTATTGCTCATAAATCCATGTTGGTATTCGCATATTTGATTTCTGGTAGCAAGATAGATATGTTTATACAGAATTATTTCGTATGCCTTTGCAAAATTGGAGATTATGGATATTGCTCTATAGTTTGCTACAGTAGCAGCATCTCCATTTTTCAGTATACTGATGCAAACTATACAAATTTTCTCCAGGAGTATCTTCCCATTTTACTTGAAAATGTTCCACTAGCTATTCGACCATGAATATGGTTTATGCACACCAGGAATATTTCAATGTTTGCGCCAGTCTATGAGACGATTACTTGATTCCTGTCTAATGGTGGTCATTTCAAGCAGTTTTTTTAACTCCGTTCCATTTGATCTTGTTGCCTTTTTCTTTGTTGTAACACACATAATTTTGTTTTTAATTTGATATTCTATTAAAACAAAAAAACATGGTACTGGTACATGCCTACATTAAAAGTTAAAACAAGCTGAATAATTTAAAAATACTACGATTGAAGTCACGAGTTGTGCAAACAAAATGTGACAGCAACCTACTTGATTTTTTCGTTTCCATTTACAGATCTGTTCATGCACAATTTGTATTTTAATTTTTTATTAGGAAACTATGCAAGTTATGCAATAAATCGTTATTTCCAACACATATTTCGTTATTGAGAAATTTTGTTTCGTTAAAAAGTTCTGGTAAAAAATGGAATAGGGATTGCATGTTTCACCCCTTTAAAAAATCACAACAAAATTAAAAAAATATTCTTAGGTAGCCTTTTTATTGGTAGAACATGCCCACAAAATGCAATTTTTTCAACTCATCAGTAATTTCAAGAAAAAAAACTATTTTTTTCTCATTTTTGGAAGGGTGTAACTTTTTAAGGAGAGGCCTAAGAGCTTTTGTTTACTTGAAATACCCCCTTTAATTCTCGACAAGGAATGACCCCCTAAAAACTTTCACACTTATTTGGTATATATATGGTATATATATATATATTGGTGTTACCAAATAAGTGTGAAAGTTTTTAGGGGGTCATATCATATATATATATATATATATATATATATATATATATATATATATATAATGTATACATAGGTCAAACCTCACAGCATCTAGAAAATAGAATTAAAGCTCACAAATATACAAAAACTGCTCAACTGCACGAAACAAATATAATAGAGAAACCAACCATGATTTTGATTATTATGAAACTACAAAAATTCTGGCAACCAAAAACACACAGCAAAAAAATAATTCTTGGAAATGATACACATAAAAAATAACATACCTCTGTTCTGCAACTTTTGAAGATTTGAATACTGTTACCATTTAGCAATGATATTAAACTTGAACAGTAGTCAAAGTGTGGTTGGATTATCGATTTATAAACTGTCAAATTAGATTGAAATGTTAGTTGTCTACTAATTCTTGAAAAGAAAAACTTTTTTTTTTTATTTTTATTACACACATACTGGAAGTGTTTTTTTCAAATTCAAAAGTGTTATCAACGATAAAGCCCAGGTATTTTAATTCTTCAACAATTTAAATAGTTTCACCGTATATCTCAATATTTATACAGTTAATATCTATTAGCTTATATTTATATTGAGTTGTCAATATCATAGCTTTCGTTTCAGTGGTATTTAATTTGAGTTTGTGTTCAAAAACTTCGACACATTGTCTAATGTCAAATTAATTTTACATACAGCACTATGAATGTCAACATCGCTAGCTGCGATAAGAGTATCTGCAAAGAGGTTGATGAATTCACAATCCCTAATGAAATTGATGTCAATTCAGATATAGTATGAATAAAACAGGACCAAGTACACTCCCTTGTGGGACTCCGGTGTCAATTGCTTTTAGATTTGATAGGACATTGTTAATTTTATTAAACTGGGATCTGTTGAGTAAATAGCTTCTCAACCATTGCAACACCCTACCAGATATTCCATAATACTCTAATTTTGAAAGCAAAATTGATATATTTATAGTCTCAAAAGCTCTTTCGAAGTCCAAGAATACAGCAACTACATATTCATTGTCATCAATTGACAGTTTCCATTTGGACAGGATGAGTTGGAGAGCAGTTTCACAGGAGTATTTGGATCTGAAACCTGATTGATAATCCATCAATAGGTTGTTGTCTGCAATGTATGTGCAAATGTGGTCATAAACGGCTAATTCTAAAACTTTCTAAAGGTGGTAAAGCATTAATTGGACGAAAATTGACGGCTTCGTTTGAATTGTTTAATTTAGGCTCAGGGACTACTGTACTAATTTTGAGTTGATCGAGAAATTGCCCATTTATCAAAGAAGTATTGACAAAATCAAGAACTACGTGACCCAGAACCGAGAATATGTTCCTTGTTCATTATATTAGTGTTGAACTTGTTATCCAAACGGTAAATAAATGATTTCAATTCCTTCAGGGACAAACTTTTGAAATCAGGCAAATTGCATCCAATCATTTGAAGATTTTCGCTTGACCAATATGAGAAAGCTTTAATATCAAGAACACTTTCAATTAAAAAATTCTTGAAGTTTTCAGCTTAATCTTGATCAGACGTCACTCTCAGAGCATAAAATACAACTACATCAGGAATAGGACCATTATTTGGTTTGATAAGCGTTTTCAGGGTTTTCCACCTTCTCTTTGAATCATGCGAACAATCAACAACCTTCCGTTTGTAGTAATCAGATTTTTATATTTTCAACATGTTAACTACCTCTTTTCAAGAATTTTTATAAATGGCTCCATCATTCACATTTCTACTATTTTTGAAACATTTGTAAGCTTTATCCCTATTCCTTGTTGCAACGATAACTTCGTGATCATACCAAGGCAATTGGTTTTTATATTGTTTAAATGATTTCAAAGGATTAATAATATCAACTTGTTCTCTGATGTTCATAACAAGGTTAGTATATATTGTATCAGCATCATTCGGTTAATTACAAGCCTTTATTTAATTTCACCAGTCCCGGTGTCTGTCTGTGTGTCTGTCAGTCTGTAATCAAATCTTGCAAGTTAAATTTGACCCACTTCTAATCGTCCGATTGATTTGAAATTTGGCAGGTGTACATAATTCCGGTGACAATGCATTATGAAAAATGAAATGGCGGCTCCAATATGGTGGACACTTTTTGTGATTATGGTATGATTCTATTCCAAATTGGTATCTAGGGATTTTTGGGGTCGGAGATTATGATTTTGTTGTCAATATTCAACAAGGCGGCTCCAAAATGGCGAACGATTTCTGTGATTATGGTCCGATTCTATTCAAAATTGGTATGTGGGGGTTTTTGGGGTCGAAGATTTTTTTACAAGCTTTTATTTTTAGTTTCACCTGTCCCGGTGTCTGTGATCAAATCTTGCAAGTTAAATTTGACCCACTTCTAATCGTCCGATTGATTTGAAATTTGGCAGGTGTACATAATTCTGGTGACAATACATTATGAAATTTTTGTTAGAAAAAAAACTGGCGGCTCCAATATGGCGGACAATTTTTGTGATTATTGTCCGATTCTATTCGAAATTGGTATGTGGGGGTTTTCGGAGTCGAATATTATGATTCTTTCGTGAAAATTAAAAATTCAAATGGCGGCCAAAATGGTGGAGAGTTTTGTGATTATGGTCCGATTCTATTCAAAATATGTGGGGGTTTTTGGAGTCAATATTATGATTTTTCGTAAAAAAATTGGCCAAAAGAGTTTTGTGATTATGGTCGATTCTATTCAAAATTGGTATGTGGGGGTTTTTGGAGTCAGATATTATGATTCTTCCGTGAATGGCGGCCGAGTTTTGTGATTATGGTCTGATTCTATTCAAAATTGGGGTCTAGGGGTTACGGGGTCAAAGATTATGATTTTGTTGTCAAAATTCAAAAATTCGACATGGTGGCCTCAAAATGGTGCACGAGTTTTGCGATTATGGTCCGATTCTAATTAAAATTGGTATGTGGAGGTTTTTGGGGTCGAATATTTTTTTACAAGCTTTTTTATTTTTAGTTTCACCTGTCCCGGTGTCTGTCTGTAATCAAATCTTGCAAGTTAAATTTGACCCACTTCTAATCGTCCGATTGATTTGAAATTTGGCAGATGTACATAATTCGGGTGACAATACATTATGAAATTTTTGTTAGGAAAAAGAACAAAATGGCGGCTCCAATATGTCGGACAATTTTTGTGATTATGGTCCGATTCTATTCAAAATTGGTATCTAGGGTTTTTCGGGGTTGGAGATCATGATTTTGTTTGTCAAAATTCCAAAATAAATTAAATAGAAATTACTAAACTATTTATTTAACATCATAAATACTAAAAAATAAATAAACGAAAAAAAAACATTTTTTTGTTAGTTGATAATAAAAACAGAACTAAAAAGTTAAAAATAATCATTATAAAAAAACAAGATTACCTATTTTGTATACACAACAAGCTTTTGAATTTGTTACTCACAGAATAACCTAGATCAAATAATGAAATAATTTTTTTTTTTCGTTTTTAGTGCATTTGTATAAAAGCTTGTTTTTAATTTTTTTTTTATAATTTGTGTTTTTTATTTTAAAGTTTGTTTTGTTTTACTAAAATCCCTATATAGTTATACAATGCTAGAGTACTGTTGCTGAATGGATTTGATTGAAACAGTTAATATATTATGACATTTTTTAAATGCACTGCAAATGGGAAACTGTATCCGTTCTTGCATGCAGATTACACCGAGGAAAAACTCCTAATTCTTCCCATCTTTTTAGAATCTGGAACAAAGTTTCAACAAAACACTTCTATAAAAGAAAACGAATCAGCTGTGGAAAGGGACAATGAAACAAAAAAGGAACATGATTTTGAATCTAAGCAGGAGTTACAGGACCGAACTTGTACAGTGAACAAACCATTTCAATGCAAACTTTGTTCCAAAAGTTTTACAGTAAAATCCAGTTTAGTGGTGCACCAGAGAAATCACACAGGGGAAAAACCATATCAGTGTAAAATTTGTCCCATGGGTTTTGCATGAAATACCATTTATTGGTGCATGAGATGAGTCATAAAGGCGGAAAGTCATTTCAATGCAAAACTTGTCCAAAGAGTTATACATCAAAGAACTCATTGTTGTATCATGAGGGAACTCATACGGGTGAAAAACCGTTTCAATGCAAACTTTGCACAAAGAGTTTCACAGCAAACACAGTTTATTGGTGCATGAAATATGTCATACAGGAGAAACACCATTTCAATGCAAAATGTGTCCAAGCAGTTTTGCAGCAAAAAACCAATTGTTGTGTCATAAGAAAATTCACACAGGGGAAAAACCACTTCGCTGTGAAGTTTGTCTGAAGAGTTTTGCAGAAAAATGGGCATTGTTGCGTCATGAGAGAATTCATACTGGAGAAAAACCGTTTCAATGCAAAATCTGTCCTAAGAGTTTTAAAGAAAAATCCAGTTTATTGGTGCATGGGAGAACTCATACAGGGGAAAAACCATATCAGTGCAAAATTTGTCCAAAGAGTTTCGCAGCAAAATACCAATTATCGGTGCACGAGATTAGTCATACAGGAGAAAATCCGTATCAATGCAAAACTTGTCCAAAGAGTTTTCCATTAAAGTCCAGATTATTGGTCCATGAGAGATGTCATACGGGGGAAAAACCATTTCAATGCGAAATTTGTTTGAAATCGTTTCCCTGGAAAATGAGTCTTACACTTCATGAGAGAACTCATGAAAAGTAAATCGTATGACTATTCTTCTAGAGACTGTAATGCTTATATATTCTATAATTTGACCTAGTATCTTCTCTAGAAATAGTTTTAAACTGCAGGCATATTTTTTGAAGTTAATGTTTTCCTAGTACTTTGGGGTAGGAATCATAATGGTAGCTGTACTGGAGACAACTCCGTATTTTGTGGATGTCAAATGTCCATAGGGTACCTATAGATTGTAGGGGGGTCGATATGGCTCTTCAGCCTCTCCGTACCTCGATCTGTAAGGTCTTTTGTACATTACCCTTCATCTATTCAAGATCCAGGATTCGGAGACTCCTTGCGAAGCGTATCAGTTTCCTGGGAGCTAAGTTCCTGATGTTTGAGAGCGTTAGTGAAACCCCTTCGAGGAACTTAAGCCTTTTGCAAAACAGCGCTTGCAGTCGAAAGCAGGTGTTCTGCAGTTTCAGTGAAGTTCTCGCAGTACCGTCACAGTTCACTGACTGATCTATCCATTTTTTTGAGGTGATACCTCAGAGGACAATGAACAGTGAGCAATCCCATTACCAGTTTCAAGTATTTCTTGTCCAACTCGAGAAGCTGTTCAGCTTTCTTTGGTGATGGGCTCAAAAGCCTTTTTGCTTGTCTTTGTCCTGGAACCTTATTCCAGTGGGTTTTAAATTGGTCAGTTTTCCAGTGCCGAAACTCTTCGTTGGTGTGGGTTTTCGAAAGACCACAAAAGGATTCCAGACCAGAAAATTGAGTGTTTGCGCCTTCCTTGGCAAGGCTGTCCGCTTCTTCATTGCCTTTGATTCCCTTGTGACCTGGCACCCACATCAGAGTAACCTGATTGTTCGTAGCCGGTTGTCTTAGGGAGAGTTTGAGGTCCCAAGTCAGTCTAGACTCACAAGTGTGTGACTTTAGAGCTTTTAGTGCTGCTTCTGATAGGATATAGGTCTTTGCCCCCCTGAAGCCTCTTTCAATTCAATCTTGGGCGCAAATTTCTATAGCATGGTTTTCTGCTTGAAACATTGTTGGAGCTTTGCCTACGTATGATTTTGAGGGCCTGTTACTCGCACTCCAGCCCTTTCGTCCATTTTGGAAACCATCAGTATCAGTATGGTACCTATACTTCCATTAGATCTTTGTCAAGTATATCCAATAGATATGATATTGCACTAGTGATTGTTAAATATAACCGATAATAAATGAAGGATAGTTTATGTTTTTATATTCAATTTATTCATGAAAATACAATTTCTTTTATCTTTCACATTCAAATTACCATTCTAATATTTCTTCAGTGGAGAATGAAATCCTCTTGGAATAAAAATCAGGCCTACAAAAATTCATTTCATTTCATGTGGAAAACAATAAGCATATCTACCATAAACTAGATATAATTTTCGATTTATTTAAGATTTTTTTTTAATTCATGACAATAAAGTATATTTATTTCTCTCATTGGATGAGTATTACAATAAGTATATATTTAAATGTGTTTCAGAACATGTGTCATTGCAAGCTGTGATCAATATATTAAGTGTGTGAATTGTTTATAAATTTTATTGTTATTTTTATTGTATTTTCACCAATTATAATAAATAAGGACATTAATTTTAATAGCTATAAGGAACCGAACTTTTTAACAAATTTAAACGATTTGTTCTCTTTTGACGTTTTTTTTTTGTCTATACTTATTTACATGTACCATTTTATATATATATTTATATGCTTTGTCAATAAGAATTATCTTCAGCTAATAAAGTATATTTTGATTGATTGTATCTTTTCTGTTGTTTGTTGACATTAGGCTCATTTCGTCATCCTGAAATAGACGTCGAGAAAACGACAATTATCTGTTAAATTATTCCTGTTCTGAACGTTAATGATTCAGGCCGTTTTCCAACATATTCAGAAAAGTGCAATGTTTAATTTCAACATATATTAATCCACAATTAACCCATGAGAGTACGAATTGATGAATATACTTTATAAACTTATATTTCTCATCTTACTCACTCTTGTTTGGTCAAAATATATCGAGTAACGAGAACAAATAAATTTTAAATTAATCGCAGAAAGACCAGATCAGTCAAAGAACCAACAAAAACACTTGTTCTAGAATATGAATGAGTCAACAAAAGCAGCTATTAGGCAATGCGCGGTAATTTTTAATTCTAATAAATGATTAATTATGTCATTGCAAGCACTGCATTCATTAAAAGAGCCACTAATAAAGTGAAGGGGTTTCAAAAGTGAACAATTGTAAAGCGCCTTTAGGTTTTGATTTATCCCAATAAATTATTTATTTCATATTGTTACGAATCCTATTCAAACGCTGAACCAATTATTGTCTGTTTATTTTCACTGTATGAAAACAACTTAATAATGCAGTCCGGCAATTCAATCAATCATAAATACTGTTCAAATATTGTCATGACACTGCACTTCCAATCTGAATCAATACTTGGGTACAAACTAACTTTCACCATATCTTTTACTGCACTTTCTATAATTACCACAATTATAGTCTTAAGGAGGACTGACCTTAAAAATTAATTTGGAGATTTTCCTAAACCCGCAACTTAATACAATTAAAATAGTGATAACTTTAAAGATGACAATGCACAAAGTAATTTGCAATATTTAGCCCTTCTAGGATTGAAAGGATCACGGAGCTACCACTCGTTTATTGTACTGTAATGTTTCATTTTCAAAAGCGAATCACTCCAATACACAAAAAAAAACAATTTGGAAAATGATTTCACAAACAGATTTTTTTTAAATCAAGTAAGAAGCTCGCTTGATGGTTTTTTGGTATTGAATATTGTTTATTATTATTATTTGGTAATATATCAAGGGGAAAAATTACTTTTAATTTCCAATTGTAACAACACAGAATTGTTTATTTATTATTTGAAAAAAAAAAACAGTTTCAAATTGTCTGATTTTATTTTGGATATCACAAACGGCCATATTTTTCTTCCATATTATTTACCTAATTTTTCATGATAGTTTGGGTTCATCATACTTAAAAATGTAAAAATGTTTTTATTGTATTCTACTTCTATAATGGTAAATTAAAAACAAAGTTTCTAGCTTGAACTTGAATTCCAGATTCCTGAAAAAATAGAAATATCAACGAACCTGCTGGAGAATTGGCAAAACCTAAAATTCAGCATTATAATAATGAAGATATATTGAAGAATGGAGATTCAGATTCATCAACAAATAATGAGGAATCGAAAATGGAGTTACTCAAAACTGACATTGATATAATTTACGAAGATGTCAAACGTGAAATATGTGAGAAAAAATCAAATGGAAAAAGTGAAAATAAGTTCTACCTGAATTCCGTTTCCGTATTAATTGGATCAGAATTTGGACCAAACGTTTCTCATAAACTTTCAATAGGTAAGGTGTTTATACTTTATTCAAGGATTATTTGAATTTTTTATTGAATTAAAAATGATCATTCTTTTTCATATTTCTTTTTTTCTTCCTCTCTTTAAGTATATAATCTTTTTACATTGTCATAACTTTGTGGCCATAGGGCCTTAAAAGGGGTTGGTACCTCAGGATAACTTTTGTGATAACCAGATTATGAACTCTAGAACTATTTATAGAACGCTGCCAGAACGGCAGCTCAATAGTTAAGACTACATTTTTGTAAATATGGAACTCTCTTCAAATATTGTTATTTCAACTTTATGATTTATATTAATTCGTGTATTCGAGGATGAATCTCATTCAAACAAAATGAGTATGAAATGAAATCTTTATTTGAAGTAGGACGTCCTAATATACAAAATTGTTAGTAAAAAATATATAGTAAACATAAATCAAGTTTATGAATTACATACAAATACTACATATACATAACACACATACAAACGTACACACATGCACACACACACATATATATATATATATATATATATATATATATATTGTTATGTATTGATAAATTGTAAATATAAATTGTTTTTATATTTTTGCCCCACGTTTGGGTGCCAAATTGTTATGGAATGATGATTTGCAAATAAAATTGTTGTTTATAAAATGAAGATAGCTAATAATTTTCGCTATTCTTTGTGAGCCAAATTGTTATGATATAGATAATTATTTGTGCCCTGTATAATATATTTTGCAATGTAATAATAATTGCTAGCTACGTCACTGTTCTCTCGTCACGTTGCTGCCAATTGTTATCATTTTCCTTACCACAGCTAAGCTCAGTTGGTACGCCCCTTGTCTCAGATAGCCGGTTCAGGCAATTGAGCCACTAGCCACTGCTTGATGTCTAATTTCAATTTATTCAATGGTCATAAGTATGATTGTTGATCATTGTAGAAAACAAACAACAAAGTATCAAAAAGCAATTATCTCCTTTATTCAGGAAAACTTAATTTTACCTGGCCTACGAAAGATAACTTACTCTAAGGTGAATCTACAAATATTCATGGATAATCATGAGAAAAGTTCATTGGTAAAATATACACAACCTCACTTTTACCTTGAAAGTGAAAATTTCTTTGATAGTTCGAAATCAATTGAAATAAAGTTTTTCCGATGGAATATGCGTTATTAGTGAAATTGTTCAGTTCGGAATGTGTACTATGGAAGGTTTATACCTGTCTGGAACTGTCGCTGTTCAATACAAGCCAGGATTTGGATTCCCTTTCACTCCAATGCTATCAGGAACTCCAATACCAAATAGAAAAGGACCATACAAATTCAGCAATCAGCCTTGGATACTTGTATACGGTGTACAAATAAGGTAATCTTGGTTTCCACTTATAATGTGGAAATTATTCCATTTTTCTTTCTCCCAAAAATATAACGTGGCATTCGTTTTAAATTTATTTTCGATCTCCTTTGTGGCTTTGTTTGTTGTCACCTAGATACCATTTTTGTTCCTTCCCTCTGATTCGAATTTTTGAATTCGCGCACTATATTGTCACTTTTTCACTGTTTGTGGTTATTTGTCATAACTTATACATAAAACTATTTTCCATTCTTATTAACTATGAACAAATTTCAATAATAATTGCCTCTGACACTCCCTCGTTCTTATTCCCTCACAATTTCAAATTCTACCTGTGACCATCTGTTCCCTGATTGGCTATTGTCATCAAGAAGTTTGCTGTTCTACCATTGGCTACTTTTAGTTAGCTATAATTTCATATACTGTATGTTTCAAATTTATAAATTTGTAGATCGCATTTTATTCAGGAAAATTTTGTAAATCTAGACTTTTTGTTGTCTTTTGAAGAATTATGGGTTGTAATCATTCTGACAGTGTATGAAATTGATTGTGTTATATAATTTGGATATTTTTATCTATTCATATCATACAGAGGCTTAATAAAAGAAATAGAACTTCTAAAATTATGTAAAAACAATCTCTTGAAACTAATAGCTAATCAATAATTATTCTTTTTTGTGGGTTTTTTCTTTTTAAAATATCTAACTGGATTTTCATAACATAACAATATATATATATATATATATATATATATATATATATATATATATATATTCAAACATATAGACATACAAAAGTTAAAATTATTGTAACAATAAAATTTAAAATAAGATAAAATAAAATAGAATAAGATAAAAAATAAAATAATATAAAATAACCATCCCAAGAAAACAACAAGATTTACAGATGGGTATGGATACTGACTAGTGCTTAGTTGTTATTATATATTATATTTACTGGTTTAATGGATGAATTAGCTTTCTCAGTTGGTTTTTGAAAATTTGTAAGGACACACTATTTTTTACTTCAGTGGGTAGTTTGTTGAAGTCGTCCAATCCTTTGATAAACAAAGATTTAGTACTACTTCCCAATCGTGTTTTAGGAATATAAAAGTTATTTGTGCTTCTGGTGTTATAATTATGTATCTCGTTGTTATAAGTTACGAAAGGGTCCAGATAATCAGGTAGTAGATTTTTAGTGAGTTTGAAAATAAAGACCATGGCCATGAAGTAGAGTCTTTTTTCAACACAGTTCCAATCCAGTATTTCCAACATAGATTTTATTGGTGTGTATCTATTGGATCTCAATATGATTTTCATACCTCTGTTTTGGAGTTTTTGCAATTTCTGCAACTCGTTCTTATTCATGTTGTAATGTTGGACAGTAGTCAAAATGTGGTTGGATTAGTGTTTTATAAACCATTATTCTACTCTGAAGAGATAGAAAGGTGGCAACTCTGGCAAAAAAAAAGTTTCTTAGAAATTTTCTTACAAATATATTCGCAGTGGCCTTTCAATGATAAAGTGTCATCAAATATGAATCCCAGATATTTAAACTCACTCATCCATTCAATATTATCATTTTCAATTTTATCATTTTCAATTTCCAACTGTAGATTGTCATAATTAATGTTTTTTAGTTTGTGTTTATTACACAGAATCATGGCTTTAGTTTTTGTAACATTTAATTTCAATTTATTAGTTCCTAGGTATATTTCAAGTTTTTTTAACATTGAATTCAATCCAAAATACTTGCAGGGTCAGTTCCGTAACATGCGACAAGAGTGTCATCTGCAAAAAGATTGCGAAAGTCACAGTCAATAATATAATTGATATCATTTAAATAGATGATGAACAGTAACGGACCCAAAACGCTCCCCTGAGGTACACCTATATCGTTAGTTAATTCATGAGAGACTGATTTGCCTAATTTGCAGAGTTGCTTTCTATTTGAGAGATAGTCTTCAAACCATTTCAACACAGTACCTTCAATTCCATAGTATTTTAGTTTTCGTATTAGAATTTTCCTGTCAATAGTTTCAAAAGCTCTCTTGAAATCTAAAATACTGAGATAATAAATTTGCCCTCATCAATCAGTTGTTTCCATTTTAAATAGTGAGTTGTAATGCAGTTTCACAGGAGTAATTTGTTCGAAAGCCTGATTGATTGCCAGTGAATAACTTATTTGTATTGAAGTATTTAGAGAGCTGATTATAAACCACTATTTCAATAACTTTTTCAATTGGGGGTAGTGTATTAATTGGTCTGAATTCTAATGCCTCGGTTGAATTGGGAATTTTTGGAACGGGAATCACAGAACTCAACTTTAATTTGTCGGGAAATGTACCCTGTTCCAGTGATATGATAAACATATAAGCATGCTAACCCTGATCAAGAGAATATAGATCGATCAGCTTTGGAGGGCATATTCCTGACAATATTGTACTATCTATGCCTGTCAAACATCCTTGCTGTGAGGGTTTCTCGGGATAATAATAATTAAATTAATAAATGCCCTGCAAATGGGATACTGGATCCGTACTTGTATGTAGATTTCATTAAGAAAAAACTCTTAATTTTGTTTTTTTAGAATCTGAAACGAGGCTTCAAAAAAATTCTGCTATAGAAGAGAATGAATCAGCTATGAAAAGGGACAATGATACAAGGAAGGAGCCTATAATAAGATGTAATGTCCAAATTCATCAGGAGGTACAGGAGCAAACTCGTACAGCGGAAAAACTATTTCAATGTAAAATTTGTTCGAGTTTTTCAGTAAAATCCAGTTTATTGGCGCATGGAAGAATTCATACAAGGGAGAAACCATTTCAATGCAAAATTTGTCCTAAGAGTTTTGCATTAAAATTAATTATTGGGGCATGAGAGATGTCATACAGGAGAACGACCATTTCAATGCGAAATTTGTCCAAAGAGTTTTGCCATAAAAGCTTATTTATTGAGGCATGGAATATGTCACACGGGGGAAAAACCATTTCAATGCCAAATTTGTCCAAAGGGTTTTACAGTAAAATCCAATTTATTGGTGCATGAAAGAACTCATACAGGAGAAAGACCGTTTCAGTGCAAAGTATGTTCAAGAGTTTCGTAAAAAAGATACAATTGTTGTGTCATGAGACAATTCATACAGGGGAAAGACAATTTCTGTGCATATTTTGTTCCAAGAGTTTTGCACAAAAAAATCCAATTATTGGTCATGAAAGAAGCATACAGGGAAAAACCATTTCAATGAAATTGTTCAAAAGTTTTACAGCAAAATCCATTTTATGTGTTCATGAAAGAATTCATACAGGGATAAAACCATATCAATGCAAATTTTGTTCAAAATCGTTTACCCAGAAGGGGAATTTTACGACACATGAGAGAATTCATGAAAAATAAGTCATATGATGATTCTAATAGACTCGTGCTTCTTATTAGTAACGTTTATATTTTACGACACATGAGAGAATTCATGAAAAATAAGTCATATGATGATTCTAATAGACTCGTGCTTCTTATTAGTAACGTTTATATATATGTGTGTGTAAATGGCACTCCCTAGCAGCGAAATACTGTTTAAAATCACAATTTTTCGAAACTCAAACCCAATCAGTTGCAAGCTTATAAGACCGAAAATTTAAATGTTTTTTTGTATTGTATATAAAATAAAAGAATTTTTAATAACTATAATTGAAACTTTATTTTATACAACACAAATAATTCCATGATGACCTTACTGCAAAAGGTGTTTAAATTGCATACCTTCTAATCCATCCAAGACACTACAGATATATTGAATTTGACAAATAGACCATATGGAACTAGAAAGTGATGACAACTGATACCATCGGATTCAGAACATCCTAAAGAATAATAATAAATGAAAATTCCATTAATGTACAACTGTCAAAAAAACGTTTTTGCATCTCTATTAATGCGTAAACTTTTCTTTTTTCACCGCTTAAAATAAGATTTTTTTACCGTTTAAAAAAAATATTGATTTTACAATTTCATCAGATATTTTAATTTGTTTGGAAGCAGATGGACAATTCCAAATTTTATTAGAAATATCAATTTTGTTGATTTGTTTGAAAATATGAACAGGATGTTCATAAAATCAGATGTGGAATCATCTACTACTGAAAGATAAACTTGAATCAATATCTTCCATCGTTCAAGATAACCTCTTGAGGGGTATTCATCATGAAAAGGGAAATATTCTCAATTGAATATTAAATAAAAAGATTTTTCTGTGAATTGAAAAATCCACGAGATAAAAATGACGTTATTTTTTGTGAATATCCAACGGAAAACAACTACTTCCCCGGCTAAAGCCACGCTATACATTGAACTACTTCTGCATCTGATAGATATTCTGGAAGGAGAAAAAATCTGAAATTGAAAATTTGCATTTTCATTCAGATAGTTATTTGATTTTCTATTGCAGTCTTAATTAGGAACTCATATAGATGAATGAGGCAAATAAGAATGGTTTCCAAAAGAGAGTACTCACCAGAAATCATTTGTAACATTGACGCAAGAGAGGCATCGCATCCACTAGGTCTTCAATACATTTTTGTCGACGAAAATATATTTCACGGAAGCGTGAAATAAATTCAGTTTTTTTTTTATTCAATTGAGAATAGTTTCCTTTTCAACATCAATTTTGTGTTGTACATATGCTTCTGCTAAGATGGAAGTAAATATTGCCCCCTGCAGTGGCCCAGAGAGTTTCAGAGCTTCTTCTAAACCAGTGACTTGTGTAGCTCTTATACTGGTCTTTTCCCAGCCATTTTGCAATCAAGCTGCGAATTTCTCCTATTTTATTTATCCCCACATGTTGGTTTAAAAATTTTCTTCTCGAATATTTTAAAATTAATCTCATAGAATAGACTTTAATCTAGAGAAATATTGATAAGTGATGTAGCGTCAGCAAAAAGAATGGTGATAGTGTCCTCTAGCATGTGCTGACAGATGTCGTTTATATAAACAATAAAGAGTTTGGGTCCCAGGACCGAGCCCTGTGGAACTCCATGTTTCAATATCCTGTGTTCAGATGTTGAATTTTGACCAATTGTTGTCTGTTTGTTAAGTACAATGAGTTTCAGTGGTGCTCCTCTAACCTCGTAATATGATGACTTTTTCTAACAGTAGGTCGTGAGAGACGCAGTCAAATTTTATTACTTTTTGTATGGAGCGGCCGTAGGGTTCTATACTTGCGTATATCTCAGTATAATCAGAATTTGAAACGGTAAAGGTTCTTGCACAATAGGTCTTTTTATCTGGTATTTTAACAAAGAATATAGACCCAGCATCTTCAATGGCATTAATAGTTATATGTAATAATTCTTCACAGCCAGAAGCACTGCCTATACCCAAAATTAATGCAATCTACAATTGAGAAAATATTTAAATTACTGAAATATTGCAAAATAATTATCTGTACCTTATAAAGTAAATTTGTTTCATTATCAGCATCTTGAATAAATTTATTGATATCACCCCTCGATAAAACTCTATTTCATTCCTCGGTATCCGGCGCTTTGGTTCTTAGTGAGCAGAACAAATTTTGAAAACTTCTTAATGTTCTCAAACATTCAATGTTCTGGTGAAGGGAGATTGTGGCTTATCAGACAAATTTTTAATTCAAAGAAAAAACATATTCGAGCAGGATTTCACTCTAGCTCTCTAGTCTTACGCTTTACCAACTGAGCTATCGAAGGCACAAGGTTCCATTTGCGCTTCGAGATATCGCTTTTTCCCATAATTTAATGTTAGATGTTGGACGGATTAAGAAGATAAAAAGGATCTCAAGCACTTGTCAATGGACATCAAGATCAAATAATCTTTCACCCTAACGTTACCATCGACTTGACGGTTTCAGTCGAGGTTCAGGAAGTCAATCTCTGATCAATGAACAAGATTTTAGCCAAATATATAAATATGAACTGAGGATTGCGTCTGTGAAAATATAGGTGAAGAGAGCTTGTGGCATATCAGACAAATTTTTAAATAAAAGAATAAAACCATCGAACTCTAGTCCTATGCTCTAACAACTGAGCTATTGACGACACAAGGTTCCATCTGCGCTTCGAGCTATTTTCCATAATTTAATGTTAGATCCTCTTTTCGTATTTATATGTTTGGCTAAAATCTTGTTCATTGATCGGATGTCGACTTCCTGAACCTCGACTGAAACCGTATATATGTATATTGGACCACTCTGTATGTTACGTGGGCCACCTGTACTCATGTCCATGTACCTCACTATCATTGGGTTAATTCTACAAGGTCCTAATTGGCTAGAGCTTATTAGTACCTCCTATTCAGATAACGTTTACTCTCTTTGATGCCCTTCTACATCAAGGTGATTTTGAATATTCAACTGAAGGGGTTACGGCAATACCGCCATTTTGAATGAAGACGTTTGTTATGACGCAGAATTGACAACTTCACAAAATCTCAAAATTAGCCTAAAAATTGTAGGAATAAATCATATTGAGCTGTATTGTAGTAGACGGACTATAAACGAGACGCACTGCAAAAATATCCACTATAGAATTTATGTACTCTTGTTTATGAAGGAACGTAAACTTATGACGTAACGTAAGTGAAACGGAAGAGTTGGCCAACTTTCATCTTTTTACAGTGCGTTTCTTGCGTCCGGCCAATCGATCCCGTCTTTTAATCTCATCTTGGAAATTATGTTGGCAGTGTTGTCCTAATTCCAAATAAAACATAATTTAGAACTGGCAACTGTACTCGAGTAGAAGATCCGAGACGAAAGGGTAATTGGCCCAGTCCATACCAACGTTGCCATATTGTCGATGAAAAACACGTTGCGACGAAAACTTAAAATGAATCAACGGATGTATCGAGTCAGGGCCTTGGTTCCGATCCACGATCGTAGTTTAGTCTTCGTTCGTGTTATGTGTTCCGTGAATTTGTTTAAAAAAATAATAAGGTTCAACTGTCCTTCGGAAATTTCGCAAAAATTCCAGTTACATGTATTATATGTGAAAAAACTTCTGCAAACCTGTCTACTCATAGCAGACATGTGAGAGAAGTCTATAATATGTCCTTCAAATTGCTTTGTAAAATTAGTTACTACTTCATTTTGTTGAATATGTAGTTACTCTCTTTCTCAGGCTAAGAATATTTTAGAACAGAAAAATATCCATTTTTACTCATTTGTGATTTTTTCATCCAATATTTCATTGTTCTTTGTTACAGTCTGTTTTCTTATATTTGTGAGTTCTCTGGATAATCAATTTTTTAATGTATTACCACCCATCGGACGAAGCCTCTAGTGCGGGGTTTGCAAAAGTGGGGGAACTGGACAAGTATGCCAGAAACGAAGCAAGGTCTAAGAAACTCGGACGCGTTCCAATACTCCAACTTTTCATCCTAACCGTTCATAAACTCAGTGGACTCCCACTTATTAGCTTGTGAAAGCCGTTCCTATACTCCGGTTGATTTCCTTGGATGAACAACTTTTCCACGAACTCGAGGTCCATGAAAGAGTTGAAATATTTCAACCGCATGCGCATTGCACATTTTAGTTAAAAGTGATTAAAGGTTAAGTCATAGGTTATATATATTATTTTTTTCAAACTGAAGCCTGTGCTTTGAAAACAAAATGAGTATTACGACAGAAACGCATTTTTTATTAGTGGATGGAAAAGAAAATGTGAGGGGTGGAAATCAATCTGCTCTAGTACATAATGCAGGTTTGTTTGTTTGTTTAGTGTATGTGAAATGGGGTTGATAAAGTATTTGATTATCTACAAATTGTTTCAGTACTCCAGTAATAGCAAGAATCTTTCCTTCAATTTCTTCCATTGCTATATCTTAAATTTCAATGTAAATTTGAATTATTTTGGACGATGACAACTGACAAATACCTAATTTGTTTAGTTTCGTTCCAAAAGAATCAAAATGAATTATTTTGGACGATGAAAACTACAAATACCTAATTTGTTTAGTTTGTTCCAAAAGAATCAAAATGACAATTGACACAATATGTCAAATTTTTCACTCATCCTCCAACCGATTTGTGATATTGGAACGCGCCCCAGAGAGAAACTAGAATGACAGCCCTTCATGTACATAACAAGTGACAAACACAAGTGTCTTCTAGTTTCTATTTCGAGTGTCATCAGCAAGGTTGCCAATTTGTGAGTTATTACTCACATTTGTGAGGAATTTCATGGTCTGTGAGTAATGGCCAGTTGTGAGTAAATTGTGAGCTATCAGAGATCAGCGAACATTCAAAGTGCATAATATTGATATGAATTATACCCGCCGCCGCCACTGAAACTTCAACATGATTGGCGTTTGGTTCTGGTAGCGGTTGACGTTAAAATGACATTGTCGTTTCCTGATTGGCCGGTGGATGACAACTCACTAACTCAGTCAATCAGAAAACAACAGTGCCATTTTAACGTCAACTGCTAACCGAACCAAACGCCCATCGAGAGCGGCCAAATGCCAATCGAGAGCAGCTATGGTCTAATTTCTTGGTTGAATACAATTACTCCCTTTTTCACCTACTTCTAATCGATAGACAACAGATTGTAAATTTGAAGTAACAAACTATATCTATACAATTAATTTTATTTCGAAGCTGGAAAAATAATTCTAATAAATTTCAGACAATCATAACTTCGATTCTACTTGAATTTGAAATAATAATTATCGATATTTTGTATAGGAAATATCGATACTATCGCAAACTATCGATGTTCAACGAGCATTGCTCTTATTGAATGAATAAACTTCAATCATTTGATCGAATGCCAAATGCGCCAAACGGAAGCAAGGACCATAACACTAGAGAGAGAAAGGGAAACTTCAATCAGTTCAATCATTTTTTATGTTTTTGTATTGTCAACTGTCAAGCCAGTGTCCAACACTACACCCAAGGACATTATTTAATGACCTTCCACTACAACAAAGATTTCAACTCGGACCTCGTGTTCTGTCAAAAACAGGTTTAGTTAACCTTAGTTTTTGACAGATGTCAGATGAAACGACAAGGTTAAATTTATTCTGTGAAAAACAGGAAACATTAACCAGTTTATAATCTAAAGTACATTTCCTTCATTCTGTATTTTTTATATATGTAAAATCTGTCTTGATTTTGATATTTTGTAGTTGTGAGTAATTTGTGAGTAAACCCAAAAAAAATTGTGAGGAAATCGGTGAATACCTGTTGGCAACCCTGGTCATCAGTCTTTATTCTTGTTGATTCTTGATTGTTGACGTCTCTTCATACCTACTCAGGCATATTTCATTATGACTTCTGGAAACTACAAATGTGAAACAGAACTTTCAATAACGGATATTGAAGAAGTTGAAATAGAACAAATCGCGTGTGGATCCTACTTTGTTGACATTAAAGATATTTTAAATAAAGAAATAGTGAAGGAGGAGGCCACTGATGTCAAAACTTGTAGTGTATATGGGAATGAACAAAATGCAAATATTAATCAGTTTGGTGCTGTTCCTATTTTAAAGAGAGAAATAGTCGAGGGAGATCCAACGGAAACCAAAGCGTTCGGTGAGTATGGGGTGTTTAACTCTTTCGGTATAAATGTCTACCCAGCCCAGAAACACTATATTAGGTAACCTTGAAGTATATACATTTGCTATTTTTGTCTTGATTTTTTCCCTGTCAAAACTTTAGTAATTTTTTTAATACCTAAGAGAAAAAATTACTTCCTTGGCTAAAGATACGCTGGACATTGAACTACATCTGATAGATATTGTGAAAGGACCCTAACATGAATACTTTCCAAAAGGATATCTTGAAAGGACAAAAGCAAGGACCATATACCTAGAGAGAGAAAAGATAGTTACTAAAGTTTATCTTTCAGTCTCAGATTCCACATCTGATAAACATGATGATTAAGTGATATTAAAATTCAAACTTACATCTGGTGTACTCTTTTTCTTTCTTACTTATAAACACTGAATAGAAATTGACATCAAGCAGTGTCTCAATTGTCTGAACCGGCTATCTGAGACAAGAGGCGTACCAACTGAGTTTAGTCGTGGTAAGAAAAGTGATAACGATTGGCAGCAACGTGACGAGAGAACAGTGACGTTAGCTAGCAATTATTATTACATTGCAAAATATATTATACAGGGCAAAAATAAATTATCTATCTCATATCATATCAAGTTATTCCCAAAGTGGGACAAAATAATCAACAATTTGTTTTTACAATTATTAAAACATAACAATAGGTTTCCGCGGTTATGATTATTATGAATATTGGATGTTCAGGTTGAACCGCCTCTAGAAATTTGCTAATTTCGACGTTCCGGCTCCCATTTTGGAGCCATTTTCCAGAAAAGTGGGAAAATATATATAAATGTAAGTTATTGATAAGAGTAAAAGAGGGAAGTGTCGAGTTAAAAAATCCTAAACCCCACCTAAGTGACTACAACCTAGGAGTAGGCAGATTGAGACCTCGGTTGGAAATAATTTTCTTTCCTAAGGATTGAGACCTTGGGGGAAATCACATTCCTACCTCAGTGACTACAACATAGGAGTAGGCTGATTGAGACATCTGTTGGAAATTACTTCCCGTTTGTTACTCTTATCAATATCTTATATTTATATATTTTTCCACTTCTCTTGAAAATGGGAGCTAAAATGTCGAAATTACCAAATAGAGTTCATGAATAATCATTCTGCGAAACCTATCCAACACAATATACCAAAATAAAGAGTAAAGAATAATAAGGGAGTTCCATAATGGGACAACAACCCAGTCGCAATGATAATATAATAAAAGTGACCTCTTCCTCGGTAATTTAAATGTGTCGTGTTATATTTTATCTTCACGTATAAAAGCGAACTATTTAAAAAAATAGGCAATCACTCAGGGCAGATGATTGATGCAGTCTTTAAGATCTTAATTCTAAGAGTTAGTTTGGATCAGTCAATTCAATGAGTTAAGGCGATTCAACTCAGTGCATCGAAACAGTGCGATTCAGATCGGGTCAAGATATAAGTATATAAATATTTTAGTCTTCACTCAGATGTTTTTTATTGTACCCTGCTTCTGTGTTGGTAAATTAAAAAACTCATAGCTTGAACTTGAATTCCAGATTTCTGTGAGAATATTGATCATAATGGTCTTGCTGGGGCATTGGCTAAATCCAAAGAGAAGAAAGAAGATGAAGATCACCCTGAATGTTCCGACAATCCATTAGCAAATGATGCAGAATGGAAACTGGAGACATTCAAAAGACAGAATGACATTAATATAATTTACAAAGATTCAAACATGGAATATGCGAGGAAAAATCGAGTGAAAAAAAGGAAAATGGTCTTGCATGAATTCTGTTGCCGAAATATTAACCGAAACAAAAATTGAACCATATTCTTCTTATGAACTTCCAATATGTAAGAAAAATTCCATTTATTCAATATAAATGTTCTGCCAAGTTAGACTTGTTAAAGAATAGTGACAGAAGTAGATTATTTACTTATTTACAACATTTATTCCTGGAAGTTCTAATGTTTTCTTTATTGAATGAGAATGTTGATTCTTTCTTATATTTTTTTCGAATCCATCTTTTTTTTCTCACTGTGAGGTTTCTTGGGATAATAGTAAATAAATAAAAAAATACATTGAAAACATGATCCTGGATCTTCTTTCTAGAAGATTTCATTTAGAAAATTTCATAATTCCTTCCATTTTTTCTTTAGGCTCTGAATTATGGCCTCAACAAAATATAGAAGAGGATGAAACAGCTGTGGAAAGTTACAATGATACAAGGAAGGAACCTACAATAACTTCAATTCGAGGAATTGTCAGAAGTTCAGGAATTCCTCATCGTAAATATTCAAACTGTTATTCTTTTCAACCTAAGCAGGAGTTGAAGAAATTAAATTATTCAGGAGAGAAACATTCAAGTGCAATTTTGTTCAAAGAAATTTGCATCAAAAATCACTTTGGTGCGACATGAGAAAGTTCCATAGAAGTGAAACCCATTCAAGTGCAAAATTTGTTCTATGAGTTTTGCAGAAGAAAAAAAATTGTTGAAGCATTTACTGAAGAATTGTCGCTAATTATACCCTTTTTTCTACATTATAATAATAAAATATAAATATATTATATATATATATATATAAACAATATGTTGCATGTTTTGGGTAGTAATACAATTTTACAATCAACTTAATGTAAAGTGTTAAGTTGACATTGGATCGTAGCTACATAATTGAGAATGATATGCAGATAAACTAAGAGACATTTAACAAATAAAATAGAGAACACATGAGATGAAAGGCGATAAATTATGAAGTATTAAATGATAATATCACCTTGTGTCATCAAAATACTCATCGATCTCTTGCTAGAGGATAATGAAATTCCACAGCCGAACAAGATGCAAAATGTCAAATTCAATATTTTATTCAATCAATTACCAGGACGCTATGAATGCTATTATACTCTGAATACCTGCCAGAGTCAAAAATGAAACAAATGCCGGTGGCAATCCTTCAGAGTACGGTAGGCTTGTCAATTAATATAAAATAAATGAATTTACTCTGAATGAATGAGTTTATTGTTTATATAGGTATACATCCTAATATTTTACATTTCTTCCTTGCACAGTGATTTACAACTTATGACTAATAGTTACAAGTATATATATTGGTTATTTAATATCTTAATTATTTTTCATATGTTCAGTTAGTTTTGACTTAAATTCATGAATATTATTGACCTCTTTTATTTTTCATTATATTGACTTAGACCTTTATATAATAATATTTTCATAGAGCTTGATATCCTGCATTTAGGTAGGTGAAAGTTATTGTTTTGTCTTGTTTAATAGTCGTGTGCATTACTATGGTATATTATGAATTCGTTAAAGTAACTTGGTAGCATATTATTAATGATTTTAAATATAAATATCATAGATGTTCTATAAATTCTGTCGTTTATAGATATCCACCTTAATGTATCTAGCATTAACGTTATACTAGTATACTGGTTACATTTCAGAATCACTCTCATTCCTCGGTTTTGCAATTTTTGCAATGCCATAATTTTACCTTTTTCCCATCCATACAATAGAGTACTACAGTAATCGAAATGTGGTTGAATTATAGTGTTATAGATGGTAATTTTAGCAAAAGTTGACAAGTGGCTAGATATTCGTGTGAAGAAGTAGAGTTTTTTTGCAATTTTCTTAGACATATACTTAAAGTGTGCATCCATGTTAAGAGTGTTATCTAGCATAAATCCAAGGTATTTGAACTCTTTTACGAAATCGATTTTTTCTTTGTTTATGGTTATGGTAGCGAAATTCAGGTTCAACTGTTTATATTTATGGGCTGTTGTTACTATCATTGCTTTTGTTTTTGATATATTTAGTTTCAATTTATTTATATTTAAGTAATCTAGGACTTGTTGCATACATACGTTCATTTTTGTTATTGCCATATTTAAATCCTTGTCATAAATAGATATTAACGTGTCATCAGCAAATAGGTTGATAAAATCACAGTTGATCATTGTGCTCATATCATTTATATATATCAAGAACAGCAGAGGTCCCAGCACGCTTCCCTGTGGTACACCGTATTTAGTATCAATGGGATTGGATAATGCATTATCTATTTTTGTTATTTGTTTCCTCCCATTCAGGTAATCTTTAAACCAATGCAATACAGTTCCATTAATCCCTATGGTTTCTAATTTTTTATCAAAATTTCAGGGTCTATGGTTTCGTCCACCTATGTAGTCAGCTGTATAGCCGATTCACAAGAGTGATTCTGTCGAAACCCAGATTGATTATCCATGATTATCTTATTAGTTTCCACATATTCTAAGAGTTGTTTATATACAGCCATTTCAAGAACTTTCTCCATGCCTGGCAGTGTGTTGACTGGTCGAAATTCACTCGCTTTTTGAGTGTTTTTTATCTTACGTACTGGTATGATAGTACTGGTTTTTAGCTGTTCTGGGCACTTACCTTTTTCCAACGAAATATTAATGAAATGTAACGTAACATGACCTATTATTCCAAACGTTTTTTTGATTAATTTTTTATCTAGAATTTCATAACTTGACTTATTTTCTAATTTATTAATTATTTGTGCTAGATCTTTCAATTGCAGTTGTTTGAAAACAATAAAGGTGGTTTCAGTAATGTTTCCACTCTGCCAGGTTATAGGAGTTTGAATCGAGTTTACAATTTTTTCTAGGCTGGTTTCAAAAAATGTATTAAAATTTTCAGCAATTATCTTTTTGTTCTTATATTTAATTATTTCGTCATCTTTCAAATTTTATATTGTTCACATTCTTTCAATTTAGTATCCATTAGTGATTTGATAGTTTTCCACATTAGTTGTGTTTTTTTCGAACTTAGGTCAATTTTATTGTAATAGTATTGTTTTTTCTTTATTTTAAGTAAATTAACTGCATCATTCCTTAATCTTTTATAGTCTTGCCAGTTTTTTTCATTTCTAGTGTTTTTAAATATTTGATAAGCTGTATCTCTTGCCTTGGTTGCATTCCTTACTTCGTAGTCAAACCAAGGTAGGCTATTCTGGTCACAATGGTATGATTTAATTGGTGCTAGTTGATTAACAATTTGTTCTGTTTTTTTATTAAAATCATCATAGAATATATCAACATCGACACAGTCAAGTAAATAATTCGTGCCTATCAATTCTCTAGTTCCATGTTTACATTTCCTAAATTTTGATAATTTTGTATGATTTTTGTTGTATTTGTATATGTTTTATTCATTGTATTGACGGATACTAAGGAATGATCTGTTAATTTGGGTATATGGTGTACTAGAGTTTTTACATCGAAATTACTGAGAACTAAGTCAACTAAACTAGCACTAGTATTAGTGATCCTTGTACAATTTTTGATTTGATTTGAATAAGTCTCGTTTTTTTTTAAATCAATATTAAAGTCCCCGGTTATTATAAATTTCATGTTTGATTGGACAAGATCTTCGCATATTGACTCTAGATTACCCAGGAATATTGCATTGCTTTCATTGGGTGAGTGATACAGTGCACCTATTAACATATTAATTTGATTTATATTTATTTTATTATTAAACTCCAAAAATTTTTCTCCAGCACATACTTTTATATATAGAATGTTTTAAGTTAGATTTTACATATATTAGCACTCCTCCCGTATGTCTTGAAGTTGAGTCACATCTATTTATATTATAGTTCGGGAGCATTATTTCACTATCTTCAATTTCTAAAGTAGTACGGCTTTCACTGAAAATTACTACTGATGGTTGGTGAGACAGCTACTTAAACAAAACTTTTGCATGGATGCTTATGCTTTACGGAAAACTATTTTTCTGACTGTTACAACTTGCAGAAAAATTTCAAAAACTTGTTCTCGGAACGGATAAATAAAAAAAAATGTTCTCGGAACGAAAGCCAAAAGGGCTTTTTCTTGGACTGGAAGTAAAGAGATCCTAATTAAATATCGGCTTTTATATCAACCGGATTTAAAAGAAATATCGGACAAAAATCGTATAAATAGAGAAGACCCTCTTTTTGTCTGATTGACATAAGCAGCTTATCTTTTTATCCCCTTATGAAAAAGCACACTATGTTTTTACTAATATGAATTTACTTTTTTCTACCCTCATAGTAAAAACAGTCAGAATAGTCTCTTAGTCTTTTTGTACTGTGCAAAAAAGGATCAGAACTTTCTTTTGCTTGGTTTTGTGATCGTTCCAGTAGCTTTGTATATTCACACTTATTTTCTAAACGGGCATTATTTTGTTGCCAGACCATAATTAAAATTAAACCCCAAATAGGCATGGACGTACCAAAGTTACTTCAAACTTTTGGTTAGCCATTCTTAGTAATGGAGCTTGGAAAAAATGCTTCGTTTCAGTTAGACAAAATAATATAAAACTATACTACAACAAGGGTTAAGTGGTAGAGCACCAATTGATGAACTTCCCCTTGAGATATTTATTTTAATATTTTTTATAATTGTCCTTTAATGTACTTGGAATGAGGAAAATAAAGACATTTATTATTATATAATTTTATGACGAATTCACTGTATGGCAAACATAGTCATAACCTGATCAATGTACCTGATATACTAATGAACATTTACTCCTATGTACTGAGAATCAGAAATTGTACTTTCAACATTTTTAATGTGAGTGCCCCCTAGCTTAGCTAGTGTTAAGAATTTATTGAGAACATGTGAAATTGATTTCCTGAGTATTTCTAAAACCTCATTACTCTCCCATCTGGAACACATCTAGGATAGGCTAAGGGCTTTGTGATATTTGTTTATTATTGTAAGTATTTCAATATATTTTATATATTTAGGTATGTCTTTTATTCCAACTGATAGGTATTATTAGACATGGTCGGTTTGTAATCAGTGTAAATAAATATATTTTTATCGAGATGCTTTTTAAATACCGTCAGAACAATAATTAAGTGATAAAGAATAATGAGGGTATTCAATAATGGGGCAACAACTTAGTCGCAATGATAATATAATTAAAGTGAACTTTGTCCGCGGTAATTTCAATGCGTCTTCGAAAAAATCGAAAGATTTAGAAAAATAGCCAATCAGTCAGGGCAGTCGATTCATGCAATGTTTTCATTGTACCTTGCTAAAAAATCTTATAGTTTGAACTTTAATTCCAGATTTCTGTAAAAATACGGATTTTAATGGTCTTGCTGGGGCATTGGCTAAACCCAAAGTGAAGAAAGAAGTTGAAGATCACTCTGAATGTACCAACGATTCAATAACAAATGATGCAGAATGGAAACCAGAGACACTCAAAAGAGAGGATGACATTAATATAATTTACGAAGATGTCAAACATGGAATATGCGAGGAAAAATGGAGTAAAAAAAAGGAAAACGAGTCTTACACGAATTCCTTTGCCAAAATATCAACTATAACAAAAATCGAACCAAACTTTTCCAATCAACTTCCAATATGTAAGAAAAATGCTATTTATTCAATAGAAATGTTCTCCCAAATTGGACTTTTTAAAGAATAGTGACAGAGTAGATCATTTAGTTCTAGATGAATTCACGTTAGGGATTTTATTCTAGCAAGATAGCTTGGAATGTGATTTTCCCAATCAGAATATCTAGTAATCATTTGAGGACCTACCTACAATTCAGTAATCGAAACTAAAAAAAAATTGAAACCAACCTCAACAAAGTTTCTCCCTGATGACGGAAATAAACATTTCCGAAAGCTTGGTTAAACCTTAAAGAGTTTACTTTTTCATTTCTACTCATATCTAGTTTTGAGTACTAGTCAGCAATAATCCACAACACATATTATGTATATATATATATATATATATATGTGTGTGTGTGGGAAGTATTTGCTGACTAGTTAGCTGCAAAACTAGGGATATTGAAAGATCAACTGCCTCTCAATAATAAATTAAACTTTTCGAATAATAATAAACATAAGTTCAAATCTTTCCTTAAAGAGGAATCATGAAGTGACATGTACAATCAAATATCTTCCGAAAAAAAAGCAATTTCATTCCATGAGACTTTCATGAACCACTTTGGACACTGTTTTCCTCACAATTAAAACGAAACCTTTGAAAAAGACAAACCAGATCAGCTACTGGAGAACACCTGAAATTGAAATACTCAAACAAAATGTTCAATTTACATACGAACTGCTTAAAAAAAATCCAAGTGACTTCAATAAAGTGCAATACGACTTGATAAAAAAAAATGTAACCAAGCTTTGACAAAAGCAAAAAGAACATATTACTCAACTCAAATTTCACTTTCCGACAACAAAATTAAAACAGTTTGGGAAATCATAAATATTGAAAGAGGTAATTCCAACCCAAGAGCTCAACCTGAAATTGACGTAGATATCTTTAACGAATACTTCACCAACCATGCAGATAACATCGTTAAGGATATTCCCGCACACGGAAATCTTCCAATTCATCATAATATCAATAAATCTCTAAATTCAAATTCTTTTGATGCATCCTTCAGCGAAGAGGAAATTTGTTCAATTGTTAACAGTCTGAAGACAAAACAACCCAAGACACATATGGCATCAGTACCAAATTGTTGAAAGAGTGTTTATCATATATTATCAAACCTTTGACTCACGTTGTCAATACTGTGTTCTCTGACGGAATATTTCCTTCCGTGTTCAAGCCGGCCAAAGTTCTTGCCATTCACAAAAAAGATTATGAGGAAATGCCAGAAAACTATAGACAAATACACATCCTACCTACAATATCTAAAGTAATAGAAAAAGCAATCCTCATACAGTTCAGTAATTATATGGAGAAACTAAATTTATTTGATGGTCATCAATATGGATTTAGAAGTGGGAACACAATATTCACTGATCTATCAAAGGCTTTTGATTGTGTATGTCACGAAAAACTCCTGGAGAAGTTAGAATGGTATGGATTACGAGGTGTATCTAGAAACATTATTGAATCATACCTCAAAAATAGAACACAGAGAGTTTATAATAATAACAACATAAGCCATGAACGCCCAATCAAGAGAGGGGTACCACAAGGATCCATACTGGGCCGTGTTTTTAATTTATGCAAATGATCTACCCTCACATATGTCAATCAAACGTAACTTAATGACGATCTTATATGCTGACGACACGTCCTTTTCTCTTCAAGTTGAACAAAGTGCAAATATTGATGAAATTTCAGCACATACTACTGCTCATGCCAAAGCGTGGTTCAATGACAATGAACTATTTTTGAATGAGGCTAAAACAGAGATATGTTTATTTTCAAACCACCATACTTGTTCCAACACGAAATCAGTTAAATTTCTAGGAATACATATTGATCCACCCCTTTCTTGGAACACACATATTAGTCACGTGTGTGAAGGCTGCAAGATCTGTGTAGCATTCGCATAGCATTAACTGTTAGCCAAAAGCAGCCCTAACATCATACTATGCATGTTCCACTCGGTAATGAGCTATGGATTACTGAGTTGGGGAAAGGCAAGTTTCACAAATTTACAGAGAGTTTTCTTATTACAAAAGCTGCTTTTAACGTAGCTTTTGAAGGGTTAACTATGATGAACACTGCAAACCACTCTTTAAAAAATTCGGCATTATGACACTGTTTGCTCAAATCATCTATGAAAATTTAATACACGTTAAAAAAAAATTTACACTTACTTTTACGACACACTCTAATGTTCACACCTTCCACACCCGCAACAGACATAACATCGTGCCTAGTAGGAAGCGATTGGAAAAAAGTAAATCTATAGGTATTCCCCTTTTCAATTTGCTCTATCGTGAAACAAGAGAACTACCACTAGAATCTTTCAAAAAATAAAATTAGGAAACATCTTATCAACATGGTCCCTACAAGATAAACGAGTTTAGTGAATCACTAAGTGATTCGCTTCGTACAACTAGTGCTATTTTAACTCATATTCGTTGTTGTGTTCTATATACTATCTTATTGAAATTTTTTTGTTAATGGCAATGTGTAAATTTATGCAACTTTCTGTTTTGTGACGTTTTCTTTGTTACATGGCAATGTGTAATATACTATTATACTTGTATATGTTAAACAAAGAAATAAAATTATCTATCTATATATATATATATATATATATATATATATATATATATATAGTGTCCGTCATAAAGTTGGCTTCATATGGGAAATTCCTGGAAAACTCTAATGGCGGGTTCGTTTCTGCATGTCTAACAACTAAAAAATCCGTTGCAACTTATATCACGTGACCTCAGATTTGGCCGGAATTTAAAAAAAAGTTGTCTGTGGTGCCGCAAAAAGGGTCAAATTGAAAAGATATCCAAAAAAATTATTGAGAAAATGTGTGTGGAATCCAACGAGGATGCCATGTACAAATTTTGAAGCAGATTGAAAAAAAACACAAAAATACCATTTTATTCCTCTACCCTTACTAAGAAACATTATACATCCTTGTTTTATCTCGAAACAGCTTTAATAACCTAAGTTTGGGTCGAAACTAATCAAATATTTGTGGAATAGACATTTTGCGGGTGATTAATTATGAAAACACGATTTAGTCTTGTCATTCTAACTTATAAACAACGCTGCGAGAATAGAATACTGAGGCACCACCTGAATAATGCAAGACAAAATAATTTTGATAACTCGTATATAAAAGGAAACAGGTTGTATGTCAACAACAGAGCTTATACCGCCGAGGAACTTGAAGAAAACGAGAATACCGACACTACAGGAAGAAAACCAAAAGTGCTCCGTGACCCCAACTTCACGAAACATCCATCCTGTAATTCAATCAAAAAACAGACAAAATCCAACAGAAGAAAATACTGCCAAGATGTTAACACGAGGACATCTCCCAAGAAAAAGAAGACAAAATTACTCCGTGGAAACCTGAAGTGATAAAAAGTGACAAAGACATCGGTCCCTACAACAAAAGACAGAATCAAGAGTTTAAGATCAGGTACTCGATCTTAGTATCACTAGAAATAGAAATTTAATGATACTTCATTTAGGATTAAGTCAAGTATATTGAGATTGAAATGCGTTCATATTCATGTAAGTCTTAATTTATTTATCCTATTTATGTTCATCATTGAATTCATAACAAACTGAATTGATGTTTAGTTTATTTCCTCTTTTGTATTATATTAAGGTATTAACACTATAAAGCCAAAATGGACCCATTCATAAAAGAGTATAAGAAGAACCAATAGTAGCAAAAAGTAATCTCAGATGTTAAAGATTTTATACCAGATAAACAAAACCCATTTAGTATAATACATTTTAACATCAGAAGTATCACAAAAAACATGGATGAGATGAAAATATTCTTGAACAGACTTTCTCTTGAATTTCAAATCATTGTACTCTCTGAAACATATCTTGTCTATGATTTGAATATAGTGGAAATTGATGGCTACACCACAATATATAACAAAGGTACACTGAACAAAAATGATGGTGTAATAGTGTATATTAAAAACAGCATTAGTTTCACATATAAGCGTAATAAACATTGGTGACATTAAGGCTCTTGAAATCACAACAAAATCAAAATATACAAATGCCATGATAACTGCCATCTACAGACCCCCAAGTACTTGTCCAAAAAGGTTCAATATAGATCTATTGGACTATATACAGTCTATTGAAAAAAGTGACTGGCATATAATAACGGGAGATATCAATATAGACTTATTTTCAGATACAGAGTTTGTCGAAGAATACAAAAATTCCTTGAATAGTTTGGGTATGAGTCATACATCAATAGCTACACCGACCACAGAGTCAAACATGTATTGACCACTTCTTTGTTAAAACTGTATCCCATAGAAATATCCAATCATTTGTCTTCCAATTCAATATAACAGACCATTACCCTATAGCATTAACAATAGATCTAAACCAAAGTTCACATAATAATATTCCAAATGAAAATAAATACAAGCAATATATAAACTTCTCATCATTAAAACCGATTTGGAATGCGAGACATGGTCAAACCTATACTCGTATGGGATATAGACAAAATGACTGATAAATTCATTCAAAAACTTAACTTATATATTGAAAGAAATACGAAAATGTCAAGCTAAAAAACAAAATATAAAACGAAGAAAATGGATAACTTCTGCACTCTTAACATCGATAAACAAAAAGAGACAATGTATAAAACATTAATGAAAGACCCAAACAACCAAATTTTGAAAACACAGTACCATACTTACAAAAATAAACTAGATAAGATAATAAAAATTTAAAAAGAACTTATACACAAAAATTAATCAAAAATAACATGAACCAATCCAAGGCTCTCTGGGATTTGCGTAAATGATATCTGCAATCGATCCAAACCAGAAACAAAAATAGAAAAAATTTATATCAACTGACGGTAACACCACTATAATCCAAAAAGCACATCTCATGACAGATTCAATCAATATTATAGTACTTTAGCTCAAACATATGCAAGTAAAATAAAAGTTCGGATGACTATATAGAACATGATACAAGATTGAAAAATTCAATGTATCTTTATCCCACCGATACCAGAGAAGTCCACGACATCATAATGCAACTGAAACCAAAAAAGGCTCCTGGTCACGACAATATACGCGCTGAAACCTTGAAAAACATATCAAAACAGATAACTGCCCCCTTAACCCATTTAATAAACTGTTGTTTCGAAAAAGGCTATTTTCAAAATCATTGAAAATTGGAATCGATGAAACCACTATTCAAAAGTGGTAGTAAATTTGAAATGATAAATTATAGACCAGTCTCATTAATATCAAACTTATCTAAAATAATTGAGAAAATCCTCCAAAATCAGGATACTCAGCTTTTGTACGAAATTTAACTTGATATCTAAATATCAGTATGGATTTAGGAGGGAAAATCAACAGATGATGCAATTTACCAATTAGTATCTAATATTTATAACTCACTGGATAAAAGTAAACCATCATTATGCAATTTTGTTGACCTCTCTAAAGCATTCGATACCGTTGCCACAGAAAATTACTTGACAAACTAGACCATTATGGGATAAGAGGAAATATATACGGAATATTAAAAAGCTTTTTGACAGAGCTGTGAACAGAAAGTAAGTATTGAAGGAGTTGAGTGATAGTAGATATGTAACATACGGTGTTCCACAAGGAACTGTACTTGGTCCACTGTTGTTTACTCTGTATATCAACAGTTTACTTTCTTTAGGAACCAGGGGCAAAATTTTGAGCTTTCCAGATGATACGGCTATATTCTATGAGGAGAAATCATGGAACACCTTGAAAGCAGAAGTGGAGGATGATATTAGAGTTATAGAAAAGTGGTTTCGATATAATACACTAACTCGCAACCTGGATAAAACAAAATATCTACCGTTTTCCTCATACTCCAGTGGATTACCAAATATGGGTCCTTTGATTATCGGACCAAATTCAGAAATACCTGAAGCTGAATCGATTAAATATTTAGGTATTGTAATTGACCGACACCTCAAGTGGGACCTTAACATAAGAAATATAGTCAACAAGTTAAGAGGTATGTTATATAGATTTAAATATCTGAAAGATTACCTTGACACGAAACACCTAGAAATATTATACTACGCACTGGTTCAATCTCATCTAACTACGGTATTGTGGGCTGGGGTGGTGTAAATGACCGACTTAGAAAATTTAAACGTCATTCAGAGATGGATATTACTAATTATATACTGTAAACCACTCAGATTCTCCAATGATAAATTACATGAAGAATCAGGGAATATTTGACAGTAGGCAACTTTTTCTGTCAAAATATACTAGTCAACATAAAAAACAAAGATCTCTTCTCACCCTGTTACACACTCCTACAGCACAAGAAATAAAACAATATCATTAAAGTCCCGCTGTGACAAAACCATAGAACAGCGTCACTGTGACTTTCTTGCACCAAAACTTTTATAGTCTAACACCTGTTGATATAAGGAACTTACAGAGCATCAATTTATTCAAGAAAAAAAAAAAAATGGATTTTGGCTTTTGGAAGGAGCAAATTACACGATTTTGTTAATCAAAAACTAAATTAATATATGGTTAGGTATTTTATACTCTTCAATCGAAACAATGAATGGTCTACTTAGTATTTTTATTAGTAATATAATTTATATTCATGTTCTCCCGTGTTAATTGTATAAGTCTGAGTACATCTATATATGATGCGATATATCTCTCAATTAGTTACTCGAATTTTTATATTCTGATACTTTTATATTTTATATTTGTACATTTTAGATTTTTTAAACTTTTAGACTTTTCCCTTTTAGCACTTTACATTTTACATTTATAAATTTTACAATTTTACATTTTTATAATTACATTTTTACATTTTACATTTTTACATTTTACATTTTACATTTTACATTTTACATTTTTCAATTTTCATATCTTCATATCTTCACATTATATCTATATATTTTATATTTTCAAATTATTTCATAACGAATCATCTTCAACTAGTTATGTAATGATCACCTACTGAAATTGATGGAACATACAACAACATGAAGCCACGTACAAGCGATAGTTACATTGGAACTAAAGCTTCTGTGGTATCCCCTGTTTATTTACTGTACGCACTTTAATCATATATACCTTTTTTGTAAATATTTTCTTGGTGAATAAACTTTATTATTATTATTATTATTATTATTATTGATGCACACATTCAATATTCTCAACCCGTAAATAAAATTTAAACCAACTAATATTTGTAGTTAAAACTTAATCATGCATTTTATCCTTGCTAAATTTAATATTGGTTAGTAAATGGGCAGATCATAATCCTAATTTTATTATTGAAGCCAAGGACCAATATAGTTTCAAAGTGAATGAATGGTGTGGAATTTTAAATGAGCGAATTGTAGGTTCCTTCTTTTTTAGACAAAATTTCAACTTTTTACGGACGAAATATCTACATTTATCGACAACCTACCATTGCAAGAGCGGATTCGTTTATTCTTTCAACAAGATGGAGCTTCTATTAATTCTACGAATGAAGTGCGGGAGTGGTTGAACAATGAGTTTGGTGAGCAGTGGATAGGTTGATATTCAGGTAATCCTTGGCCTGCTAGGTCTCCAGACCTAACGCCGTGTGATTTCTTTTTATGGGGTTACCTGAAAAGCAATGTTTATAAACAACGCCCATTTCGAAATGTAGAATATTTAGAAATCTGTATAAGGAATTGTGCAGCACTGATCAACAGAACTACGTTGAAAAATGTTCGCCGCGAAATGTTTTCCATAACAATTCTATGTATGGAGCGCGAAGGTGGTCACGTAGAATATTGAAAGTTTGTACATTGTTTGTTTATTGTTTTTTTTTTATTTTTTCACATCCACCTAAACAATACTAAATTCAATTAGGATAAATAATGTATTATTAAGTTTTAATTACAAATATTAGTTGGTTTAAATTTTATTTACTGGTTGAGAATATTGAATAGGCTCATGTGCATCCATATAGATAGATAGATAAGTTGATTTCTCAGAATCGAAATTACAGTTGGTATTTTTACATATTTTAACAAATATATGTTAGATTCTACATAGCATACAGTATCGAGAAAGTCTAGGGGTGTAGTGAATGAAAGCAAAAGTGAGAAAAGACAAGAAAACATAGAAATACATATATACGAAGAAACATATATATATATATATATATATATATATATATATATACATACATAAAAAAAATGATTCTTATTCTAATTTTTGGGAAAAAAATCGTCTAAATTATAAAAAACGTTTTCATGCAGTAATTTTTTTAGCTGTGTTTTGAAACGATATTTGCTTAGAGATTTCAAGTTGGAAGGTAGGTGGTTGTATACTTTGATTCCTGAATACAGTGGCCCCTTTCTAGTTATGTTGTAATTATAGTTTGGCAGAGGGTATTCTTGGTTTCTAGTTGGATATGAGTGCTTGTTTGAAGTTAGTGATAATGTTGATCGATTTTTGTGTATCAGCATACTTATTTTAAATATGTAAGTGTTTGCTAGGGTGAATATTCTGTGGTCTCTGAAGAATGTTCTACAAGAGTCTCTATAACTCAAGCCGAATAGTATACGAATAGCCCTTTTCTGGATCATAAATACTTCAGAAGTATAAATGGATGTGCCCCAAAATTCTATACCATACTGTAATATGCTATGAAAATATGCGAAGTAGACTAGTTTCGTTGTCACGAAGTTGGTATTTCTCTTAATAGTGCGTAGCGCAAAAATAGACCTACCTTATTTCACTTGAAGTGCAGAAGTATGATCTAGCCAGTTCAACTTGTTGTCAATGGAATTTTGTTGAGTTCACGAAATCAATGGAGTTTTGGTTGAGGTGTATAGTGATATCAATATCTTTATATAATCCAAATAATAAATTGTTCGATTCGGAGAAGTTGAGAGACATTGAGTTTGCCAGAAACCAATCTGAAACTCCTTCCATTATTTCTTCGGACGATGTAGTGAGTAAGTCAGTGTTTTTCTCGTGAATTAGTATACTTGTGTCGTCGGCAAAAAGTGTAAAGGTAACTGTAGGAAAGCTACAAACAATATCATTTACATATATGAGAAATAATATAGGACCTAATACTGATCCCTGTGGGACGCCAGCCTGAATTTGAGTACACTGACTACACCTAGTGACAAGACTGAATCGTGTTAATCTCCCGCAAAATGTCTATTCCACAAATATTTGATTAGTTTTGACCCAAACTTATGTGATTTAGGTTATTAAAGCTGTTTCCAGATAAAACAAGAATGTATAATGTTTCTGTAAAGGTAGAGGAATAAAATGGTATTTTCGTTTTTTTTCTTCATACTGGTTCAAAATTGGTACATGGGGTCCTCGTTGGATTCCAAACACATTTTCTCAATAATTTTCTTCAATATCTTGTCAATTTTTTAAATTCCCGCCAAATCTGAGGTCATGTAATAGGTCGCAACGGATTTTTTAGTTGTCAGACATGCAAAAACGAACCGCCATTAGTTTTTCAGAAATTTCCATAACAATTTTTTTTCCCATATGTAGCCAACTTTATGACAGACACTGCATAAAAGAACAACATTTATTCATAGAAGTTTTATAGTGTTGATTTTTTCTTCGCATTTTTTCACTGAAGGTTTCTTGGGATAATCGTAAATAAATAAAAAATACATTGAAAACATGATCCTGGATCTTCCTTCTATGAAGATTTCATTGAGAAAATTACATATTTTTTTCCATTTTTCTTCAGACTCTAAAACTTGGCCTCAACAAAATTTAGAAGAGGATGAAACAGCTGTGGAAAGCTACAATGATACCAGGAAGGAACCTCATCGTAAATTTTCGAAACAAATTTCTTTTCAACCTAAACAGGAGTTGAAAGAAAAAATTAATATAGAAGAGAAACCATTCGAGTGCAAATTTTGTTTGAAGAAATTTGCAGTAAAATCAACTTTGGTACGACATGAGAAAGCTCATACAAGTAAAAAACCATTCCAGTGCAAAATTTGTTCTATGAGTTTTGCAGTAGAAAAAATATTGTCGAAGCATGAGACAATTCATAGAGAGAAACGCCCAAATCAATGCAGAATTTGTTTGAAATCGTTCACCCGTAAACAGCATCTTGATATACATGAGAGAATTCATACGGGAGAGAAACCATTTCAATGCAACATTTGTCTGAAGAGTTTTGCATACAGAATAACATTGTTGACACACGAGATGATTCATACAGGGGAAAAACCTTTTCAATGCAAATTTTGTTCGATATCGTTTAACCATAAGGGAAATCTTTCGAAGCATGCCAGAATTCATTCAGGGGAAAAACCATATCAATGCAAAATCTGTTCGAAATTGTTTACCCGCCAGGAACACGTTACAGTACATCTAAGAATTCATTCGGGGGAAAAACCTTTTCAATGTAAAACATGCCCAAAGAGTTTTTCAGACAGAAATTCATCATTGCGTCATGAGAGAACTCATACGGGGGAAAAACCATTTCAATGCAAAATTTGTCTGAAGAGTTTTGTAGAAAAAACAAATTTGTTGCGTCACGAGCTAATTCATACAGGGAAAAAAACGTTCCAATGCAAATTTTGTCCAAAATCTTTCAAGAGTAAGGGGAATTTTACAAAACATACGAAAATTCATTCGGGGGAAAAAGCTTCTTGATGCCAAATTTATATTTCATCATTTACCAGTAAACGGCATCTTACAATACAGAGATAATTCATTCATTTATGCATTTTTTATTTATATTTCCAAAACGAAACGACATGAAACGTTTTCACAGTTTAGATGTACAGTTCCTGTCACTTTCGGCGCAAAATAGTAATACTACGAAAGCACCCTGTTGTCACGAACACTTTTCTTTTTCGAAAACTCATAACTTTTTTCTCATTATAATGACTTTTTTCTCATTACAATGCCTTTTTTCTCATTATAATGATTTTTTGGAACGAAGTTCTTTTACGCAGCTTGCGGTAGGTGTAACATAAGAAAAAAGCGTTAACCCCCTCTTCGCGACTTTCTTCCTCTCCCTGTCTCTTTCGATTATATACGAGTGTGTGTGACAACTACACTTGGTCCTGTCAGAATTAAATGTCAAGTCATTCAATTCCTAAGTATATAGGGAAATAGGAAAGGCAAAATTGATGGAATAAGGGAACTCACTACATACAGTGATTTGGAATTTGAATTCAAATATACCATTTTCAGCATGTTAGGAAGCCTCAGTTTTTCAAGTAAGGCAATGAATAATTTAATTGTGTCATTTTCTGTATATCAGTAACAGTCCTCATAGAGCAGTGGTTAGCACTGATGATCTCTCACGCGGTTGGCTAAGGTTCGATCCCATACCAGGGAACCTTTTTTTAAATAGGTTTCAGATACAAACATTTCTCTTTATTTAGTTGAAACTAATTCATTTACAAAAGTAAATACATGGTCAGTTTAGTTAAAAATACACACATAAAATGGTCAACTATAAATAAAATAAGATTAACATTGTACAAAAATAAAATCAGTTAAACTTACATACATACATAGAAATGCATACATAATAATAAAATACTAATATACTATGTTTTCAATAGGTAGTCCTTCATGCTGCTTTTAAATGTATTTATTAAAACACTATCTTTAATTTCTTGAGGAAGCTCATTAAAATTATCTATCCCTTTGTTAAATAGAGAATTATATGAACTATTTTTTTTATATCTTTGAACTTTCATATTGTTTTTTTTTCCTCGTATTATAATCATGTGTTTCATTAACATATGTTATTTTATTCTGTTGATATACAGGTGAATGTCCAATTTTGACTTTAAAAATGAAAATCAGTGTTTGATACTTAAGGAGTTGCTTCACTGGAAGCCATTGAAGGGTCTGGAGCATATGTGCTATTGGTGTTGTTCTCGAGCATTGTAGAATTATTCGCATCTTTTGGAGTCTGCTTGTTTCATTTTGATTGAGAAAATACAAATATTTGATCTGATAGTGAAAAATGTATATATATTTTAGGTTTTTGGGTAAGTTCAAGAGCAGTGAATGATCATTGTGAATGAATGAACCTGTAAAAGGAAGCTTTTAGAAACGGTAAATATTCGGACGCAATTCCTTCGATTTTGGATGGCAAAGAACTTTCTCCGTTGAAAATTATAATATAACATGAACTCTGGTTCTAGTTTTAAATGTATTCGGGAAATATTCTCATTAAATATCTTTCGTGCTAGAGGATTGTACAGCAATTTTTTTTTTTTTAATTTTGCCTCAAGGAAATTTGACACGTGCAATTCTGGCAACTGAGTAAAATATTTTTTTCTAAAGAGTCCCATTATCTTCAATATTCTCTTGACCGTTGATAAACTTATACACTGTGTGTGAAATGAATTCAAGAAAGCCGTAATTTCTTTGTAACTAAGACCCAATAAAAAGTAATATGCAAGATAATATATAGTCCACCACTTCCATTTTGAATAAAATCTCAAGAAATTCAATGTGCTTGAAGTCATATGACGTGCTATTCTGGCTCGTGATTGGCGTAACCAGAATGCCACAAAATTTCGAATTTTACGAATGAAACCCAGAATTGAATTTAGAATTTTAAGCATGAATAAGGCATTAACATTACAAGGATTTCAACACGATTTTACTATTTCATTCTTGAATACAAGTGATTTCTCATGTCTTATATTCTTTGGTAATATGCTATTGGGAATAGGGGACTTCCACACAACTTAAAAAAACCTTCAAAAGTTCTGCCTCTCTAATGGCAATTGTTCGACTTTGGTTGTATGGAGAATTTCCAGTTTGATATGCCAATTCATTTACTTTTGGTCATGAAGCGCTCATTTCTTATATCAAATGTAACATTCATATTTTGTGAAAAAAAAGATTGAATAAGAGAATACATAATACAATAACTACTGATAAGAATGGAAGTCCAGCAACAAGAGACGTTCTTCCAACGAGAGTAAACGTTATCTGAATATGAGGTACTAATAAGCTCTAGCCAATCAGAATCTTGTAGCATTAACCAGTCATAGTGGATGGCCAAATGCGCCGATTTGGAAGCAAAGGCTAATAAATAAATGGAACCAGTCATAGTGACGTACATGGACACGAGTACAGGTGGCCTACGTATCATACAGAGTGGTCCAATTTGCATTCAAGAGCCTGTAACTCTCAGATACCAGAGTGCACTAGTCCGCCACTGTCCAGAGAGAATGGTGTCCATGTACGACACTATGACTCGCAAATGATCTTTTATCTCTTTCTATTAGTGTCAATTGTCTTATGGGGAATAGACTCTTCTACTCAGCTAACGTTTACGCTCTTTGACGTTCTTCTGCGTTAAGGTTCAGATGGCATGGTGACAGATGACAGTCGATAAAGCACGAGTCAGACAGGCATCAACACTTGAGAAATATACACAAAATTCCCTATTAATATAACTTTATATACAATAGTGCTCTTATTCAGGAATATTTTGATTTGTTCATAAAAATTACCATTCAAAAAGCTCAGCAATAAACTTAGACATTGCAAAAATGTATGTTTCTAATAATTTTCAACTGAAAACGCCAGTTTTTTCATCACACTCAAAAACGTACTCCTAGCGCCTTTGATGGACATATGCATCGCTACTTCCACAGTTCAAACTTTTAACCGCTAGTTGCTTCGAACTCTGAACTATAATTTTATCTGCCTTCGTTTATATGTTGTATTAATCCAACTATTATACACAATGAAAAAGATGGCTTATTTCCTTTCAGCTGCACACGCGCGGATTTGCAACATCATTTGACGTCACCAGGGAACCTTGATGGTTCGTCTGCCATAAGTGCATAGGTATTTTTCACAACAGTTTTTCTTTCTGTTAGTAACATTTCTCCGTCGTTGACATGAACAACGACAATTTTATGAGGTGGGTAGAAACACAACTAATTCCAAATATTCCCGCGAACAGTGTGCTGGTGGTGGATAACGCTTCTTACCACAATACTTTGCTAGAAAAATGTCCAACATACTCTTCAAGGAAGGACGATATGCTAGACTGGCTGAAAGATAAAAATATAGAGCATCTGGCTATTTTGACAAAAGCACAATTGTACGAAATTATAAAAAAGCACAAACCTCGTTTTAAGAAATATATATTAGATGATAAAATATCATCACACGGCCATTTAGTATTGAGATTACCACCCTATCACCCAGAACTAAATCCGATAGAGAAAATTCGGGCTTTGATAAAAAAATTGTGTGGAGACTCATAATGTAACTTTTAAATTGAATGAAATATGACCATAATCAGAAAACTCGTCCTTCATCTTGGGGTCTCGATCTCGAATTTATTAATTTTGACAAAAAATTCACAATCTCCGACCCCAGAAACCCCCGCATACCAATTTTGAATCGAATTGGACCATAATCACATAGTTCGTCATCCATCTTGAAGCTGCCATCTTGAATTTATAAATTTTGACAAAAACTTCATAATCTCCGACTCCGAACACCCCCACATACCAATTTTAAATCGAATCGGACCATAACCACAAAACTCGTCCGCCATCTTCAATTCATGAATTTTGACAAAAAAATCATAATCTCCGACCCCAATTTTGAATCGAATCGGACCATAATCACAAAACTCGTACGCCAAAAACTACGTCTCGTGTATCGCCTATACCAAATAATTTGGTACGCCTATGGAATTTCTATTAATAGCCACAGTTCGGGCATCTTCGAGAAGAATTTGTTATGTAGAGGAATGCCAAAGTGGTCGTTTCAATATTGGACGAGCGCTAACAACCATCAACAAGCTCTCAAAAACTTCACTCAAATTTTTACTAAAAAAATATCGAGACAACTCATTGATACCTATTCATTATGATGGGGCCAAAGTTTCCACAAATATTCTCAATAAATCGAAACAATGAAGTGCGCTATCACGAAATGACGTTTAAAACTTACTTAGCATCAGTTCAATTTATGGGTTATCCACAGAAAACGTGGGCATCTAGAGTTCTAAAAATACAATGGAGCTAAAGTAAATTAACACACCAACCAGAAACACCCGAAAAATCGACAGGTTTAAGTTAAAAATACAAAGATAAAAGGTGTTAAAAATCGTGGAAAATGCATGGGCTCTTATGTCAAACCAACCATACTGGTGCCGCGGTGACGTCACGCTGCTGGGTTAGAGCGGGGAGTAAGGCAGATAAAATCGACGAACTCGGCTCTCCTTTCTAGTTTATAGTCTTTGGTATTAATCTTTTTATCATCATAGTATTTTCAATTGGTACGGAAACATCACATTAAGGGCGGGTTGTAACTCACTTAGTTAACCAATTGGTATTGGGACCAATGGTTAACCTCTCGACGGAGTTCAAATTATTTTCTGTTGTAACATGAAAGATTGGGTAGTAGTCACGTAAACCATCATTTTGTGTTGGTAAACCTGAATATTCCTCAGAATAATGTCATATGGTAAAATTAGAAAGGTTAGGTTGTGTTGTAATCTCAAAGTAATATTATTCACTAGAATTGATTCATTGATTGAGATTTGTAGAATGAAGAAAAACACCAAGAAAATCTAGAACAAAAAGTAGAGGTTAATGAAAAAAATATGGTAATGATACAAGAAGAACATGAAGTCAAAATATTAATATTGAAGTTGTTGAAAGAACTCTCTGATTAAATCAAAGATCTTTTATTATGTAAAATGTAGTAGTTTTGTTAATGTTTAAGGGTATGTTGGGAAATTAAATATTTTAAATATTAATCTTGCTTATTGTTATTGTATTTTGTTCAAGGAATCACTTAGTATGAGAAAAAGAATCAACACGAATTCAGAGAAAAAATATAATAGTTAACTTCAACATATTTCCATAATTAGTTCACAACAGTGCCTGAAACTATTGAGTAATTATATTATTTCTAACCAAATTGTTCATATTGAAACGAGGTATATCGGGTAACACAAAATTAATATTATTTGTTGTTTCATGAACAGATCCTGGCCACCTACATACTATATTTTGTATGATGAATTCCACTTTGCCTAAAGCTTGCGCATTGAAGTAAAAATATCCTTTTCTATTTCTGAATGTCTCGGCATTATCTCCTCTAGGAGATTGTATTTTCACATGCGTGCAGTGCACCTATACATCTTGGAAAATGGCTTATGTTGTAAAACTCCCCCTGGACCTTTTTCACTTCTTCTTCCGATTCTGGCATTTTAACAAAGTGTGGACGTAGTCTTGCTATAGTTGTAACAACTTTATGAATTATTCTGCTTGCAGTTGACTTATCAATGCCTGAAAATATAAAAAATATGTATTTAATACCTATGAAGCATAATTAGAGCATCAGATGTTTCAACAATACCTGTAATCTCCAACAGGTTGATCCAATGTTGATCCTGTCGCTAAATATCTTAAAGTAATTAAAACTTTCTCTTCATTTGTAACTCTAAAAAAGTACTATGAGATAGTGTTTTGGTACATTTGAAATATTACTTACTCATATCTAATGCATGAAATAGCTTCTCTTATTTCCTCAATTATTAGTTCCACTGTATCTTTAGATAACCTAAATCTAGCTCTAAATTCCTCGTCATTCCATTTAAAAAAGTTATTATCCCTCATTCTAAAATTTCGGGGAGCCCTTGGAAGCAATTCTAATTCAACAAGTTCTCAAAAGTCTTCGTCGTCTGTTAAATTCAGTTCTTCGAGACCCCTCTTGAATATCCATATTTTCAATTATTTTCCAAAAAATTTTGGCTGATATTTTTAGGTTAGCTGTTGGCTCACTATCAAAATAAATACCCAAATGTCCGAGACAGAAACATAGAACAAATAAATTTTCATTGTTTTATGGTCTGAACCTTAGTTAAACCGCCAAAATGCGATGGTAAGAAAATCGACAGTTAACCAATTGGTTAACTTCAACAATTCAGTCATACAACGACTCAATCAACGATAACCAATGATTAAAGAAAACCAGAAGTTAACCTGTCGTGTTACAACCCGCCCTTAATGTGAGATTGAATTAATGTTTGGGTTGAAAGAAATAGTATTGACTATCAATATTCCCGAAACAACCACAATTGGCGCTAGTTTGGGTGAAGGTCACATTGAGTTTGGATTGAGAGGCTTCTTCAAACTTGACGAAATCTTGGAATTTGAGAAATTATATTATCGAAATGAGATTTTTGAGGACCGAACTAAGTCATGGAAAAATTAAAATAAAATAATGCGTGTTCCCTATTATATAAATACTTAGGGACTAAAAATAGATGATCTGGCATATTCAGTTTGTGATTCTCTACACAACCCTGATGAAATTATTACAATTGGATAGGCAAAAGTGCGCGATCTCAGAGCAGTAAAATAATATATAAGATTATCTTTTATTGCTCTGAGATGGAAACGGGTCTTTCTCCCCTTAACGGTAAAATTATACTTGTGTTCATTTTCCAATGTTGCCAAACTGAAATAATTTTAAGTTTTTGCTACGTCATTGTTTGTAGAGTCGCAAAAATAGAATCTTTCAAAATAATCTTACGTCATCACATAACCTTGATATTAGAAAATTCATTTCGTTCGACTTCCGTGGAGACAGGGCGAGTAATGTGAGTTATTGTAAAACCGTTCAACGTGCATCGCAAAGTTATTTATTGTGAAAGTTTGGCATTCGTGGTATCACTTAGAGTGAGACAATCCAGTTTGCCCACAGAGTAGAAAAACACTGATGGGTTACCGAAGATGTGGCTATATCCCCGATACTGGTTTATTATCCTGTAATAGATAGACCATAAAAAACAAGCAAGAAAGCAAAATTTATTTTGTAGGACGATATTCAAATTATCGTTTGAAGACCAAACAAACTTAGAGCTTTTTCATTTACTGCATTGAAATGTTGAGAATCGTTATGTCGAAATATGAATAATTAATATGCCTTTCTTTTGAATCACCCTACCAGAGGTGATTTGGAAACAAGGATAGTGTACGTTTACTCTTTACTCTCTTTAATAGGGGAGTGCCGCACAAGTTGCCAACTTAGAAAAAACTTCAAAAGTTCTGCCTTTCCAAAGACAATTGTTTGACTTTGGTTGTATGGAAAATCACCAATTTGATACATCAATTCAATTACCTTGGTCATGAAGCGCTTATATATTTCTTATATCAAATGTGTCATTCATAGGGATTTTCTGTTTGAAAATGTGAATAGTTGGTAGTACAAACAATATTTTGTGAAAAACAGATTGAATAAGAAAATACACAACACAACAATTGATAACAACGGAAGTCGAGCAACAAGAGAAAAAAGTGGCTCTCTTCCAAAGAGAGTAAACGTTATCTGAGTAGATGAGTTTATTACCCATAAAACAATGGCGACACTAATAGAAAGAGATGAAAGATCATTTGTGAGTATAGTGACGTATATGGATGTCATGGCCACCATTCTCTCTGGACAGTGGCGGACTCCGCACTCTGGTATCTGAGAGTAACAGGCTCTTGATTGTAATTGGACCACTCTGTATGTTACGCGAGCCACCTGTACTCATGTCCATGTACGTCACTATGACACGTTAATGCTACAAGATTCTGATTGGTTAGAGGTTATTAATACCTCCTATTCAGATAACGTTTACTCTCTTTGGCGTTCTTCTACGTTAAGGTTCAAATGACATCGTGATATATGACAGTCGATAATGCACGAATTAGATTGGGACAGGCACCAACACTCGAGATATAGACACAAAATTCCCTATCAATATAACTAAAAAATATAAACACTTTGATACTAAAAATACACTCGGACCCCCTATTGAAATACTTTCAATATTTGACAGACACAGAAAATATGGCGATTTAGCATGTTTTAATGAAATTTGAATGACAGCGTTTCAAAGGTTTCTTCTACACGATTTAATAACTATTTCATTCATGAATAAGTGACAAGTTACTTCTACTTTTTGGCACTGATAGGACTTCCACTAACTATCTTGGATGATTGGAATAGGTCTTGGTGATTAAAACCGTCTCCTAATACTCTGGCATATTTCATAATGACTTCTGGAAACTACAAATGTGAAGCAGAACTCTCAACAAGGGATAACGACGAAGGTGAAAGTAAACAAAGTGGGGCTTACTTTGATGCTATTGATGATATTTTGAATGGGAAAATAGTGAAGGAGGAGACCGAAGTCGAACGGTGTAGTACATATGGGAATGAACAAAACTCAAGTGGTAATCAGTTTGGGATGTTCCTATTTTAAAGAGAGAAATAGTCGAGGAATATACAACCGAAATCAAAGCGTCCAGTGAGTATTGAGTGTCTTTATTAGGTAACCCTGAAAGTATATACATTTGCCATTTTTTTCCCAATAAAATTTTACTATTTAGCGCCCATAAAGTAATTTTTTATTAATTTCTTTCCTTGTTTTTTTTGGAATGTCTTACAAGTGATATTGAGACTTTCAAAAAGCATCAAAGATGATAATGTGAAATTGGACTTTATTTTGCATGAAATTTTGAGATACAAGTTCTTCCTCTAATGTGTACTCCACAGTTTGAACAAAATATATGTCTTATTTGTACAACCTTCATCAACTTCCATATGGATATGTTTGTAGCCATGGTACATCATTTCATGAAATGGCCTTGTTTCATCATTGCAGTTTTTTTTACTACTGGAAACGGAGAATCCGTGTCACTTGATCTTCCCTTCTTAGGGAGATTTCTAAAAAGTATGAGATGTTCTGCAATAGCTTCCCTGAATGCCAGAAGATCTAGTATAGAAAAACAGCTTGCTGTCTATATTCTAGCCAAGAAGTCACAAAACCTTTATCAGTAGCATGACGTATTGTTACAGTCCATGTTTTTTATCTTATATGGGTGACTCAGGGGTGCCGCAAGCTCCATAAATTTTGTTATATGCAAGCTATCGACTTGATTTTTTTAAAAGGATAACGAGGCACATTCTAAAAATATTTCTATTTATGTACAGGCTATCCGAAAATAAGATACACAACTGAGTTCTGTTTTTTTAAACGGCAACCCCCAATTTTGTTTAATTTTTGGATTCGCTACTAAATTGTCGATATAACTCACCAGGGTTTCTTAGACTTATCTGCAATAGTTTTTGCCTTATGTCAATATATGTGTCGAAATAGAGTCGTGCATAGACCCACAGAAAAATTCATAATTTCAGAACCATTCAAGATAACTTGATCAAGTCGATTCCTTCGGATTTAGCTCACGTTTTGAGATGCAGGCGAATTCGGAGTCGATGTTCCATTGCCTACTGTGATTCTTTGAATATGACAAATGGCAATAACTTGACTTTTTCAAATGTAACCCTATATTTTATTGCATCTTTGCATGGCATTTTTCAGGAGCTTTTTGTTGATATTGGGTTTATGGGGTCTACTTTGTGAAGTTTGCGAGATTTATTTCAAAATAAGAAATGTTGGTGTTTTTTTGAAAAAAAAAAGAAATTGAGTAGGCTGCTGTCGTAAAATTTGACACATCCGTGTACTTTTAATAATGGTCGAGGACACGAAATTTTCAACATATTTTTCATGAATTTTACAGCTTGTGAAAACTCTGTTGGTAATTTTCTATTTTTTTTGATTTTCTAAAACTCAGAAATAAATATTCAAAGTCGGCAAAATTCAAATGGCTGCTTTTTAGCGCAATTGCCAAATGTTGTGACGTGATCAACCAATCCGACAGTTGACAGCTTCAATCAATTCTGCAACGTTGCCATATTTTCAAATCTTAGGCCACGCCTCCATAACAAGAATAATTGATTGGCTTTCTCTTTATCTGAAATCGTTCAGATAGACCATAATGACAAGGTTTATGTGCACTCTAAAATCGACAATATATTGTTTTATGACAGATCGAATGTTTTTACACCCTTCAAATCTGCCATAGTCGCTTGACATTGCGAATAGTATTCTAGTTCTGACATTTATAGTTTAAGAAACTTGGCAACATTGCCGTTTAACTCTTTCAGGGACATCTCTGAAAACATGAAACTGCATCTATGTGGGTAACAACTAAAAGACGTACTATTTATACATTTTATTTCTTAAAATAGGCTGAAAATACAAAAATATAAACAAAAAAATATATAATTTTTTTCAATTTTTCTAAAAAAAAACACCCCCACCAAAAGGTACCAAAAATCGCCTTGGCAGAAGCCTCTTTCCCACCAAAAATACGCCAATAATAATAATAATAGTTTTATTGCCCAACAGTTTAACCCATTTACAGGACAATACAAGTTCAAATTAAGTATATATAGAAAATAAAACAAAACTGTAGTCTAAGTTTGAGAACATAAGAAAAAACAAAAAGAGAAAGAAGAATTAAATTCAATTAAAAAACAAACAAAAATATTAATAAGATACAAAGAGTATATGAGAAAAAATATATATTATATATAGGGGACTATCATTGAGAATTATTTTTAAAGTTTGAACAATATATTGGTTCTGGCATAGGGAGCCTAAAAGTCTCCATATGTCTTGTATGAAAAGTTGGTACATTGAAGTTTATTTGTTCAAGTATTTCAGTACTATTGACCTTGTTGTGTAATAGTTTGTGCAAAAAAACAATGGATGTGCATTTTCTTCTTGATTCAAGACTGGGAATTGTAACCCACACATAACAAATTATATTCAATTCCTCTATCTGGATAAACTCCATTAATTTTGAATGATAGCCACTTAAGAAATTTGCGCTGTACTCTTTCAACAACAAATATGAATACTGTAATATGGAGACCAAATTATAGATGCATACTCTAATTTAGAACGAACAAATGAATAATATAAGGTTTCCAGTGCGCGAATATTTGTAAAATTTCTGCAATTTCTAACGATGAAGCCATAGGTTTTCATTGCTTCAGATGACTTTGGACAGATGTGATCCTAGAAAGTTAACTTCGAGTCGAAGATAACACCTAAAACTTTTATAGATTCGCATCTGGCCAGGTTGGATTGCTCAATGATGTAGGGGAAGTGGATAACTGAAATTTTTCTAGTGAAGCTTACGACCTTACATTTCTTTGCATTCAGGAGAAGTTTATTATGAGTACACCAATATTGAACTAACTCGAGTTGTTCCTGTAGCCAAGCAAAGTTTCCTACATTGAATAGTCTCACACAAGTCATTGATAAAAAATAGGAAGATCAGTGGTCCTAGGTTTGAACTTTGGGGAACCCCTGATGTAGCATAGTATACATCGGACTTGAAACCACATTGCTGTCGATTGGAGAGATAAGATTTCAAGAAATGTATTGCACCACTATCAAATTCAAAATATGCCAATTTATTCAGCAGAACTTCATAATTAATGTGATCAAAGGCCTTTGAGAAGTCTGTGTAGATGACATCTACTTGACTATTGGTATCAAGATTTTCAGTTAAAAATTGTGTTATAATAATTAGATATATATAATGAAATGACAGCTCCTATAGTTTGTGGTATATTATTTCAACCACTGCGCATATGGTCTTTTTTTGGAAGTGGTACAAAATGTGGACCTTGCCCTGAAAGAGTTAACGTCACAATCAACCCGATTACCCCTATTGGGCTCGGTCTTTAGTCACAAGAGCGCAATATTAATAGCTTCAAAATTGCTGAATAGGAACTGCTGTATTTGAAATTTGACTCAAATTTTTTTTTCTGGGTACATTTATATATGTGTTATGTATTTTAAAGCATATTTAAAGCGATAATAATTTCTCGTGTCCTTCCCCTTTTGTACACATTTAATTGTTAATAATGAATTTAACTCTCGAAGAATAAATGAATATGGTCTACTGTACCAGCGAAGCTGACAGAAATCCTTTATTAGCAAGCAGAATCTACCATCAAAAATAACCAGAAGCAAGAACTCCACGGGTGTCTTCATTCTAAAAGTCGAGAGATCGGTTTGAGCTCACTGGTCGTGTGTCTTATACCAAAAAGGAAATTGTTGATGGGCGGAGCAATGAGGAAAATGAGTTGCAAGTTTTATTGATGCTACAGGAAAATCACAAAGTAAGCACAACAGAAAAAGCAGCGAAAACAGATATTTCACAAAGTAGTGTGAACAGAATAATACTGAAACATAAGTTCCACTCTTATCATCTGAACCTAGATCAAGAATGTTATGGTAATGATTTTGCAAATAGAGTTGTGATTTGTATTCAATTGAACGGCATGATTGACGAGGATTGTAATACTTTAAACAAAACAAAATTCTGTTGTCTGATGAAGCAACGTTTAAGAACAACAGGTCGGTCAACAGACATAATATGCATTATTATGCAATCGAAAATCCTCAATGGTTGGGACTGTTGATCACCAAAAGCAATGGTTGCTCCGCGTGGTCCCCAAACCTTACTCCTATGGATTTCTTTCTTTGGGGTAAGTGAAAGAAAGGGTTTTTCAGAGATTTTCCAAGCACTGCAGATGATATGAAAAACAGGAATATGGAAGCCTTCTGATGGAGTAATGCTTGATAGAGTTCAAGGCTCATTTACTAGAAGACTAGCAGTTTGTGTGGAACCTATATGAGCATTTATGAGTAGCCTTTTCTCAAAATGTTTACATTGTTTCCTGTTAATCTCCTTTCCGTTCTTGTAAAGAGTACTAGAATTGTTTCCTTTGTGATGTACTCCTGTTTCTATTACAATTTCATTTTGTGGAAACTTATTCTTATCAGAATTGTAAGGATGTGTTAAAATATTATGACAACGGCCTACTCAATTACTTTTTTTTTCAAAAAGTCATTGGCATTTCTTATTTTTTTAACAAATCTCGCAAATTTTACAAAGTAAACCTCACAAACCCTATTTTGACTAAAAGCTCTTAAAAGTGCCATGCAATGATGCAATAAAATATAGGTTGCATTTGAAAAGTCGAGTTATTGCCATTTGTCATTTTCATTAAATCGTAGTAGGCGATGAAACATCGACTCCCAGTTCACGTTCATCTCAAAAGATGTGCTAAAGCCTAAGGAATCAACTGGAAAAGAGTTGGTTAGGTTATCTTGAATGGTTCTGAAGTTATTAATTTTTCTGTATATCCTGCATGATGCTATTTTGACACATAAATTGACTATGAAACGATTTACTTTTATTGTGTCCACGGTTGAAAAATTTAAAAAAATGGTTGGTACTAAAATAGTTATTGAGGAAGAGTCTCTGATTTTACAGAACCAAAATGTTTGTAAATAGGACCAATATTTTGATTCCCCACTTTTTGGGTTTATTTTCAACATATAGTTTAGTATTTATTTTCCATTTAAAGGGGACCATTAGCTCATCTACGCTGTTTCCTGATAGAATCATATATCTTCCAAACTGTCGTTATCATTTTCAGGTCGGCTATTAATTTCCACTGAATGGGCTGTTTTGCGAACCTTGAAAAAATCACATAGATTCGTTGATAGAAGCATATATTATGTATTTTTATGTGTTTTAAAGAATTTTTTTCACCGTTGCCGTTTCCTCTATTTAAAAAAAAAAATATAGTTTGTATATTTCTGCTATTAAATTCACTATCACCCCCTGATTCAGAGTCACTGTCATCATTTTTGTCAGTTGTAATTTTCTGTAAATGTGGAACATCCTGTATGTTTCTCAATTTTTATTACATAATCGGTTATGTTCAGATTGGGCATAATGTTGGATGTGAATTCCATATATAACTTCACTTAGGGGCTCCAATCCTGTAAAATTACCAGAGTCACTTCTTTTTCTTCCATTTTTGGGAACAGTTTTTATAATCCCACACTCTTTCACTGGAAACTTTTGTTAGAAAACTGATGGAACAATTGCTTCAGACTTCTTCATTGTATAAAGAGACTTTCAAAAACTAGTGTTTGGCAACTCTGGGGTAAAGGTTTTTTTATTTGAAACATTATGTTCATAACTTGAACCTGGAATAGTTTCAATTTCAACATACATATCTTCTGCTCTCAAGGCTTTTTTGTTTTTTCACATTATCTGAAATAAACAAAAAAAATTGTTTAGACAAAATTAATTTTTCCATTACACGTATAAAGTACCACCGTTGTCCCTACTCATATATTATCTTCTTTATTATTATTTTTTAAATAGTTTTGGTTTATCAGTCTTTATTTTGTCAACTCCCTAAGTTACATAGTTTATAGTTTTATTGTACCCTGCTTCTGTGAAGGTAAATTTAAAAACTTATAGTTTGAACTTGCATTCCAGATTTCTGGGAGAATACGGATTTTAATGGTCTTGCTGATGAATTGGCAAAATCCAAAGTCAGCAGCCATTTTAACAATGTAGATATATTAAAGAAAGAAGATGATCATTCTGAAGGTAACGACGATTCGTTAACAAATAATGCAGAATTGGAAACGGAAACACTTAAAACTGAGTATGACATTGATATCATTTATGAAGATGTCAAAAGAGAAAATGATTATCACATGAACTCTGTTGCCCATATATTAATTGGAACAAGAAGTGGACCAAACTTTTCTCAAGAACTTCCAATAGGTAAGAAAAATGCTATTTATTGAACAGATGTTCTGCAAAGTCAGAGTTGTATAGGAATTATTAATCAAGATCGAACCATATACTGTGAATGAATTTCTAGATTCTAATTTATTTTAATTCTATCTTAACTAATTTTACACACATATATATATATATATATATATATATATATATATATATATTCTATATATACTTTACTATTTTAATATATCTGTTTTATTGTTTGTTTATATTTTCTCCTAAAATAATTATTTGCATTTTCTTTAGCATTTTATAAATGTATATATGTTCGTTTTATGTTAATTAAACATCATGATTTGATGCTGGTTCACCTAATTGTATTTGTGTATTTTATGATGTATAAGTACAATTTTTGAATAAAGTTATCTATCTACTCTCGCCAGATAGCATGGAATGTGAAACAACAATCCAGTAATCAGAAGAAAGTCAAAGAACATTTATTCAAATTTTGAATAGACGTGGCCGATAATTGATGAAAATCCATAATTAAAGTAAACTTAAAACACTTCACTGCGATTTTCACAAAATTGATTTACTTATTCCGGCAAACCAAATTTCTAATTATTTAAGACATAAAGATATTAATATTGCTTACAGAACGAATAAAACTTTGCAGTAAGAGGCAAAAATCTGTAACATTCTTGTTAGCCAGCCATAATTTTATTAATAAATAATAGTTTAAAAAAAATAAAGAATACGCTTTTATAGAAAACCAGACTAAAAAAATAGAAAATAAGAAAAAAATGTATTTTATTTAAAAAAAAGCGTGGGGTGCATGGTATCGCCTCGGTGTGTAATGTACTATATAATTATTGATACCATGCACCCCACGCTTTTTTTTAAATAAAATACATTTTTTTCTTATTTTCTATTCTTTTAGTCTGGTTTTCTATAAAAGCGTGTTCTTTAGTTTTTTTAAACTATTATTTATTTCCTACTTTTTAGTGTGGTTTATTTATAAAAGCGTGTTTTTTTAGTTTTTCTTTAAACTATTATTTTTATAATTTTTTTGCAAATTAAAAAATGGAATAATCTTATCAAATTGGGTAATCATAATCTCCGACCCCAAAAACCCCCACATACCAATTTTGAATAGAATCAGACCATAATCACAAAACTCGGCCGCCATTCCGAATTTTTCAATTTTTACAAAAGAATCATAATATTCGACCCCAAAAACCCCCACATACCAATTTTGAATAGAATCAGACCATAATCACAAAACTCGGCCGCCATTTTAAAGCCGCCATTCGAATTTTTCAATTTTTACAAAAGAATCATAATATTCGACACCAAAAACCCCACATACCAATTTTGAATAGAATCAGACCATAATCACAAAACTCGGCCGCCATTATAAAGCCGCCATCTTGAATTTTTCAATTTTTACAAAAGAATCATAATATTCGACCCCAAAAACCACTTGATACCAATTTTGAATAGAATCAGACCATAATCACAAAACTCGGCCGCCATCTTGAATTTTCCAATTTTTACAGAAGAATCATAATATTCGACCCTAAAAACCCCCACATACCAAATTGTGAATCGAATCAGACCATAATCACAAAACTCGTCCACCATTTTGGAGCCGCCATCTTGTTTTTTCTTCAACCAAAGAATCATAATGTCCGACCACAAAAACCCCCGGATACCAATTTTGAAGCGAATCGGACCATAATCACAAAACTCGTACGCCATATTGGAGCCGCCATTTTGTTTTTTCTTCACACAAAAATTTCTTAATGCATTGTCACCGGAATTATGTTCACCTGCCAAATTTGAAATCATTCGGACGCCAGGAAGTGGGTCAAAATCGCGCCCAAAGGAGTCGGTTACAAACCAACAAACATACAAGTGACGTTAATATAAAGCGTGTAAAAATGAAAAATGTCTTATTCCTCAAGACAGCCGACTACAAAAACCTATACACTAGGTGTATGATGGTCGATATCCATAAAAAAAAAACTGCTTCCCTGGATAATGCCTGACGGACGTTGAATGACATCCGATGGATAAACGTGCCCTACAAGGTTCTTTGCAAATGTTTATTGTGAAATGGATCAATATTAACCACTTCACTCATGCTGACCACATGTAGACCGGTTTCGGGGTATTTGTGATCAGCCTGAGTGAAGTGGTTAATATTGATCTATTTCGCAACAAACTTTGCACGTTCATCCATCGGATGTCATTCAACGTCCGTCGAGGCATTAGCCAGGGAAGTAGTTGTTTTTTTATGGATAGAATAGAATAGAAATAGAAATTTATTAACCATTCAGGTACAGGTAGTACATATGGCACGTCATAAAGTGATTGTCATAAATAAATAGTTAATATAAATATCATGGTGAAATAAATAAGTACTATACAAAAAACATATAAATTTAAAAAAAAACATATAGGAATAGCAATAGATGGAGATAAACATTTACAAACAGGAAGGCACTTACTCAAACCTAATATACAGATAGTTGGTTATCATCCAAGTATTCATATATGCTATAAAAACATTTATTCACAAGAAGTTTTTTTACCTCGGCTTTGAATTTAAGTTGACCAGGAATTTGCTTGATTTTCATTAAAATATTGCTGTTGCGTGTATTGTGTTCATGTGCAGTTGAGAGAGTGGGTAGGTATTTCAGATTTTTTTCTTGCGTACATCAGACACTTGAAAATATATATACAGGGAGCGCTTAGGATTTGATTCTTAATCATAATTGGTTTACAGCTATCTAAATATGCAACTTTAAAAATCAAATCTTACGATTTTCTTTTGAATTACAAAAACTCTTGGGAAATTTGTAGCTCTACCCCAACAGAGAATGTTTTGAGATATGTGTGAGTATGCTAAGCCATAATAAACGGTCAACAAGCCAGCTGTGTCAAGACAATACTTCATTTGAGAGACTGCAAAGTGAGAGCTATTAAGTTTTTTACAGACACTGTCTATGTGATCATCCCAGGTGAGCTGACTATCTATTTGTGATCCCAAAAACTTAACTTTCTCAGATAAATTGATATCTACATCACTCTTTATCGGATTGGGAATTGGGCGTCTAAGATAGAAGTTCACTGTCATCGTTTTATCTACATTGAGTACTAATGAATTACTTGGCACCAGGATCCAATTCATCAACAACTTTAAAAACTTCCGCTTTCAATACTTCAATATCATTGCTAGCGATTGTAATCGTAGTGTCGTCAGCATACATAGTTATGTGAGCTTTCATATGTTCAGGTAGGTCGTTAATAAAAATAGTGAAGAGTAGAGGTCCCAGGACAGGATATTTTCTAGAATTAACATCACCATAAATCGTGCTGTCAAGTATGAGTGTATCCAGTTTATTACATGTTCATTGTAGTTTAGGGCATAAAGCTTAGAAACTAATTTGAGAGGATCTACGGTATCAAAAGCTTTCGATAGGTCAAATAGAAGGGATACAACATAATCTTGATCAATCTTTTTCAGAATATGATTGAATAGATAGCAGGAGGCCGTTTCCGTAGATCTTCCTTTCCTGAATCCATGTTGACTGACACATAGTAAATTATCATTTCTAGGTATGATGTAATACGATTGGCAACTATTCTATTTTAGATAGCGATGTTAGTAAAGATATTTGCCTATAGTTTTCGATTTCCTGCTTATTACCTTTTTATATAATGGAATTATTAAAGCTATTTTGAATATATCTGGAAAACGTCCTTGAAAGAGTGATTGGTTCATTAAGTACACCAGATATGCGACCAACATACACCTATTGTATAGGTTTTTGTAGTCAGCGGTCTTGAGGAATCAGACATTTTTCATTTTTAATGAAATTATGACTGTCTATCAGGAATGTTACAGATTTCTGTCTCTTATTGCAGATATTTCTATCCTGGGATTCAGGATGACTTTCAAAGTTGATAATGTTTTAGTTGCAGTAGTTGTGTTGAGATGGCGTTAGCTCCATTCTGCTAATTCGATTCCAGCAAATACTTGAAATGGATGATATTAATTATTTCAATTAGGTAACGCAGACTTAATCATTGTCTGCTTGGCCCACCCTGTACTGATGAGGGCAAATACCCCGAAACTGGTCTACAGGTGGTCAGCCTGAGTGAAGTGGTTAGATATTGATCCATTTCGCAACAAACATTTGCACGTTTATCCATCGGATGTCATTCAACGTCCGTCGAGGATTGCCAGGGAAGTAGTTGTTTTTTTTATGGTTATGCGACCAACATACACCTATTGTATAGGTTTTTGTAGTCAGCTGTCTTGATGAATAAGACATTTTTAATGGAATAATACTTTGGGAACATTTATTAAAAACAACTAACATCAATTGAAAAGTCTGACAAATCTGGAGATATAATCAAACTTGTGGTACTTGTCCAAGTTTTTACATAGGACAAACAGGTAGAACTTTCAAGCAACGCATATCTGACCATAGAAACAGTTTTATTACTGGCAAATCTAATTCAACTTTCGCTAACCATCTCCTGACTGAAAAGCATTGCTTTGCTAATGAATTTGAACTTTTGCATGTAGAAAAAGATCAAAAACTTAATCTCCTAGAGAGCTCAGAGACTAACAAAGACAAGAATTCACAATATTCATTAAATGACCAGATTAATTTGAATAATTCGCCCCTTTTAAAACTGTTTACTAGAAATTTAATAAGCTTTCATTCAATAATCTCTGATTTCTAACTGACTACCTGTTCCTATTATTTATATCAAACCTCGGTAATTGTAATCCAGTTTATTTCCACTTGAAAAAGCCACATGTCGTGGGTTTTTGTAAACTAATTTTGTGAAAATCGTAGTGAAGTGTTTTTAGTTTACTTTATTTTCATGGAATTTTTTAAAGAACTGAAAGTGTTGGCGCTTTTTCATATTTTTTCTAAATTCATCCACTTTTTCTTACTGTAAAGGTTACTTGAGATAAAAGTAAATAAATAAAAAAATCATTGCAAACGTAATCATAATGGATTGAGAAAATCTCATAATTTCTTTAATTTTGTCTATAGATTCTGAAACATGGTCTGAAGAAAATATAGAAGAGGGAGAAACAGTTGTGGAAAGGAACAATCATACAAGGAAGGAACCTGCAATAATATCGATTCGAAAATTGTCAGATGATTCAGAAACTGCCTCAATGTAAATATTATTCAAAATGTTCTCCTTTTCAACCTAAGTCAGAGTTGAAAGAAATAATTCATACTGAAGACAAACCATTCCAATGCAAACATTGTTACTTGAGTTTTGCAGTAAAAAAGCAATTGTTGAAGCACGAGATCATTCATAAAGGGAAAAAACAATTTCATTGCAAAATTTGTTAAAGAATTTTGCAACAAAAGGACATTGTTGGGCCATGAGAGAATCATACGGGAAAAAAACCATTTCAATGCAAAATTTGTCTAAAGAGTTTTTCTGTAAAATCCACTTTGATTGTGCATGAGAGAATGCATACAGGGGAAAAACGATTTCAATGCAAAATTTGTTAAAGAGTTTTACAGCAAAACCACATTGTTGAATCATGAGGAGTTCATACAGGGAGAGAAGCCATTTCAATGCAACATTTGTCGAAAGAGTTTTTCATTAAAATCCGCTTTGATTGTGCATGGGAGAATTCACTCAGGGAAAAAACCATTTCAATGCAAAATTTGTTCAAAGAATTTTGCAACAAAGGCAACAATGTTGGGCCATGAAAGAAATCATATAGGGAAAAAATTTCATTGCAAAATTTTGTCTAAAGAGTTTTTCTGTAATATCCAAAATGTTTGCACATGAGAGAATTCATACAGGGGAAAAACCACATCAATGCAAAATTTGTCAAAGAGTTTCCAGTAAATCCACTTTGATTGTGCAGAGAAAATTCATACAGAGAAAAAACCATTTCAATGCAAAATTTGTTCAAAGCGTTTTGCATCAAAAGGAAATTTGATGAGCCACGAGATAATTCATACAGGGGAAAAATCATTTCAATGCAAGATTTGTCAAAAGAGTTTTTCTGTAAAATCCACTTTGATTGTGCATGAGAGAATGCATACAGGGGAAAAACCATTTCAATGCAAAATTTGTTCAAAGAATTTTGCAACAAAGGGAACAATGTTGGACCATGAGAGAATTCATACAGGGAAAAACCCATTTCAATGCAAAATTTGTTTGAAATCGTTTATCCGTAAGCTGCAATTAACAAAACATCTAAGTATCCATACAGAAGAAAATAACATTTAATTGCAACATTTGTCCCAAGAGATTTACAGAAAAAAATACATTGTTGAGTCATAAATGTGTCCAAAGAGTTTTGCAGACAAAAAAACATGCACCATGAGAATGAGATACTTCATACGGGGGAAAAGCTATTTCAATGCACAATGTACCACATAGTTTTATAGATAAAGAGTCTTTAGAATACATTATTTCAGTGGGTTACTCAAAAAATCCTAACTGATTTTTTTCTTATTTTAGATGTATTTTTTTAATAAATTCAAATATAATTATATTTATACAAATATTGTACCTATTTAATTCAGTTAACTAACTATATGCTTCGTATGCAATCTTAAGGCACATACAGGTGTTGTAACACCTAGGTGCTTACAATAGATTGTATAAATGTATATGTCAGAAAATTATTAGATTATCCTAGAAACAATACTAATGGACCGAACATTGTAAACATGGTAATCATGTAGTTATTGTAAATTGTTAACTGAAATTGTTAATTGTAATTATAAATTGTATTGAATCTATGTAATGGGTTCAATAAATAAATAAAAATTTAATAATAATAATAGTATTCTTTTTTTTATTAAAACATTGTTAATACATTGAATGAATGTGGTTTTTTGTGGAGGAATAACGTTTCTTGACATGTTTTTCGGGTAACCTTCCACAGTCTGAAAATGAAAATATAATCAGGAAAATCTATACCTTATCATCCTAGAAGTAATTTAAACAAATACGAAAGAGATGCATTGAGATCTCTTCGATCAGACAATCAGATCAAACTACTTCCAGCTGATAATGAGAACAAACTAACACAAATGATCTCAAACACCACATATCACACATTCAATCAAGACACTACCATATCAGTAAACAAAGTATACACAAAACTGAACAAAAATCCAACCCTATCAATAGAAAGCAAAATATACCGAACTTTAGCTAAACACAAAAACATACTCACAAAAACAGAACGCAGAGACCTAGTATCACACCACAGCAAACCCCCACATTTTTATGGGTTACCAAAAATACTCAAACCATCTCATCATCTACGCCCTATTGTAAGTTCCATTGGATCTCCTTCACAAAAACTCGCTAGATACCTACTCAACATTCTGAAACCACTATCTGGAAATGGAAATAGTTATATAACGAATACCCCTCACTTTCTGGAGAAATTGAATGAATTTCAAATTCAAGATGGAGATCTTCTAGTAAGTTTTGATGTCGAAAGTTTGTTTACTAATGTCCCTATTGACAAAACTTTAGAAATTGTGAAAGAAAGATTAGAAAATGACACATCACTGAAGACAAGAACAAAACTGGATGTCAGTGCCATCATAGAATTACTCAAACTATGCACAGAAAAAACATATTTCCAATTCAAGAACTAATTTTATCAACAAGAGTTTGGTATGGCGATGGGTTCTCCTTTGTCACCCATTTTAAGTAACATATTCATGGAACATTTTGAAGAATCCTTCGTTGAAACATTCCACAATGGTCCATAAATATGGTGGAGATACGTGGATGATGTTTTCGCTATCTGGTATCGAAGTGAAGAAGAATTAAACATTTTCTTGGATCAAATTCACGTTAGAATCAGAACAAAACAGTCATGATCCAAAAATCATCGTCCCGAATGGAAACATATGTACACAGAAAGAAGACGCATACCAATCGATATCTACACTACAACTCAAACCATCATACCAGTGTGAAAAAAGGCATAGTTAAATGTCTCTATAATCGAGCCCAAACAGTTTGCAATTCCAACCAGAATCTACAGGAGGAAATAAACCTCATAAAATATGTTCTCAAGGAAAATGCATATCCGGATCAGTTTGTGGAAAAAACAATCACTGACATTAAAAACAAAAATCCATCAAACAACCAATTAACACAACTAACAGGAGTACTCCCACCACCTACACATTTCACAACCAACATAATACCTTATGTCCCCGGATTATCTGAAAAGATCAAACGAATTGGACATAGGTATGATGTGAGAACATCATTTAGAACAACAAACACACTGAGTTCTATACTAACACAAACAAAACCACAAAACGCAGAAGAAAGTACCAAAAACTGGGTTTTACAACATACCTTGTTCGTGTGGTGATAGTTATATAGGTGAAACGTTAAGACCATTGGAAGTGCGCCAAAGTGAACATCAGAGTTACATCAGAAATCGACAAATAACCGGATCAAAAATTGCAGAACATATCCTTACATCCAATGGCGATCATATGATTGAATGGAATAGGACAAAAATCTTGATGAAAGAACCACATCAAGAAAGGAGAAAATTGAAAGAAAAGGCCTGTATTCTTCTTTCCAATAACAACTGCTTTTCAACAAATTCTGTTGAAATGGATCATACGTGGTTACCTCTACTCAGAGTGGAAGTGAGGTATGGTAGAATGCTAATAAACTGATCTGAACAACACCCCATATATCAAATGAGCAATACGTCACTCTCAAATTTTTTTGGCAGATCTCAATTGAGATCCGTCAGTTGAAAAAGCGAAAAAGACTCTGCAAGAAAAAATCCAAATTATTAAAACAACTAAAGGAGATTCAGAAGATTTTGAGAACTGGGGAGATATAGTCCCCGAAACGTCAAACTATATAGAGAAGTATCTATTGAATTTAAAAAAAAAATTGATAGGCAAATTCAGAAAACGAGAAGTTATTGACTAATTGAATCATTTTTCTATAGGAAATATAATTTGGTGAACGCAATAACTTATCGGGGTGAACTAATTAGTTTGCCCTTTCTACACTTGTATAGATTTTCCTGATTATATTTTCAGACTGTGGAAGGTTACCCAAAAAACATGTCTAGAAAAATTGTTAATACAGATATCTGTATTAACAGATATCACATTGTTTACAGAAATAGTGTCAGACTATAAAAATGAAAAATTGACATGCACATTGTTCGCATTGAGTAAAATTCGTTCAGAGAATAGAGCGACTTCCCTACTAATAATGACTTCAGTTCGATTTTGAAATTACCTTATGTCCTTTATATGTAAGGGTAGATCATTAAAAACTTTACATCCATTATAGAAAAGGCCCTTCTGGTATAATCTTGTAACATGTTTGCTTGGAAGTAATACATTTTTATGTCGCGTATCATATTGATGGTTTTGACGAGTTATGTCGAAGGCAGATTTATTCTTGAAAACAAAACAGGCTATCTCTAAGATATATACTGATCTGAGTGTCAAGATGTTTAACTCTTCAAAATGTTCCCTACAGCTATCATCGTAACTTAAATTGGCCAAGGTACGTATAGCCTTTATTTTAAGGATAAAAACACTTGCAACATCGACAGCCTGACCCCAATGTACTATGGAATATCTAATATGAGTGAATTGTTGCAAAATATAGTTGATGTAATATAGATCTACTGCATTGTCTTGAAGTAACTTTCAGAGCATATGCCGTCCTAGCCAATTTGATGCAAAGATATTCAATATGCTTCGACCAATTGAGATTGCAATCAATGGTAAGCCCTAGCATTTTACTGTGTTTTTGATATTCGAAGGTATTGTTTGCATTTAAAGAAATTGTTTTATTACTAATTGTTGACTTATTGAATAAAGTGCACACAGTTTTGTCTTCGTTCAACCATGGCTTGTTTTTATTTACCCAGACCTCCACTTCGGTATATATTTTTTTAGTTTGGAGAACACATTCATCATAGTTATCGTGTGTGATCAAGATATTAGTATCACCAGCATATGATGCTATAGTACAACACATGTTGCTCCTGACGAAGAGGAGTAGGTCATTTATGAAGACAATGAACAAAGTAGGACCCAATATGGATCCTTGCGGAACTCTGCTCGTGACGGCTGCGAGATCTGAGACCTTGCTCTCAATGCTGACTTTTTGAAAACGATCACTGAGATAAGAACTGAACCAGTCCTGGGCAACACCTCTAATTCCGTACCTTGATATTTTGTGAACATCGTCAATACTCTGAAGTACATGCTCCCGAAATTCACATTTCCCCATAGGGTGGGGAGGCGTAGCAGATATCCACCTGAAAAAAATTTAAATTTTACGGAAAATATTCCTAAAAATAATATTCTACATACGAACTATATAGAGAGCGAAATGCTTGACTTGAAACAATCATTTTCTTACTGTATACAGAAATAAACCGACCTAAAAACAATTAAAAACAAGACAAAAAACCAACTTTAATACAAGAGTTACCTTACTTCGCACCCGACTTTTCAACTTCGAAGACAGATGTATAAAAGATCTCATCCTTCACACCAACTCTATAACCTTGATTAGAAAAAAGCTCAAATCTTATACATTAAACTTAGACCGAAACATAATTCACAATTTATGAATAAAAGATCAATAAATTGAAAATTGCTGGGTTATTACCCCCCCTGTTGAATCTAATACTATATATCTGATGAAACACCCCTCTCATCTCATCATATCATATTCCTCAAGCAAAGAGAGTAAACGTTATCTGAATAGGAGGTACTAATAAGCTCTAGCCAATTAGAATCTTGTAGCATTAACCCGTCATAGTGACGTACGTGGACATGAGTACAGGTGGCCCACGTAACATACAGAGTGGTCCAATATACATTCAAAAGCCTGTAACTCTCAGATACCAGAGTGCGCTTGTCCGCCACTGTCCAGAGAGAATGGTGGCCATGACATGCCCAAATACGTCACTATGACTCACAAATGATCTTTCATCTCTTTCTATTAGTGTCACCATTGTCTTATGGGGAATAGACTCTCCTACTCAGATGTTTACGCTCTTTGGGTACAGACAACTAAAAATCAGGGGTACCAACTTGAAGTGGAGTCTCATGTCGGCCATGGCAAAAGGGCTATTTTGCAGGGTTCTTATTATTAATAAGAACCCTGCTATTTTGTAATTATTGGAAGAGCGGCCATGTTATATCTACTTCTCTTATGTTTATGAGGTCTGTGCGTTTGACTAATTGGTTCCATTCATTCTCGTTCAATTCTCGACATCGATCGTTTCCCTGAGCGTATACGTTTGCGAACGAAAAGTTGGAAGGAAATACATGATTGACATGTAACAAAATTAAACAGATGTTCCCGAAAGTGTACAGTGTATGCTCCTGGAACGATCGATTTCGAGAATTGACCCCGTCCAAGTCCACGCAGGCGCATTTTCTATTTTTGCACAAAAGTAAAAAGTTGACATTTCCGCACTTTGTGTTTCGCATGGTTTCAGTTTCAAAGAAAGCAGTTTTATACCTTGTATTAAATAAAAAATAATGTATGTGTATTGGATAAACCATCTCATTTGAAATTATAGTGTTTAACTTTTATGAATTATACAATAAAATTATGCCTATTTGTCCGCCTCAGTCTGACTAACCATCTTCTATTGGAATCGATATTTTCGATGACTGTTCATTGACCCCATCTCATTATATTCCATAATGGCTTCTGGACACTACAAATGTAAAGCAGAACTTTCAATAGCGGGTATTGATGGAGGTGAAATTGAACAATTCACGAGGGATACTCACTTTGACGCCATTTCGAATGGGGATACATTGAAAAAAGAGACCGAACCATCCAGTAAATGTTGGAATGCAAAAAGCACTAGTGATCAGTTTGGTGCTGTTCATATTATAAAGGAAGAAATAGTTGAAGATGCAACCGAAACTAAACCATTGAGTGAGTATCGAGTGTTTAGTGACATCAGTTTCATGAGAAAAGTGAAAGATTTTATGGTCTCATGCTCCCTGAAAATAGCCGTAAAACTCTTCATACGAGTTTTTGCCTCCTGAACACGAATCCGGAAGAAAAACGGAATGCTTTCATACCGTTTCCCAGTTATAACATTTTTTCCTTCTTCATCATTAGGTGATTTTTAAGCACCGATTTGTCGCACAAAAAATGCCTCCTTCTTTCAAACAGCATAAACTATGAACACTAAATCACTCATTTTCGGCACAATTTGTAGCCAGTTCTATCAAAAAATTCCTTCAAAACCCTCCTCGCATCATCAACAACCACCTAACCTCTATCTGAGTCAGATGCCAGAGCTTAGGATGTATGTGTTGAAAGAGGATTTTTTCGATAGAACCAGCTATATTTCGTGCAAAGTTGTGCCGAAAATGGGTGATTTAGTGTTTGAAGTTCATGCTGTTTGAAAGAAGGAGGCATTTTAAGGGATTTTTGTGCGAGAAAGTGCTTAAAAATCACCTAATGAAGAAGGAAATAATGTTATAACTCGGAAACGGTATGAGACCGCCGAGTATTTCTTCCGGATTCATATTCAAGGGACAAAAAGAATTACAGCTATTTTCAGGGAGCATGAGCACGACACCTATACATTTATCCATTTTATGATACAAGTTGAAGACATCAAATAATGAAAGTTTTCTCCAACTCGTGAGTTTTCCTCAAGAAATATTGAATTGTCGCAAATATTTATTCAACACCCTGGACACGAATTTTAGGTGAACATTAGATGGTCTTAATCTTGGTTTTCTTATAGACCAAGAGCCAGTGTCACTTCAAAAACGTATCATAAGAACTCACATTGAATACAGAAACTTGTGTTATCGATGTCGACAATGGGGCGAAATGATGGTAGGAGGAATGCTGAAATGTTATATAAAAGATTGTGAAAAATACTACCAACAATTCTTTACTATGGCACGGCCCTAAAAATTGAAAAAAAACAAAAAAATCTCAGAATGTTCATATTTTGTGATACAACTCCAGAAGAATTGGAGATATGAAAAAATCTCCTGCATAAAAGTTGTAGCTCATTATTTTTTCTATAAAAATGTTTCCTATCAATTTAGGGAGATGAAAATGGTCACAACTTTTATATAACCGGAGTAGGCAGTCGATGTTCCTCGGTACTAAGAGCTACTTAAACAAAGCACATTAAATGTAAAAAAAACATTTTTCACATGAGACTTGTTTCGAAGTTCATACAAAATCCGATTAAATATCTGTGAGTACACATTTTGGTTAATTAATTCGTAAGGAATTATTGCTACATTAATTCCTTGAGGTGGATAAATTAGTCCTGTTGCGGAAAGAAAGTATTTTGATATGTAAGTCGGGGGTATTTTTCTTGAATAAAATCGGATTCTGTACATATCTCCAGGAACTTAAAATAATTCAAAAAGTACAATACATATTCCAATGTCTTTCGAAATATCATATTTTAATGTACTTAATAATACCAGCCCATTATTTTTCTATTATAAGATGCGTTATTCATTCAATCATCGAATGTGCAACAAAGTTTAAGTTTACTCTTTATAAAGAAAAATACATCCAATTTACATGTCAAAATACTTTTTTCCAACAAAACCGCGAGTATTCTGCTTGAACACGGCTAATATATCCACCTCGAACAGCAAAAAGCCCCAATTATATTAAAAAAATTATATTATTTTTATTGCTAAAGAACAATATCTTCGACTTTTCAGAATTTAGTTTTAAATTGTGTTCATCAGCGGAAGTTTTGATGTTGTTCAATTCATTATGATGTTTCCTAATTCTCAGTACTAGAATTGACATACATTTGTGTATCATCTGCAAAAGCTTGAATTTCACAGTGTTCTATATTATTCAAAATATCAGCAGTGTAAATAATAAAAAGCAAGTATCCAGTACCTTTCCAGATCAAATGAAACTGGCCGTAGTTATACCCATATATAAAAAAGGAGAACATAATGACATGATTAACTACATACCAATTAGTTTGCTAACAGCTTTTTCTAAATTATTTGAAGTGATTATTTCAATAAGAATTATGAATTTCTTTGAGGCACATGGTTTGTACAATGATTTCCAGCATGGTTTTCTCAAAGGAAAAAGTATTGAAACAGCATTGTTCAGGTTTGTTGATGAAATTAACCACTTAATTGAACAAGACTCTTGTGCCTGTGGTGTTTTTCTGGATCTCAGTAAATCGTTTGACTGTGTTGATCATCCCATTTTACTCCGTAAGCTTTTCAATTATGGAATTAGAGGAAATGCCTTGAATCTCTTGATATCTTATTTGAGTAACAGGAAGCAAAAGTATATATTAGGCAACGAAATACTGATTTTTTCTCTGGCTTTTCTGAAATAGAAAAAGGCATACCACAGGGAAGTGTGCTTGTGCCTTTTCTATTTATTGTATATATGAATGATTTCTCTGAGATTTTCAAACAATCAAGTACGAAAGTAGTGAGCTATGCTGATGATTCCAATCTCATTGTAACAGTAAACAGGGAGCTTGATTTGGAAAACTCAATTTTAAATAACATTTCTATAGCATCCACATATTTTAACGTCAACAAGTTATTTTTAAACACCAAATTTCCAGCTCAGTAGTGAACGACTAGCAATTTTAAGAAGCACAAAACTAATAGGAATCTATATAGATGAGAAACTGAATTATGAGGTACAGTTGTGTGCATAAAAAAAGTCGTACAGCAGTTATAGGCTATTGTGAGTCAGGCTTTCCAATCTTAATCAAACTTCTTATCGACTTTGACAAGTAGTGTCAAAATTGAAACTATTTTTGTCAAATGTGTACGTGTACTACTTTTTTATGAAATCTGGAACATCATAGGCAGGTTAACACCATACAAACCGTGTACGACTTTTTTATGCACACAACTGTACATATTGATTATCTCGCAAAAAAAACTAGCAAGTAATTGTTATGCAATTAGAGCTTTGAGAAGTCACTTGAAAATCGGTGCACTGAAAAGGGCATATTATGGGATTGTTTATCCTCTGCAGAAATATGGTATATGAGTTTGGGGAGGAAGTACACAACTGGAACGTATTTTCATCATGCAAAAACATATCTTGAGAACAATGTTAAATATGAAATACACAGATACCTGCTATATATGTTTGTGTACTCTTTGTATATGAGAATAAATCAAATTTTGAAGAAGACAAATATAGACATGAGTATTCCACCAGACAGAAATCCAATTATATTGTACATAAGCATAGATTGAAAAATACAGAGATTGGGCCACATTACGCATCCATTAAATTCTACAACCATTTACCCTTGAATATCAAAGAAGCTCGGACAAGACAAACTTTAAAAAAAATGTTTTTGATATGTTGTGTAACATTGAGCCATATTCATTACAAGAATTCATGAACTTATAACCGTTCTCAGTCTGGATTAAATTTTAAATTTCCTTGCTATATATTATATAGTACTCATTAGTCTGTGTCTGAGATATACTTATATTATTCCTTCTCCTTTTATATACCCTTTGTATTTCAGTTATAACACGTGATCTTTTTTATTATTATTTATTTTTTATTTTATATTAAGAGACATTTGTATTGTTGATGTAATCAATTTTCTGACTTGAGTTATATCAATTGTTTAAATTGTAAGCTCCAATAAATATATCCATCTATACGCCTCAGAAAGTAATTCCTTATCAAAAACACCGATAAATAATTGAAGCCACAAAAACTCAACTTTGCATCGAATGCTTTTGAAAAATCAAGTAGTAACAAAGCACTAGATAAGCCTTCATCAAAAGCCGTTAATATCAGCAGTTATAGTCGCCAGAGATGTTTCAGTAATTCTGCCAGGTCTAAAACCTCACTGGCAATCAGGAAGTAAGTTATTAGAGGTGAAGTGTTCGTATATTTGTGAATATAATTTTTTTTTCGATAGAGTAGGAAGCATCTTATAATTCTGAGATCTTTAAAATCCTTGGGATGACTTTTTTTTTGGGGATAGGTATGCCAACAGAACCTTTTCACAAAACTGGAAAGCACGATTTTTCAATGCAACAATTCATTATGTTGGTTATATATTTATCAATGAGTGGACTGCAATATTTTAACATTCCAGCAATCATATTATCTACTCCAAAAGCATTCGTTTTGATACTATGTAAAATTTTATTGGTTTCTTCCACAGTTATTAATCTAAACAAAAATTGCAATGGAGGATCGTGGACTGTGAACTATGATTGGATTTTGTATGAACTAGTCTCGTGTGAAAAATTGAAGTTTTTTCTACATTTCATGTGCTTTGGCTTTTTTAAGCAGCTCTTAGTAGCGAACATTTTTGTAGAAAATATAACGAGCTACACTTTTATGCAGTAGATTTTTTCATATCTCCAATACTTCCGGAGTTGTAGCTGAAAATATGAAAATTCGAAGTTTATTTTTAAGGTTGTGGCATGGTAAAGAATAGCTCAACTCCCTAAATCCAGAGTTTCAGTTGTTCTGTAATTTTTGTTAGATTTTGGTGAAATTTGGTTTCATTTTATTGGATTATTAAAGTTTATTATGAAAATGATTTTGGTTTATCAATCTTTATAACTATGTCAACCCCTAGATGGTTTAGCCTTCAATCAAATGTTTTCACTGTACCCTGCTTCTGTGATGTTGAATGAAAAGGAAAAGTTATAGTTCAAACATGAATTCCAGGTTTCTGGGAAAATACGGAATTTAATAGTCTTGCTGGTGAATTGACAAAATCCAAAGTCAACCATTCTAATAACGGAGATGAATTAATAAACGAAGATGAAGATTACCCTGAGTATATCGATTTGTGTACGAATAATGCTGAATTGAAATCGGAGATACTCAAAACTGAGGATGACATTGATATCGTTTACGAAGATGTGAAACCTGATAAATGCGAGAAAAAATCGAGTGAAAAAAGTGAAAATGAGTCCGATGCCGTTTTATTGAGTGGAACCGAAATTGAGGCAAACTTTTCTCATGAACTTTCAAAAGGTAAGACACATTGTATTTATTTAACAGAAATATTCTGCAAAGTCAGAGTTTTACATGGATATTTTTGAATTGATTCAGCTGATACTTGAATGATGAAAATCCATATTAAAGCAAACAAAAACACTGACTTCACTAAATTATATTTAACCTCCGACACAAACAGAGGTTTTTCCATTGACTATTTCTCTCATTAGTTTTGAACCAATCAAATGGCTGAAATTTCAAACAGAACCAATCAGATCAGTTTTAAAGTGATGAATTTCTTCTCTTTCTTTTTCTTTTTTATTTTCCTTTATGTTCTGGTTCCCACGAAAAGGGATATCCTGTAATGTTCAGAGAACATCGTGGGAACCTAGGGAAAGAAGGTAGGAGTTGGTGTTCTTCTTAAATTTCTGAAGGTTGTATGCCTCGGGGAACACCTCCCTAGGCAATGAGTTCCAAAGCCTCGCTGTTCGTTGGATGAACGAGTCTTTGGAAAGTGATGTTCTGCAGGTCTCCAAAGTGATCACGAAGGGTGTGATGACTGAACTTGACGGGTTAATCTCGAAGAGACTGCCAAAGCAGGAACGATTGTTGATATTTCAGAAGAGCATCGCCCATGAAAATATCTATAAAATAGAGACAAATCGCCAACTTTCTACGGTGTTCCAGACAAGTGAGCGAGTTTGTGTTGAGGCATCACCGACGAGACGAATTGCCCTTTTGGACAGAATCCAATAGCCTCAGGATATGTTTAGGTGCCGACTCCAAATATGGGAACAGTATTCCAGGACAGGTCGGATCTGTGCCTTATAGATCATAAGCAGCTGAGTGGGGTGAAATAGCTCTTGGCACGAAACAGAAAACCAAGTTTTGGGATGCACTTTTGGCAATGGACCTCACGTGATTTTTCCCAGGAAAGGTTATTGCTGATAGTAATACCAAGCATCGATATGGATGGCTTCAGTGGTATGGTTACTCCTGACAAAGTTATGTTAGGCACAGTGAGATCGGCTTTTCTAGAGAAAAGACATGCTTGTGTTTTGTTTGCATTGAATTCTACCAAGTTATTAGATCCCCATTCGAGAATTGTTGCTAAGTCCATATTTATATTATTAACATTTCTTCCTCGTTCATTTCTGGTTTCACGGGCTGATATAGGGGCCCTGGAAGAGAAAGCGGTATGGAGGGTACTATCATCGGCAAAGCTGTGTACTGGACATGAAGTTGCTTTCAACAGGTCGTTGATGTGAAGTAGAAATAGTGTTGGTGCGAGAATGGATCCTGCGAACACCAGCATTTATGAGTAGAGTGTCAGATGAAACTCCATCGACCACTACATGGAGAGACCTGTTTGAGAGAAAACTAGCAAGCAGAGAACACAGCTGAGGGGCAAGCCATAAGACGGAAGCTTGGCGAGGAGTCCCTGGTGCCAAACCGATCGAACGTCTTGGAGATATCTAATGCCACAGCTAAAGTTTCTCCATACTTTTCAATAGATAGCTGCCATATATGTGAGACGTAGCAGCAGGTCACCAGTTGATCTCTGATGGCGGAAGCCATATTGCCTATCGCTGACAATTCCTGAGTCTTCCAGATATTTCATGAGCTCGATGTTGGTGGCTTTTCCATGACCTTTGAAATAATAGATAGCAGTGCGATAGGTCTGTAGTTGCTAGGTAGGGCCTTTTGCCTTTTTAGGACTGGCTGTACTCTTGCAATTTTCCAATTGGACGGAAATACCCCAAATTGTAAGAGTGGTTGAACAACTTGCAAAGAACAGGTGTTAGTTCGGGGGCACATTTCTTGAGAACAATCGGCGGGATTCCGTCAGATCCACAGGCTTTGTTGGTGTTGAGACCCAGCAAAATCTTTCTGATAGTACGTTGGCGAAAGGTGATCTCGGGCATGTGACTGTCAATAGGTGTAATGTTCGGGGGTTGTTTTCCCGATGAATCCAGAGTGGAATTTCCAGCAAATAGGTGCGCAAAAATATTGGCTTTTTCCTGGGCAGTCGTTGCTAGTGTTCCATCTTCTTTGGTTAGAGGAGGAAATGAGCTGTTTTATACTGATAAAACCACAGTAGATTCGTGATAAAACCACAGTATCTCCTGTCAATGTTAAATGAGCCTTGGGTTGTCAAGTAAGGCGGCGAATTATGTAATTGCAGTATATTCAGAAAATCACGAAAGTGGAGTAGTGGTTAGGTAACCAGACTGTCACGCAAAAGACTCGGGTTCGATTCCTGGCAGTGGGTTTTTTTTTTGGCAATTGCATGCTAAGTGAGTATTTCGTGTTCTCAACACAGTCCGCGAAATTCAATTTCGCGGCCGTTACCCATAGCAACGGCCGCCAAACCAAACGTCACATTTGACATTTCTAAAATACAACATTCTGTTTGTCACACCAATCTTTAAACTCGCTATAACATTTCTCGTACTGCCGTTTAGATTTTTCAGGTATTAAAACGGAAAGCGCGTAGAGTTTATGATATCCTTAGCTCTGGAGGAGTGCAAGATACTAAAATATCACTATCAGACATATTTGCGTTTTGTCAAGAACTGTCAAAGTATTTTGTATATATTAAAACATATCATTTCCATGCAACACTGTGACTTTGTTAATTAAATTGTAACTGCTGTACATTTTAAAGCAATAATATATTTATTAGGAATTGTCTAGTTTGATTTTGAGGATTGGACGAAAAATAATGTGTATGCCAAGATAACTTCTCTTTCAGTACGCTAAAAAGGTATTTCGCGGCCTTGGCATACAAATAACTGTATTTCATAGTGAACAATTTATTTACAGGGTGCAATCCAAGCTCTTGCACATCCGTGAATGACGAGTGTATAATGCCATTTTATAAACAATTACAGTGGTTAAAAATCCGAAAAAAAAAATTAAAACATGTTTTGTTCTTTGTAATATTCGACAAAATTTTGCCTAACCTCAGCTGTCTTGATCAGAGCTGTAAGTTAACGCAAATTCTGATACAATAAACATTCAAATAATGTGGAATGTTGAATTGATTGTGTGGTAGATGAACAGAGTACATTGCCTGCGATAGATATTCAATAGATATATATTCAATTTCAAAGTAATGAAAACAAACTAACCTCGTTATATCCAAAATGTTAGACAAAGTCAGAACTGGTAGATGAGGTCAATACAGCTTTGGCGCACTTATTGAATCACCATTACCATCGGCCAACATTGTGACCTAGTTTGATTGAGAATAACATGTGAACACTGTTGCCAACTACTGTATTCCAAGATTTTCTGGTTCCTAAAACTAAACACCGAACTGTTCCATGCGTATTTTGAAGAGTGGAAGACGAGATAAATCACTCGCATTTATGAACGAAGTAGTAAATTTCAATTCAGGTTGGTTTCTGGATTCGCTAATCACTTTTCGCACTGGAGATAATAAAATAATAAAAATATTTTTTTTAAATGGCAAATTTGCAGAATTATATCGCGAATTGAGGCTCAAAGTTGTCTTGAAGAGATATACAATGCCTTTTTTTGAAATTGCATGATTCATTAATAGTAAGCTTTGGCTTTAAAATGTAGTCGAAGAGTTTTACATATTTGCTACAGGTTTGTGTTTTGCGATTTGTTCATATTATTGTATTTGAAATAAGAAACATGGAATTATTTAATATCCATTTTCAATTTCAAAGTATTCATTATATCATCGGCGATGAATTAGATAACTTCTTCAATCACACATTCGTTATGGTATAGCTTTCTGGGGCTCATGCAACCAGACTAACTTCCAGTCTATTATTGTCCTGCAGAAACGCGCCATCCACTACTTGTGCTAAGTAGGACCACGAGTATCATGCAGGCCTCTCTTTAAACTACACAACATATTAACGACTCCATCTCTCTTTATCCTTGAAACAGTCTGCTTGGTCTTCAAAAACATATCCTTATATGAGGTCAATGCTGGCATCACCCGCCAGAACGGTAATCTAAAACTACCCATTTCATCTCCTAATTTCATTCATAAATGCGACGAATGATTTCTCTTGTCTTCCACTCTTCAAAATACGCACGGAACAGTTCGGTGTTCAGTTGTAAGATCCAGAGAATCTTGAAAACAGTAGTTGGCAAACAGTGTTCACACTAGGTCACAATGATGGCCGATAACTATTCTGAAAACAATTCAATACTGTGTTTTTTGTGTGTGTTTTTGTGATAATTGCGATTTGATAAGTGCCTCAAAGCTGTATTGACAAATAAATACAAATATACTTTATTCCAGTAAGACCATATTACATGTCAAAAAAAGAAGAAGGATAATATAAATTGTATAAACACACACATATATACACTCATATACAAGCAAACATATAAACACATTTAAATAAGCTCATACACAATACAAAGGACTGTAAAGAGGTCTTGAAGATGTGATATAATAGTACCAAAATTATTCCTCGATTACATCAAATAATCAATGGGACATGGTCAGTTTGAGACATATATATAAATAGATAAATAAATATACAGTGTAAAATATCAAAATAAACAAATAAAATAAACATATAAAGCTTTGTCATAACTATTTTCTACTAGAGTATTCCAGATACTCGTTTATAGAATAGAAACTTCCCTCCAACAAATATTTTTTTATTCTCAGTTTGAACAAAGGTAATTCTGAAATAATTTTTATGGCTGGTGGTAAACAATTGTAGAGCCTTATGCCTGCTGCAGAAGGTGATTTTCGAAACAACGAAGTACAATGTTGTTGTAATTTTAGTAGGTTTCCGTTTCTTGTTGGGTATATTTGTTTCTAACCTGTATTCATTTTTTTTCACATAGAGTAGACAACTATAAATGTAGATGCAGGGTAATGTTAAAATATTATGTTCTTTGAAAATTGGTCTGCAGGAATCTGTGTAACAAAGACCATATAATACACGAATAATACGTTTCTGAGCTACAAACGCTCTTTCTATGTTTGTTCCATCTCCCCACAGGAGTACATTATAAGATAGAACTGAATTTACCAAGGCATAATAGACATCCTTCAAACAGTTTTCATCCAAAATATTTTTCAGCTGTACTACTGCATAGAACCTGCTGTTTAATCTTTTACATACATGGTTTATATGAAATTTCCAATTTAGTCCAGAATCAATGTGTGATCCTAAAAATTTGGTCGTCTCTGATGGATATATTGCCACGTTACTAATTTCAATGTTCAGAGGTTCACAATATGTATATTTCCTGCCAAAAAATTTAATTAAAACTGTTTTATCTGGATTGACTATAAGCCTGTTTCTGTGACACCAATCTGTGAATCGTTTACTAATAATGTTGAGTTTAGTTTGAAGTTCCGCAGGACTGTCGGCTTCTTCCGAGATAGAAGTATCATCGGCAAATAATGATATCGAGCTTATACCCAAATGTTTTGGGAGATCGTTTATATAAAGAAAGAATATCAATGGTCCCAAGACTGAGCCCTGTGGAACTCCTATGTTCACCTCACACATATCAGAGTCAGTATTGTTCCATCTTACATATAATCTCCATATTTCATATAGGAAAGTACCCAAGCCAGAAATTTTCCACGAATACCTATAGTGTACAGTTTATCAGCGAGTATATCAAAATTTATGGAATCAAAGGCTTTAGATAGGTCAAAGAAAAGTGCGGCAACAAATGTTCCTCTATCGACACCACTATAAATAGTTTCTAAGAAAGCTGCAGTAGCACTTTCCGTCGATCTCCCTGGGCAAAATCCATTTTGACACTCGCTGATAATATTGTTTTTTTCCAAAAAGGGTAATAATTTATTGTAGATACACCTTTCTACTACCTTTCTCAAAACACTGGGAATGGTCACAGGTCTATAATTTTCAATATCAAGAGGATCGCCCTTCTTGGGTAACGGAATAACTTTTCCTATTCTACTATTCTGACTTTATCTACCAGTTTGGATATAAGTAGGTTTCTTTTGTTTTCATCACTTTGAAATTGAATATTTATTAATTGAATATCTATTGCAAGCAATGTACTCTTTTTGTACATTTACCACACAATCAATTCAACATTCCACATTATTTAAATGTTTATTGCATCCGCAATTGCTCTGATCAATACAGCTGAGGTTTGGCGAGCGGCGCTTATGTCGGATTTTACAAAGAACAAAATATGTTTTCAATTTTTTTTTTCGGATTTTTAGCCCCTGTGATTTGTTATAAATTGCATTATACAATCGTCATTCACGGGTGTGCAAGAGGTTAGTTTACACCCTGTGTATTTCAAGTTTTTGAGTGAGTTCAAGAGCAGTGAGTAATCATTAGGAATTAATTAATCTGTTAAACGATTCCTTTGATTTTGGAATGAGAAGAACTGTAACTTTCCACGTTGAAAATTCGAATAGAACATGAATTCTGGTAATTTTATTCAGTTTTAATTGTGATTCGGGAAATATTCTCATCAAATATCATCAAAAAATGTTAAGCACTTATGATATTACCCTCGGAAAAATATAATATCTCCCATATTTTCAGACTCTAAAACTTGTTCTCAACAAAGTGTAGAAGAAGGTGAAACAGCTGTGGAGAGTGACAATGATACAAGGAAGGAACCTATTAATTCGAAGAATTATCAGGTGATTTGGAAACTCCCTCATTGTAAATATAATTATTTTTTTTATTTCAGGAGATTAAGGAAAGAATTCATACAGAAGGAAAATTTGAGTGCAACATTTGTCAGAAGAGTTTTGCAGAAAAAAAGACATTGTTTCGTCATGAGATAATTCACACAGGGGAAAAACCGTTCCAATGTACATTTTGTTCAAAATCCTTTAACCAAAAGGGGAATCTTACAGTACACGAGAGGATTCATACGGGAGAAAAACCATTTCAATGCAACATTTGTCTGAAAAGTTTTGCAGGAAAAAATACATTGTTCATTCACGAGAGAATTCACACAGGGGAGAAACCGTTCCAATGTAAAATTTGTTTAAGAACCTTCAACCGGAAGGGGAATCTTATGAAGCATGCGAGTATTCATACGGGGGAAAAACGATTTCAATGCCAATTTTGTTCCAAATCTTTTACAGAGAAAAACAGGTTGTTGCTCCACGAGATGATTCATACAGGGCAAAAGCCATTTCAGTGCAAGATTTGTCAGATGAGTTTTGTAGACAGGTATACATTGTCTCATCATGAGAAAATTCATACCGGGAAAAAACCGTTCCAATGCAAATTCTGTTCAAATTCATTTAACCGAAAGGGGAATTGCACGATACATGAGAGGATTCATACAGGAGAAAAACCATTTCAATGCAACATTTGTTTGAAGAGTTTTACAGGAAAAAATACGTTGTTTCGTCATGGGAAAATTCATACAAGGGAAAAGCCACATCAACGCAAAAAAAAATCCGAAGAGCTTTGTTGAAACTCCTTTAACTGAAAAGTGAATCTTACCAAACATTCCAGAATTCATTTATTCCAGCAGTCAATTGTTATTGTTCTCTCTTATCTACTTTCTATAATTTTCCCCGTAAGAGAAATAACTGAGTTTTATTTTGTACTATCAATTGTCAGTGGTAGGGTATACTCTATATTTTTAAAACGTTAAGCCCTGCATGGCATTAAACTGATGCCTTACTTCAACGTACCCTTGGGAATGCAAGGTATCACACCAACATTTAGTTTCAGGCCAGGTGGGTGCTATGTAATACATGCTTCAATGTTAATGTTATGGCATTTATAAACGCCCCGTCCCAAGAGTACCTATACAATAAAGTTACATCAATTTTAGTGTTTAATTGCATTATTTTAGTTTTTTTTTTTTCTTTATTTAACGTCGTCCTATTTCTGCTACCAAAACACCGACGCCGGTGAGCACACTCCTCCCAACCGAAAATTTTGACGAATCCTCTGTTGTTTCAGATGTAGGGTTCTTTAACGAGCTCAACATCTATGAACTCGGGACCGCCATCTTAACGTCCCCTCCAAAGGACGGCATATCTATCGCCTTATCTCGTGCTCATTGATAAGATAATTACAGTAATTGATTGAATAATACAATCATCGTGACAACTAAATATTTGTGCAGCATTGTGAGTTTTATAAAAAAAAGAGACTACATTAGAGATACGCGGTCCAAATGCTAGTCCAAAATGTTTTTTTTTTGCAAATTCAATGGTATTCGGAATTTTTACTGATAAAATCAGGTTGTTTAAGAAAAAAAAAACCAACAGTACTATCTTCTTTGCTCATAGCGGGGCTTAATGTGTTCAAGTAATCAGTTGATAGGGTCTATAATTTTGCCCCAGGATACTGTCAAACCTAGACTAAAGAGGTAAAAAGCCACAGGCAATTTTTTGGGTATTTTGGGGCATGAATAGTAACAGTAACCCAAACAACAGTGATGTCAAATTAAGATCCTATAGACATCCAATCTCTATCTAAAAGAACCTGTACTTTCATAATATTTATTTCGGAATATCTATATAATATCCTATTTTAGACTACTTAATGGTATAAATATATATATATATATATATATATATATATATATATATATATATATATATATATATATATATATAAACATATTTTCTGTTATTTTCAATTAATTTAATTTATTCTTAGAACTAACAAATTCAAATTTGAGGCATTATTCTAATACTTTCTCTAGTGTTTCCAACCAGAGGGATCTACTACTGTGCAGTTACACGGGCTTTCCACGTATTATGAAATACAATTGTTAACAGCGTTTTGAACTACTGTCAGTTATCTTTAGCAATGGGTACAAATGAGAGTTCACTCTTAGAGCGTATTGGTTTTTTATTGGCTGCAGATTCAAAATGTATTCTTTGGATGTACAATCAGAAAATAGTATGCTACAAACTTAAACATGAAAAGCTGTCATATGAACTTGGCATAGAAAGCTTGAAAATTCAGTTCAATTTTGAATTCTTGAGGACTGCCTCTTAGACGACTGTGATATAAATTGTTAAAGGATACAAAAAAATACAATATCCTTTAATTAGAAATACTTGTGCCTTACGTGTATGAGCAAACTTGTCAACAAAATGACAGGATTGTGGTCAACAAAAGGCAGCCAAAAAACCCTAGAAATCTAAGATGATGCATAAAATATATAAGTCGCTTAAATTTATTCACTGATAGTAATAACTTCTTCGGATTCACATGCTAGTTTTCCTTCACTTGGTTCATACATACTTTTTTCATTATCCAAATTAATTTAAAAAAAGGGATAATTATATATCCCAGTACATGAAGCAAGTGATATTGAATATTTTCGAACTTTCATGTTATTTTATTTGGATGAAACATGCAGTTTTCTGTGAAGACTACCAACCAGAAAACACTAAGATGCCATTTTTCATACACTGCAAACTAGATCCTATTCTTTTTTCCTGCGATACGCCTGTGTGATTTGGAATCGTCACAGGCATTGATTGCGCATGCTCTAAAAGCTCTTTCAGATTTAGTAAATGGATTAATTTTTATTATAGGGGACTAGGAAATTTTACAATGGGGGACTTATCTCAAGGTTGCCAACCTCGATTTTTCTCATGTAAACTAGGAAACTCTGATTTGATTCTTGTTGGCTTGATTACTCAGCAATGAACGAGTTATGCATTGGATCAAAAATAAACGAGATATTCTCATCTAAGGCAAGTCTAGAGATAGATGACAGTACAAAATATGGGTTAGTTCGTTTTTACAAATTTATCAAATATTTTAAAGTAAGGCTCCTAAATTGTATGAGATAAAGAAAGAACATGTCAAATAGCTACCAAAGGAACAAACCTGCAGGTTTTTGTTATCTGTCTACGCAGTTTTGCCAACTATGTAAATGTATGAATTATTGATGAGGCAAAAAATCTAATATCAGTCCTGGAAATTTGTATCATTGATATCTGACTAATTGGCAAGTGGCTAGCAATATGCAAATCAGAGTTTCCACGCGAAAAATCGAGGTTGGTTACCTTGAGAGAAGTCCCCATTGAACAGAGGTTTTTGTTTTGGTCAAATGCACCGACAGGAAGCAAGGACCATAAACCGAGAGAGGTTTTTGTAAAAAATCTATGTTGGAAACTTAGATGAATCTTTCTTTACTAAGAATAATTCCTCATATTTCATTTGGCTTTGACAAAATGTCTGTTGATTTATATCTAGTGAAAACTTTGCATTAAGCCCGTTTTTTTTATTAAAGTTGGCCCAATAAATTTTCTTGTGGCGGCAACAATGCCTATCTCTCGTTATAAACCGTGGCCACTGTGACAAGTGATGGTTCCTAGCATTATCAATTATCACAGTTATTGAGGGTGTAGAATATAGAGCTTTAAATGAGGTGTGAATGACAGCCTTTAGACAGCATTTCAAAGATATGTTCTACACGATTCAGTAACTATTTCACTCGTATGAATGACAAGTTTCTTCTACTCTTTAGTAAGATAGGACCTCCACTGGCATTTTTATTTCAGTTTTTGAGTATTCCAAGTACACTATTTATCTGTTGTGAAATCTGCTATCAAACTTTGGCGCCTATCACTGTTTTTGGTCATACCTCGGGCGCCACCTTTTGGTTTATAGTGAAAAAGGCCACTTTTGCTCCGGGCAGTCTCAGTGAAGAAAGACACTTCAGGGGTCAATATAGTCGTGACACTGTAACAGGGCCAGCAAGGCAGGCTTTAATTGCCTTTCACTGGGTTTCGAACCTGGGAGGCGACTGCGCACTAGATGTTTAAATTCTACTCAAGATAGTAAATGAAAACAGGTATATTAAATAATGATGTTAGGGCGGCTGCTGTCAGCCTCAAGTTATTACAACAAATAAACGACCGGCAAGCACTAGTGACAGAAAAAGCGGCGAGGGTGTTTTTCAAGCAAGCGGGGTAACCAAAAAGCTTTTGCGGGGGGGTGGGGTATCGTACGGACTCGTATGCAGAAATTACCAGCGCAGCATTGAAATGAATATGTGCCTCTTACAGCCATGGTTCGATCATGCGCACATCGCATCTGTGGTACTTACAGACATTTCCTGATGTCTTTCACCTGATACAACATATTTACCCAAACTCCGATCTCACACCTTCGGGAAGGCTCGGGGCGGTCGTGGACTGCTTCGGTCTTTGGCTCACACTCTGGATACTAGTCGGACGCGTGACTGCTTCTGCTGGGCTCGGCAAGCTACTGAATCTTTGAAATATTTCAAAACGGAACCACAGCCGGCTTCTTCCTCTTTTGCGAATGCCTCTCGACCAAATCATATGCGCGCACCGTTTTGTGGACTCTGTCGACTGCGATCCAAATTATACTTTCACAGAATAATTACCTAGCTCGTAAAATCCTTCGTGCTGTGATGTCAGCTTGCAGCGTGCGCCTCTGTTTCGACTCAACTGTTCTCTCTGGCTACTGGCGGATGACTGAATGTGCTCGGCTCACAGCTTGTGAAATTCTCCCAGTTGGCAATCCACGTGATGTGACGTCAGTCGGATGACGTGAGCTCGCAGCGTATGCTTTTATCTCGACTGGACTGCTGTCTGTCGATTCTATCGGATGACTGAATTCTCTCGGCCGCGTTTGTAAATATCCCACCTGGCTCGATACAAATGTTTTCTCGAGAGTCGTATACGCCCCGCGGTATTAGCGTGATTTCCGGAAGGCGTTCAGTCTGTTTATTAGGGTAGGTGTAATCCACGGATTTATCACGAACACACCTATTATTACTGTCAAGAGGAGTTTAAATCCTTACAGGGAGCTTTTGGCTGATAAATATAGCGAGAAAATAGTAACTTCGTTACACTGTAATGTCCGAACAGAGCCAGTGGGGCAATGTGATGAAATTTCACCCCCTGGAGCAAGAACAAGTGGCGGAGGTAATATCAGCTGATTTACTCAGTCTGATCTACAATACAAACATGATACATAAAAACGTAACATTTTAAATGTACCTAAAGCCTATCTCTACATTCATTATATGTTTCATATTATCATGTATTTCTTCTTTGATAATCATCAAATTAGCATCAAATTGCATTGTTTTGCAATGGTTCGATTCCAATTCATTTTCTGCTTGTTTAATTTATTGGCATTTTCCAGGAACTATTAATGCAAGAAAGGTTTCTAAAACGTGTTTTAAAGTCAGAGTTAGCTAGAATTCTTGAAATAAAATGAAATATTCAAGCAAATCATACAGAATAACAATGACATAACCTCTCTCAAACTCTTTCAAATAAGAAATAAATATGTTAAAATCCTTACTTCTCTACAAAATATGATGTGAATTCCTAAATTTGGCCTCACTATAACGAAATATAGTATATCCAGTCTTATTTATAACAATCACAAAGAGGGGAGTTCCGCACATGTTGCCAACTAGAATAAAAACTTTTTCCTCTCCCATGACAATTTTGTTTGACTTTGGTTGTATGGAAAATCACCAATTTGATATACCAAGTCTATTACTTTTGGTCATGAAGCGCTTACACGAAGGCACCAACACTCGAGATATAGACACAAAATTTTCCATTAGCTTTTTTATATACAAAAATATAAACACTTTGGGACGAAAAATAATGATCCAGCATATTCAATTTGTGATTCTCTACACAACCCTGGTAAAATGATTACATTTGGAGAGGCAGACGTTTTTTGTAATTTTTTTGTTTAAGTTGGTAACTGGAAATATTTCAAACTATAGTGTTCCGTGTCTTTGTTCTTTATACATTTTTCGCTATAATTGAATCTAAAGTGACTTCGAGTTGATACTAGCGGTCTTTCGAATTCTACCAGAGAAAGATTGTCATGGATCAACATTTTTTATTAAGGAATTTACTATATATATACACGTCAAGTCAATCACAATGTTTCCACTACTGATTTAGTTCTTCCAGATGTCGTAACCTATTCCATGATTTTTTGTTTTAATTTTGGTCTCAAAAATAGCATTTTATGAAATAGTTCTTCATATTTAAAATAGCTCTTCAATTGAAATTATATTTGATTGACCTTTAGATTTATATCTATTGAAAATTTGGCATTAGGCTGCCATTAGGTCCCTAATTTCTTTCTAGAATAGGCCCAAAAATATTCTTGTGACGGCAACACTACCCGTGTCTCATGCGTGGCCACTATGACAGGTGACAGGTGACGGACAGGTGGCAAGATAAGTCTGTACACCATTAATTCTTTTTGGTGATTGAGCCTATTTCCTCAGAAATATACCATTATAATGGAATCAGAACGCTACAAATGTAAAGCAGAACCTTTTTTAACAACTGATATTGAAGATGAAATAGAACAGATCGCGAGTGAGACTTACTTTGTGGACATCCATGATATTTTAAAAAGGGAAATAAAGGAAGAGGCCATCGAATTCGAACCCTATAGTGGGGTATCTAATGAGTGTCTGGAGAAGAAAGAAACTGGTAAATGTTATGATCCAAATTCAATAAAACTTTCTTTAAGAAGTGTTGACTGTTATATATTCTTGTAAACATGTGGACACGAATCCAAAGAGAAAATCTTGCAGTAATTTTCATATATGTATATAAATTTATGCCTAACAATCTGGAGTCAACAGTCTTTCTTGCAGTAACTCAATTTTTTTCTGATGCCCCCTCAATAGAGGATTCAGGTAGGTAAATGTATGAAGTATCCATTAAGCAATTCTTTACCATGCCATAACCACGAAAAATAAAAAATTCTCAAAATTTTCATATTTTGAGATACAACTCCGGAAGTATTGGAGATATGAAAAAATGCTTCCCATCAATGTTGAACAGGGCTAATTTATCCACCTCGAATAGCACAAAACCCTAAGGAATTAACGTGGCAACTCCGAGATATTTAACCGGAAATCTTTTTCCTACATTTCATGTGCTTTGTATTTTTTTAGGCAGCTCTTAGTAGCGAGGAACATCGATTGACTAATCCAGTTATATAAAAATTGGGGCCACTTTTCGTTCTCACGTAATTTTAACCAGGGGTTACACTACAAGTAGAAAATCGCATTTTTCTCCTTAACGACATAATTTTTCGCAAAATGAATGCAAAACATTTTTATAGAAAAATATGAAAATTGTTTAATTTTTTATTTTTAGGGCTGTGGCATGGAAGGGAATTGCTTAATGGATACTTCATACATTTAATTACCTAAAGCCAGAATTTCAGCAGTTTTGTATTTTTTTTTAGATTTTGGTCAAATTTTGTTTCTATTTTCTGGATTACTGGTATTTTTGGTGTGGGGTAGTAATTAATTTTGTTTGTAGATATCAAATATCGAGGTGAATGTCAATTATCTATCAACTTTAAATCCATAATTTTGAAAAACAATTCAAATAAAAAATATCAGAAAATAAATATTTTGGGCGAAATATCGACGGTACAAAAAGATCAACAAAAATCCAAAAATAAGGAACAGAATAGTTGAAAATGGCCAAAATCTGTACCTTCTAGATGACTTGGAGATCCCTGACAAGAATTAAAAATTCTAGGCTAGGGGCATAAAGACATTTATCTTCTTTAGTTTTCAATTTTTTCACACTTATTTTATCCGAAGATGAATCGCTCTCGTTCTATGAAATGATATACAGTCAAACTTGGCTATAACAAACACTCGTTTATTACGAACTATTTGAAAAGTCCCGCCAAAAACGCCAATTTATACACTATGTATTTTTGCTTGGTTTATAACGAACTCGGCTATCGTGAACAATCAGACATAACGGTCTACAAATTCTGTGAAGTACATAAACTCGGTTATAACGAACTACCGAGGAAAGATTGTTCAATCAAACGCCTATAATTTGCGAAATTTAACGACCGCAGTCGACCGGTGGGATTTCTCTGCTACAAATCCTACCTACCTACCTACCTACCTATGTATGTAACGTAGTAAAATAAATTTATATTCCATTCTAAAATAAATTTCGATTCTATTATTGATTTTTGGAATGATATTTTTTCCTGATTTCAAAAATATACCATATGTTACCCCTATCTTATACCGTTTTTGAGTTATTAAACATCGAAGTAACTTAGTAAGACTAGTTGTTACTGTAAATACCTATCCTATGAAAGTTAACATTTTTAAAGTAAGCTATGAAAATGATAACTATTTTATGTTTGTTTAGTGACATTTTTTTAATGGAATAATCAAAATAATTTAAAGTGAAAGTTCAAATATTTATACAAAAATAAATAACAAAGATTTATTTAGGAAATTTAAATAACATGATAACTCATAAAAGATGCTCAATGTGTCCACCTATTATTGTCAATGCATAATTGATAACGTATTCTTATATTTATAAGTGCATTGGAAATTGCTTCATTACTGACATTCAGATTCTCTATTTCAAGTTGAATCGTGTCTTTAATGAGTTGAATATTATTATTATTATTAACAATGTCTTTTAGAAATCCCCAGAAAAATGTATCCATAGGGGTCAAGTCCTGACTATTAGGTGACCATTTAATACTTCCATTATTTCCTATCCATATTGGAAATATGTTATTCAAATTTCTTGCGGGGTTGCCCCATTTTGCACCCAAATCATACTGGCAAGCTCGGTTTCCGAAAAATTCTGTAAAAGAATATTTTTTACTTCTGGGATGAGTATTTCTTGATAGGTAACTCCTGTTAATATATAATCATAAAATATAGGGCCAACAATTTTATTTCTAAAAATTCCCCACCAAACGCCAACAGTTTTCTTCCTGTTTTCTTTATTCGTTTTACCAAACGTTTTCTGTTGTGCTTTTTTTCCCACGACCTTCGTTTTTTCCTATTGAAAACTCCTGCCTTAGAAAAGGATGACTCATCAGTCCATAATATTTTAGTTAAGTAATCGGGATCCTCATTCAAATTTTGAATCATTTGTTGGCAAAATTCCAGCCTTTTCCTCTCATGAGTCTCTGTTAAAACTTGTACGGGTAAAATTTCATATGGTTTGTAGTTGTTCTTTTTCAATGAACGTTGGATTTTGGAAAAACTTTGACCTAATTGATCGGCTACATTTTTTAAACTACTTTCAGAATTTTCTAAAAAATAATACAATGTTTTAAAAAAGTCTATTCACGAATTAATTTGGATGGGCTTAACTTCGAAATGAAACAGTATATCTAGCTGTTCTTCCTGGTTTTCTTGAACTACACGCTTTTTTATACTGAAACTGAAGGTATGATTCACCTTTTGGAATGTATTTTCTGACGGTGTTGGACGATTTGGATACAACACCCTATATGCACTTTTTGCTGCATGTTTATTTTTGTTTATAACAAGTATATATTTGAACTTTTTCTTCCTCAATGTAAACCATTTGATAATTCCATTAAAGAAATGTCACAAAACAAACATAATATAGTTGTCATTTTCATAGCTTACTTTAAAAATGTTAACTTTCCTAGGATAGGTATTTACAGTAACAACTAGTCTAAATAGTTATTTGACTATCCTAATAAACATGTCTTTTGAAGAGGGAACTTTCCCAGATGAATTAAAAATGGCTGTTATTAAACCTATACACAAAAAAGGCAATTTGACTGATATAGGAAACTTCAGACCCATAAGCCTTTTAACATGTTTTTAAAAAATATTTGAAATTGCAATGTCCCGAAGGATAGTGTCCTTCTTTGAAAACTTCAATATGTTCTCTGTACATCAACACGGATATCTAAAAAATCGATCAGTGGAAACTGCTCTAATTCATCAGCAGCATAGTCCTAGGAGCTTTGGAGACAGGAGACTTGTCGAGAGGTGTTTTTTCAGACCTATCAAAGGCCTTTGACTGCATTGACCATAATTTACTTTTACATAAACTCTACAAATATGGAGTTCGTGGAAATGGATACTACTGGTTAGAGTCGTATTTGAGAGGAAGGAAACAACTGGTTGAACTCAGTCATGAACATGGTAAGGTGAGGTCTTGGAGACGTCTGTTGGAGTACCACAGGGAAGCATTCTTGGACCCATACTCTTCATCATTTTCATAAATGATTTACAGAATACAGTGTCAGACAAGTCCACAACTCACTTAGTGAATTATGCAGATGACTCAAACTTTTTACTAACGGGCTCGGATTTTAAAGTTATTTTGGAACTCGGAAGTCAAATGCGACAGATCAAAAACGTATTTTGATTAAAACAGGCTTGTTCTGAACGAAGACAAAACGAAGGGTTTATTATTCAAGGTAAATAACAGTATTGAAACCCCCAACACAATCACCCTCAGTGGAAACAAATTAGATTGCGAATCCTCAGTAAAATTTTTAGGAGTCCACATAAATGAAACAATGAACTGGGCATGTCACATAGACAATCTGTGCAACAGATTGTCATCAACAATTTATACTCTCAGAGTTCTGAAAAAACATTTGGATTATGATGCGCTTATGACAGTTTACTACGGAAATTTCTACTTAGCAATTAAGTTTGGAATAACTATTTGGGGCTCTAGTCCCGATTCAAATAGAATCTTTATTTATCAAAAAAAAAGCCATAAAACTCGTTTGTGACATGAAAAGGACAAACTCATGCAGAGGAGTTTTTAGGTCCAATAAAACCAAACCAAAAAACAGTACCGGGAATATATATATATATATATATATATATATATGAATGTATAATTTTTTTAACTAAACAGCCAAAGTTATTCAAGGATTTTAAGAAAACTACCTACGAAACCAGATACAAAGACGTTTTTTTTTATCCATTGCACAAAAAATCACTCTATTTAAAGAACACACATTATAGGGCTATAAAATTCTACAATAAACTTCCGCTTGAAGTAAAGTGCACTGAAGGTGCTGGTGCCTTCCTGAAATCATGCAAGAAATTTTTATGCAACCTAGAACCATATTCGATAGAAGAATTTCTCAGGTGATGCTCATGCTGTCTTTCGGTACACTCACCTCCAGTTATTTCTATTGTTTTTGTGTCGGTGATATTGAATTGACTTTGTTTTCATTTTTACAAACATGAATTATTTTTATAAAAGTTGTATTTACATGTATTGTCATTCTTATATTACTATCTCATTTTACCAAATAATTGAATGTTATACCTTTATCGTTTAATGTTATACTGTCAACTTGCGTCTTGCACAGTGTTTTTTTACTGACGTATCTCTTAGACCAGGTATATATATATATAGAATACACTTTGTATATGTTGTATGTATACTTTTACTCTACTGAAATAAATTTCTCTCTCTATGCCGAGGCCCCAAAATACCATTTTAGTGTACCGAAGGAAAAGTTATCGCCGAGGCCGCTTGTGGCCAAGGCAGGATAATCTTGAGGTCGCTCAAAGTTTCGCGGCCATGGCATACACACTATTTTTCGTGCAATCGTTGAAATTATTAAACTAGATAATTGCAAATTAATATATTATTGCTTTAAAATCAACAGCAGTTCAATTCAATTAACAAAGTCTCAGCATCACAGTTTGGTTTGGCGGCCATTGCTATGGGTAACGGCCGCGAAATTAAATTTCACGGACTGTGATGTGAACGCGAAATACTCACTTTGCGTGAGATTGCACGAAAAGTTATTTGATGTTTAACAACTCAAAAACGATATAAGATAGTGGTAACGTATGGTATATTTTTGAAATCAGGAAAAAAAGATAATTCAAATTCAATAATATACAGATATCCCATTTGAAAAAAAATGTACCTTGAAATCTGCACGCTACTGTATTTTTGATAGCATTTTATCAAAATTCAGTCATAACCACACAACTTTTACGTTTAATAATAATAACAATGATAAGGGGTGGGTAATTTATAGTGAATAACCCGGTACAATTCTCTGAGAGGAATATACTTGCACCTGATCGATTTTTTTTTCGTGAGCACACTTGCAGAACCCTAATGTTTTTATTGTTCCCTTCTTCTGCGATCGTAAATCAATAAAAAAGTCATAGTTTGAACTTCATTTCAGATATCAGTGGTCTTGCTGATGAATTGGAAAAATCCAAAGTCAACCATTTTAGTAATGCCGATTTATTGAAGAATGAAGATCCCTCTGAATGTACCAACGGTTCGTCGACAAATAGTGCAGAATTGAAAACGGAGACATTGAAAACTGAGGATAACATTGATATCAATTACGAGGATGTCAAACCTGAAATATGTGAGGAAAAATCAAGAGGAAAAAGTGCCGATATAATATTTGGGACAGAACAAATTCATACGGGAGAAAAACTATTTCAATGCAAAATTTGTCAAAGAGTTTTACAGCAAAACATGGATTGTTGAACATGAAAGAATCCATCCATTTCTTGCAAAATGTGACCAATTTTACAGCAAAATACCGATTGTTGGACATGAGAGAATTCATTCAGGGGAAAAAGCATTTCAATGCAAAATTTGTCTGAAGAGTTTTGCAGAAAAATACACATTGACGCGTCATGAGAGAATTCATTCGGGAGAAAAACCGTTTCAATGCAAAACTTGTCTAAGAGGTTTGGAGAAAAAATCGTATTGATGCGTCATGAGAGAATTCATACAGGGGAAAAACTGTTCAAATGCAAAATTTGTCCGAAATCGTTCACTCAGAAGGTGCATCTTGAAAAACACGAAAGATTTCATACGGGGGAAAAGCCATATCAATGCAACATCTGTTCAAAGAGTTTTGCTGTAAAATCCAGGTTATTGGTGCATGAGAGAAATCATAGCGGGAAAAAACCATTTAAATGCGAAATTTGTTCAAGATCGTTCACTCAGAGGGCCTATCTAAAAATACATGAAAGAATTCATACGGGAGAAAAACCATTTCAATGCAAAATTTGTTTAAAATCGTTTACCCGGAAGGGAAATCTTACGATACATGAGGGAATTCATTTGGACCAACCATTTTCATGAAATAATTGCTCCTAGAAGTTTAACACCATGATTGTTAAAGCATAAGAAAATCTGTAAAGGAAAGAACCATTTTAATCCAACAGTTGTCTGAAGAGTTTTGCAACAAAAAAGATTTTATGCAGGGAAAAGCCCATTTCAATGAAAAATTCCTCCAGAGGCCAGGGAAGTAGTTTTTATATTCCAAATAAAATAGCTTCATTTTCCTCACAGATTTTTTATTTTCTGATTTTTTTTTAATTATTAAATTCAACATGAATATCAAGAGGTACGATTGTACGAAGATAAAAGATTTATCTTTTAGTCGCAGATGTTTTTATATCTGATTGTTCATACAATTACCCTGTTCCTACTTGCAAACAAATCAATGTGTTTTATGTATCTTTTAAATAATTAATTCTATTTTACCTCAATTGATTTTCGTTTTGTAGCTCTAACTCTGTATTTTCTATAAACATTTTTATTCCCATACGTGTATATTGTAAATGTCGAAAGGAAAATAATGTGATTGATTGATTAACTGGTTGCAGTAACTCAAACAACTCAGTGACATCAAATGAATACTCCAATTTCTATGCAAAGGATATCCTGTAAACATCCAGTGTCCAAAAGTTACTGTACTTTGATGAAGCTATACTTCGTAGGATATGCCTAGATTTTAGACTAGTTTGTGATTTTAACATACCTACAATAGATATTAAAAGATATTTGGGTTCTTAATTTCAATTAATTGTGCTCTAATTGCCAACAGATTGATAAAAACACCATTCCTTTTATTTTGCATCCAATAGGAACGATTCTAATTAATTTCATGTGGAAAACGATTATTTGAAAATGTTTGAAATGTTGAAAAATATAACATAAAGGTTTAATATTGATTCACCAGATAGGTATTCTTGTTAACTTCTGAATCGATTTCAAAACAATTTCACTGCTAGAGAAGTAATTCGATAGTGGTGAACTTATTTGGCCTAAGGCACATTAAGTAAGTAAGCATTTATTTCATAGGACTTGTACACGTATAGAAATCGCAATGGAATAGTTATATAAT